>CM065387.1:44037500-44502500 GCA_033060915.1 Euryodendron excelsum | reverse complement strand
ATATAGAGCTTGATAAGCCGAACAATAGTTAGATTGGTGTTGCATGCGCGCTTGATTATCTTCGAAAAATAGCAGGCCACTGATGCCTGGCCGGGCGATGCAAGAAGGGACAGGCAACTTCCACTATTTAAAAAAAAAAAAAAATTTATGTATTTATTTGATCCTTGGTTACAAATAGATATTTTGTTCTTGAATTTACAAATACTTACATTTACTTCCCTTTGAAGTTACTAATGCTTATATTTGCACTTAATAAATATTATAAACTATATATGTATCTAATTAACCCTTCATTATTCGGTCAAATAACAACACAATCCAAATTATTCAAATTATACCTTTATTATGTGTATTCATAGCCTTTTGGTTCCCTACAGGCTACATTCCAAAATCTCATATCGAAATTTTGAACATTAACCAGTCAAATTTGGATTAAAATATTTTTTATAAGATTTTTGTGTACAACTTTTACATAAAGGCAATGCCTCTTCTTTAGCTTCTTTAATAAAATGATTAATTACAAACATACCCTTTGAACTATGACTAAACTAAACTCCCCTAAATTCTAAATGCAACACATTAACCTCTTGAATTACTAATTTGTATCAATCAACCCATTTTGTTAACAATATATTAGTAATCTGTTAGGAGAGTTGATGAAAATTTATCATATAATTTGCATATGTTTACAACAATTCATTTTATACCTAAATTATCTTCTCTTTTTGTAATAAATGTCTAATAACTGAAATACCTCTTGTACTGTTTTAATATTTACATGTCATTTAAATAGATATTTTAGTCATTAGACAATGATTAATAACAAGAGAAGATCAATTTAAGTATAAAATTATACTTTTATGCACTTGTTCAAGTCACATAATAATTCTTTATCTATTTTCCTAATAGATTGCTAAAAAAATGTGTTTATTGATACAAATTAATAGTTCAGAGGTCAATATATTACATTTCAGAGTTAACGAGGACTTAGTAATATAGAGTCATAACTCACAAAGTGTGTCAAAGGAAAAATATTATCAATTAAAAAAAAATTCGTGTATAATTCTGTAGATTTTACCCCAATAAACAAAAATCCTGAATCTGGCTGTGTCCATTGTTCTAAAAGCCCGGAAGTGTTTTTCCTGACAAAGAAATGCCAACCATTGTTGGTAATTGTAGGTTGGCAAGACTACTTCCTAGAAGTGAATAGCAACATTTTGATAACTCGGACAGTTTCGGCTCTCGGAATTAAGAGATTTGTTGTTAACATAGGCAATAATTGAAAGCTCTAGAAATTCAAATGGATCTCACAATTGTATTATTGTATGACTTACTTTTAATATAAATAGAAGGTTCAGAAGACATTTGCACCCAAAAAAAAAAAAAGAAGGTACAGAAGCCATCAGTGGCATGATTAAAAAAACTGTACCTTTAAACAAGGAAGTAAAAATAACGATAAATCAAACAAATACAAATGTGAAAGAATTTAGAGTTGATTAAGCACAAGCAACAAGAACAGACACTCAAACCACGTAGCTGGCCTACCACCACTCGAGGTTTTTATAGGACACATTACTTAAATAGGAACATAGTAGATTTTATGTAGGAAAATGCTATTATTTCAAAAAATTTCAGTGACAACGGTAGTAGTATTTTTGTATGTATAATTTTCATTTAATCACATTTTTTAATAATAATTTTATAAATATTATGAGTGTATAATAATCTATTTTGTATATTAAGAGCATATAAATCGAGAGAGCTTGTAAATGACATAAGGATTGAATTTGAAGTAGGCATATTGTTGTACCTACCATTGAAATAATGTTACAAAGTAAAACCACATAGTATAAGAGGGCACCACATCACTGTCATGAACTAATAACGGCATGTTTGGAATTTGAGTGAGGGTAGAGAAAGAACAAGAAAAATGAAGGAAGAATATATATTTTTTCTTATTTGATTTTGTCAAAAAAGTAAAAAGAAAATTAAAGAAAAAAAAAGAGAGAGACAGTGTGATTTAAAATTTTATCTATTTTTTCTTCTTTTTGCATTCTCTTTCTCTATTAAGTAGGGTCAAACAAAAAAAGTGAAAAGTGAAGGCATATTTTAAAATTTTCTCCTCCCTCCCTCCCCCTCTCCCTCTCCCTCTCCCTCTCCCTCTTCCCCCAAGTTCCAAACAACCAAAATTTTGAAATAAATGGTCCATTAAGGCTGGGTTGGCTTTGAAGTTTGAAGTGATTTTGGTACCAATCTCCTTTCAAATTTCAATAGTATATGCTTTAAAATTCATTATTTAAAATCTAATCCTTTATTGACCGCTCGCTCACACTGTGATTGACAAATTATCTGAACACAAGAAATAAAATAAAATAAAATAAAATCTCACCATCTAAATTTCCGCCTCGAACAAGACAAACTTCCAAATTTTCTGTGCCTTCTCAGTCCCCTCATTTGCCTCATCTCTCTCCCTCACATTTACGTAGAGAGATGACAAAAACAATGGTGGAAGAATCGGTACCTCCGAATCCTAGTTCTCTTGTTCCGCCGGCAACGGCCGATGATCCTCCACCTCCGCCGCCAACTCACGGTGGCCGCTTTTTATCGCTTCCTCGGCGCCCGGGCATAAGAGTGACGACGGAATTCGACAGCGACAACTTGGTATTCTTCAACAAGATCTCCTGCAAGTTCTTCGACAGTCTCGCGAAGCTTAAGCTGTCGTTCCAGAACGACGACAAGGGCGAGATCTCGGAGCCCCGGTTGGACCTTACCTCAAAGTACCTCTCCCTCCACTACGATCTTGAAGACCACAACACTCTGGTCAAGAGCTCTTTCGACGTCGGCCCTGGTTTGCAGTTTAGAGCTGCTCATGATGTCAAGGTCTCTTTCTCTCTCTACACACAGATACAGTATATATATGTTTATATACTCTGTTAAATTAGGTCAATTTATCGGTTTGAGTCATTGTGTTTTCGTAAATTTACTTCATTTTGACTCCTGTGAATGATTGGAGTAGCGTGAATATTGCTATTGTTACTTCTGGTATATCTTGTCGCTCGATCTTATTGGTTGATCTACAATACAGTTAATTTTCAAAATTTTTGGGTGGAGGGATTCAAATAGTATGAAATCAAAAACCCAAGTCTCACCCCTATATGTATTTGTTGTATGTCTGTGATTCTGAAGTGTAATATATTGGTTACCTACTGAGAACTAAAAATCCCTTCCTATTATCCTAAAAAGTGATGCGCATTTTGGGCATGAGTCTGGTCCTGCCTATCTTATTATTACGTTCCCAAATGATAAAAATCTTCATTTCATCATCATTTAATTGAAAAGAAAATATTTTTTGTTGGTCAGTGTGCTTTGCTCCACCAGCACCGGGCTTCTCATTTGAGGGAAAATAACAAAAATTTATTGTATTTGCAAAAAGGAGAAGAGCAGCCAATTTTTCTTGAAGATGTAGCATCAACATACACTATATAACTGAAATAATAAAAAGAAAACGAAAAGACAAAAAAAATAAAAGAACATTAACTAAGCAAAGATTTCTGAACACTAGTCATGAGTAGAGTTTCGGGAAGGTCACAGAAAGTTTAAGCAATGAGGCTTCTCTGACACTACTAAACAGGTTTTATGTTCGAGAAAGAGAGACCTTTTTAACCCTTGCAGGCATTTAGGCAATCCGCCTGGAATGAACAGAATTGGCCCCAGTATCACAAAGAAAATCCCTAATTTTCCTACATAAAAAACTGAACAGTCTATATTCTTCAACTTGGTTGTGCTAGATGGCTGTGAAGACAATTAAGCTAAAAAATTCAGAACCTGCTTGAGTTTCCTCTTGAGTACCAATTTATTTCAGCAGTCTTAAGTCAACTGGGCTGAGTCAAGTTAAGTCAAAAAACCAAGTTTACAATGTAAACTTCTATGCTAGAAGTAGGGCCCTGGCAATGGTTTTGCATTTTGAGTTTTGGATTGATCTTTCATTTCTCTAAATTGGGACTATTCTTTTGAACAAATTGTTATTTCATGCGATGTCTCTTGAGCTGATACTGGTTCCTATTCTTTTTATTCCGATAATTACTTTTCAGTTTATTCTGTGTGCCACTCCATTTTTTTTACATGAATGCTATACATGTCTTAGGCACAAGAAGGAGAGGTGGCAATGGTTGCAGATCTTGCTGGTCCTGCCTACAAATTCGAACTGTCATCTGCTGTTCCATCTGTTGGTCTGGTGAGATAATTATTTGCATGAGTGTGATCATTACTGTACATCATATTTGAGCCAATTGTAGGGGCATTAAAATTGTGGGTCACTATTGGTATTATACCTCAAGGTCACCCATTTAACTGCTGATTTGAGATAGTGCTTTGGTGGCTTCAGTGCACTGCATAAAATGCATTGGTTCTTTTGCTATATTTCTGCAAGTTAGGCGTATTTCTATAATTTCATTAGTTGCCTTTGGGGCGCTGCAGCCAAAAGCCACCTTGAAGTTCCCTCTTGGTGAAGTTTCATTGGAGGAGAAAGAGGAGGAGGAAGTGAAGAAAACGTTGTCAATAAGTGGAATCGTCAAAGGTCATCTCTTCAATGGCGTTTGCACGGCTCAATACATGGATGAGAATTTAAATTTAAGATACTTGTACAAGGTAGTTTCTCTGAGCACTCTGTTTGTCAAATGCATTTTCTTTTGTTTCTTGTTTCGGTCATTAAATTCTTTTTTTTGGATGATTGAAGAACAATCATTAATTTGTCTCCAATGAAGCTCGTTGGATGGCTGGGAATTTGTAATTTTGCAAATTAACCACTAAAATGATGATTACTTGCTGAATGAGATTCCCATCTCTGGGCATTTCAGTTTTTGATAATAGATGGAGTTGAGAGTTCAAATTTATTGCAGGATGAACAAATGTCCTTCATTCCAAGCATTTCATTGCCTTCGAATGCATTATCATTTGCATTCAAGCGTCAGTTTGGTCCTTCAGATAAGCTGAGGTGAGCTCTCCTCTCTCTCTCAGCTCCTGATTAACAACTTAGATAATAAATATGCAATATACTGTTCGAGTCTTAATCTTGATGAAAATTGATACTTGAACCATGCAAATCCTTAAATTTACACAAACTATTTTCCTGATATTGTGCCAGCAGGACAATATGAGTTGCAAAAATTAAGCATACGACGATTGTGCTTATGCGTTTGGGAATAGCTTATGAAACTACTACATTTGTTTGTTCTCTAAGCTTGTCTTTAGTGAAAAAGGGCAAGAATCATCAATAATCCAGTCCTTGGGTACTTCTGTGTTGGATCTAATCTAACAATCCTGACTATTCATTACCTTTATTATATTCCAGCAAGAAAAATAATGTGAAACAGTCCATGAAAGTGTCCTGAGCTATGTACCTGAGGAATTTTACAAATACCAATATCTTGTACAGTTGGTTCTACAAGCTGGAAGTAATATATAACTATAATCACGATGAAAGATGTGTGATATGCATGAGTTATTTGCACAGAACAAAAAAGCTTAAATAATGGCCCAAGCAACTTGGTTGGAGTTGCTAAGGTTGTAAGATCCATGAAGCTATAATCATTGATATTAGCAACCACTCCAGCAGCTACTCTCTCCCTATCTGTCTTCCTAATTTTGTACCATCATCGTCGTTTTCTTTGTCCTATTTCTATCCTCTCTTATATGCAAGTGCCAAGCATTTTCTCTCAGATCTGATGACTGCATCATCTGAAGTCTCTGTCTCTATTATCCTGTGTGGTCTGGTATGGGGTGGGGAAGGATTGCGGGAGAGTACAACTTCATGGAGGGGATTCGAATGCAAATCTATCGCAGGTTTGAGATGGATTTAGGGTGAGTCTCATTTCTGGCTGTGTTGGGTAAGGAAGGGCCCGTTGCATACCCGTTCCGTTGACATCCATACCTCTTTGATGCACATCTCTCCTATATGTATAACTAGAAGTTGAGGTGTTACCTCTATTGTCATTGGTCATATTCTCATCTAAGTACATGTATTTATGGACTTTCAAGTTAAAAAGGCGATAATTGAAAGACTATCACTCATAAAGTAGAACTAGAAAAGTATGCATTTACGCCATGTCAACTGTACTAGGCCCCAGAGCAGACCTCCAATGGTAGAAGAAGCCAGAAAAAAAGAAAAAAGAAAAGAAAGGAAGAAGTTCTGTAACAGTACCAAGATGAATAAGGTTATTTTATAGTTCAAGGAATGACATTTACTTGGAATTTATTTACCAAATCATTATTTACTGTTTCCAGCCTGTTTTTCCAAGTCCATAACTTCCGGCCTTGTATATGATGAAGGCCTCTAAATTTACTTCGATTATCCTGTGGTCAGCTACTGGTACAATTTTGATTCAAATGACTGGAGTACGGTTTACAAGCACACAGTTGGCAAGGACTACAAATTCAAAGTCGGTTATGATTCGCATGTGCGACTTGGATGGGCATCTCTTTGGGTACATGCTTTTCTTGCCCTTGCGTAATACTAATTGTTGAATTTGGGATTTCATTCATTCATGCAATTACTTTGATTTGCTTTACCCTTTGGCTTCTAATTGCTTGGCTAGCTCTTCATATTTCTACTTTTTGGGTAATCAAGCACACTAAGACCCAGACATGTGGAAACCCAGTCCCTTGCAAACTGGATGTATATTCTAGATACACTGCTAGGAAAATGTGCTACCCAATTCATTTATACAATATATGTGTGTGTGTGTGTGTTGTATAAATGAAGAAGGGATGTACATTCTGTAATGAGATTTCCTAATTTCCTTCTTTCTGTTTTGAACTAGTTTTAGAACCATGTGATGCACGGGATTTTGGAATGCCTTTTTAGATCCATTATTCTACAATTGGTTTTATGTAAGAATCAAATATAATATCTTGTTTGTATATTTTTTATTATTTTCTTATATAATTGAATTAAATAGATTGTTTATTCGTGTCTCCGCTGTTTATTTGTTTTCATGCTTTCCATTCCTTTATTTATACAAATAATAAATGTTTCTTTGAAATATATCAGTGGCATAAATTTATTTATTTTAAAAGATGAAAATTAATTGTCCACACAAAGATGGCCATGAAACAGAGGGTTGATTATTATGTTACTGCTACTAAAAATAATTAGTATTATATTTACGTGTTTTAAACTTTTAGTAAAGTATTATAATTATCAATAGCTCATATACTTAAATTAGCAATTAAAAGAATTGAGGACATGGTAAAGATAGATTTCAACTGAATTTAGTGAATATAATGTACGATATCATAAGTGTTATCGGTTTATTGAAGAATACAATATATGTAATAATATTATTAGTATCAAGAGTGCATGTATTTAAGATAATAGTTGAAGAACTAAGAAGATAGCCAACTAACTTTTAGAATTCAAACATCTTTACTTTATATAATATGAAACAAAGCACGAATATCTATTAGAAGGAATAGTTATTACATTCATGGTTTTAGTAAAATATTATAATTAGAAAAATCTCATGTACCTAAATTAAAATCTCAAAACTTGAGGGAATAAAATTATACATACTAAGAGTACTTATAAAATATATATACATATATGGATTAAGAGTGTATGTATATAAAGTAATAGTTGTAGCAATTAAGAAGATAGTCCACTATTTTTTAAACTTCTTTGAAATTGGATGCATTTCAAATAATTTTCAGTAATTAAAGATAAGCTTACATAGGAAAGAGAACCTGCAGAGATTAGTAACAAAAAATTTAAAAATTAAAACCAAAGTACACCACATGACAACCACAATGATAATAGGCTACTTTAACCACAAAAAAATATAGTAATCTAAGTTTGCACATGAACCTAAAATAAATGAATGAATAAAAAAAAAAAAAGAGGTAGTAATTTATATCAACAAAGGGTTATAAAGTGTTTAAAAAATAACCTAAAGCCCCTAAGAATGAGTTACAGGATTTTTGGAAATATTAATGTGTTAGTAACCCCCAGGGGGTAGGATAGTTGGTTTGGGACTCTCACTTAGGTTCGAATGGTCACGAGTTTGATTCCCTCTTATGGTGGGCAGCCTATCAAAATGATTCCTGAATTACCTGGCACTAGGGTGTGATGGGCGTGGCTTACCTGCCAAAAGGATTCTTGATTTTTCTTTTTTGCCCCCTTTTCCAATGTTCTTTAGGTGCCACTACTCCACTGCATGTAAAAATATCGAAGGAAAAACTTACCCTATATAATTAAAGGTCCACCAAAAAATCTCCTCCTTTTTCCAGTTCTCTATTCCTTCTTGCTAGAGCCACAATCACTCCTTCAGTGCCATAAAAATATCTTGGTCTGGCAACTGATTCACACACGCTAAACCCCCAATATCTGTGTCGTCACCACTCTTTCTGCATGTACTTACTTTCTGACCTGCTGGACTGGATCTGACATTGCTCTTATCGTCCCAGACCAGGGAAAACCACCACACAGGGCTTTACCTGTTGACAGTATCCAACTTCTATTGCCTCCATCATTTACCTAGCTTTGGATATGTTTACATTGGGAATATGTTGGGTATGTTACGTATGTCAGTATGTGTGTAATGCATTGAGCATGTGATTTAGTATATGAATAAACAATGGTCCTGCAACCACATTGTAAGACATCCAACAATACTCTCTCTCTCTCTCTTCCACATGTGCACACAGACACACATGCATCCAAGGTTACGTTTTGTGCAGAAAACCTGCATCTCTGTACTTCCCCACTGTTCTCTTGTAATAAATTTTATGGAGGAAAAATGGATGTGTGATTATGATCAGAACGAAGTAGTCAATTAGTAATTTCACATCTACAAAAGTTATCTATATGGAAAGAAGAAAAATTGTGGGTGTGTCTATGTATAGTTGAGTGTGAGAGGAGAGAGTAGGGGCTGTTGTACCTTTTGACTTTTAAGGGCAGGCATTGCCCTTAATAGTTGAAGCTCTTGAAGGACCTCTTTTGTTCTCTAGCACTAGTGCCACACTCGAGTCTTTTTTCAAACCCAGTCAATTTATTGTAAAATTGAATGGACAAAATGCCTTGTAATCTTGTTTGATTACCCAAAAATACCAAACTATTGTTGTTCCCACCATGGAATTCTAAAATTGCCATTATTATATGCAGCAACTATGATATACAACCGTGTTTAACCCTTTGAGCTTCAACCTGGCAACGATAAATTTGCAAGTATTTCAAGTAGGAAAGGGAAGGCAGCATAATGGCAACAAAAAGTGAGTAGTGAGATCATCTTGACAAGTTTATGTTGAGCTTTCAATCACAAGTTTTCTGGTCATTTAATGGCTTTTGGTTGGGGAGATTACTTCACCTATCAATAGAAAGAGGGTTAAGTGCGCCATAGGGAAGTAGATTTTTAATATCATAGAATTTGGCAACGGCAGTGGCTGTTTACTGCAGTTGGAGATATAGCATTTGCTTTAGTCATTCACCATTAGAGAGTTTCTAAAGGGGGAAAATCCATGAAAGCCTTTAGCAGAAACCTGATCAGTAAGATTAATGAACTAGGATTCCTGAAATACGGTCTGAGTCAATAAATATGTTGCAAATGTAGTTTATTTCCATCTATTTTTGGCCCAAGCATAAACTCATCTACTGTTACACAGTTTCCTTTAATTTTGTATGTGAAAACATATACAAGAACATAATTGATATTTTCTATTCATGAGTCATTATTCATGCCTTCCCCTAACCTGAGAGAAAGAGCTTATGGCAAATCGAGACTGAAGTTTTAAGTTTCATTTAATGGACCTCTGTTCACGTGTAAGCACATATCATGTTGGTGTTTTCTCAAGATGCAAGCATAAATGAATTAACTACAGTACAAAAAGCGAAAACACGCGCGCATATAAGTGATTTACTTTGATGAGTTATCAAGCTTGCCTTTGGCTTCTGGACTGCATGCAAAGGAAAAAAAGAATATTCAAGTTGGTAACCGAAACAAAAAAGAAAGAAGTGGTCTAATTATTCTGTAGCCAAGCATAAGATGAGTTATGGCACTTCATTTCTTTCATGGATTACTTTGTTTCTTGAAAATTTCTTTCGTTGCATTGACTGAGTGGGTGTTGACTTGGTAATTTCTTTTGGTTTAGGTTGGAGATGAATGCGGGAAAGCAAAGACAGCTCCCATGAAAATGAAAGTTCAGTTCATGCTCCAGGTGCCACAAGATGATATTAAATCATCAGCCTTAATGTTCCGTGTGAAAAAGAGGTGGGATATTTGAGTCTGTAATTGCCTGATGATGGCCCCTTCTTTCCTAATGTAGTGTTGGGACCTAACTGTTGTAATGGTATTCATTGTCCCCCATATACACTATATATATTTCTGGTATATAAGTTCATTTTAATCTCCAAGTATGGCACTTGTGTGACAGGTTATTCCCAAATTAATAGAGAGGTGGTGGTGAACTCCTGATTCCCAGTTTTCCCATATTATACTCCCTTGATGATTCAATATACTAATTGGGTCTATCATTTCACCCGTAAGAGTTGTGCAGAAAGATTTATTGATTGTTGATTTTTTTTTTTTTTTTGGCCTTCATTTCCTGCATTTCAAGAACATGGTTTTTTTTTACTTTCTTTTTTATCTTTATCTTTATCTTGGGGTATAAAAAAGCTTAACTTTATTTGGGGCAATTTGTCACAACAGCTAGTGCATGATCAATTTTACTTTAAATGTCAACTTTTTTTTACTAAGTTAAAACATTAAGCATTAAAAGACATATATGAGAGACTACCAAAGGCAAGCATGACATCATTATGAACATAAAGTCCCAAGGTATGGAACCCCAGAAAGAGACTGGCCCAACTTAAATGGGATATGATAGCTTCTTTATGGTCTAACATTCTTGCCAATACAGTAGGGAAAAAAAATACAAAAAATGCATTGTGTTCTCAAGATTGCGTAGGTGTCTTTTCTTGTTTTTTCTTTCGTGGGCGCTGAGCCTGTTTGGAACTTTCTGAAAGGGAAAGTAAAGGAAGTGGGAGGAAAATTGTAAGGAAAAATGAGTTTTGCCTCTATGATTTTGTAAAGAAAATAACTGTTGCTCATTTGAAATGCCGAACAAACTGTTCCATTTCATGTACATGTACATGTATTTTATTTTAATTTTTTGGTGCTGATTTCCTGTATGTGTATTGGGAAAACATTTCTCCCTTTCCACATTCAAAAAGGGTAATTGAACATGGAGGAGGAAAAGACATTTCTATTAACTCAATGGGGGAGTAACCCCAAACACATGGCCTTGCACTCTGGCAATTAAATATGTAAGGCTATATGATGGTGCTATTTTTTAGACTAAAAGCGTCATTATTGGGTCTAGTTTGAAGCTATGAACACTAATATCCAGGAAAGCATAAGAAAAATCCATGACTATGCTTTTGAGATTACTGAGGCCTTTCGACTAAGTGGTGTTAATCTCATCCAAGGAGATTCAAGTCAAGGCTGCACATACAAAACACTAATAGAAGATCCAAGATTTATTTTGAGGAGCTGTCAATGCACTTTCAGGTACATTTTGAGGGAAGAAAATCAGTGTGCTGACACTCTGGCCAACCTTTGAATGGAACAACATGACAACCTCATTGTATCCTCCTGGAAGACCCCTCAAAATGTATAATATCGGAAAACTGGGAAAGGGTCCCTTGTTTATATTTTGTTTTGTTTTTTTTTATCTTTTCAAATTACCAAAAAAAAAAACCAAAATTGATTACATAATTTTGTAAAAATTTTGTTTGAGCCACAATTTTTGATTACTTAATTTTCTTTGAATGATAATATTTCACCAATCTGGCATTTTGAAGAGGCTAAAAGAAAAACAAATTACTATTCTAAAAAAAAACAAACCCCATATGATGTACTACTATTACCATGCTTAATATGCTAGTAGCAGTAGTAATTCATTAATAAATAAAAACAAATCCTAGCTACCAAAACAAGAGTAGAGCTAATGAATGGTAAAGCTGACGTTTGTTTATTCATCTTGCTTAAGCTTTTAAGATTTTACTTCTCCTTGTACAGTAACAGCTTGTTTGGAACCACCTTCCAAAGAAAGGAAAAAGAATGAAAAATAATTACAAATTTTTGTTTTCTTGTTTTATTTATTTATTTATTTTTGTAAACTGGAGAGCCAAAAATTCAAGAGAAGAGAAGGTGAGTTGAACTCATGATTTAGGTGGAGACGCTACTAACACTGGATTAAGCTTACTCTTATTTCATTATTTATTCTATCTAAGAGAGAAAATGAAGAAACAAAAAAAAGAAAAAGAGAAAGCAATTACTCTTTTTCTCTCTCTTCATTCTTTCCAATTTTCTTTCATTTTTTTTACAAAACTAAATAAAAAAGTGATATCAATTTTCTTTTCATTTACCTTTCCTTTTCCTTCCATTCTCTTTTTCAAGTTCCAAACTAAAAGTTTCACTTTTCCAAAACATATTAAACAAAACATCCAAAAAGGCAATTTTCAATTCCCTCACTATTTTTTTTTGAATTAATAAAATAAATATAAAAATGAAACAAAAGGGAATAACGAAAAAGAGAGACCCTTTTCTCTCAAACTTCCAACCATATCTGCGCATTCTGTGTGCGCGAGTGTGTGGGAGAAAAGGGGCTGATAAAGAGGAAAAAGGGATTAGAGAAAGAGGGCCAAAGGCTGCCTCATCAGTTAGGGAGTTGGGACTTCTGGTTTTTGGGGAAAAAGCATAGCAGTAGAGAGAGAGAGAATGACAACACAACCCTCCTTGAGGCTATTGCTGTTGCCTCTTCCCTCTGCTCTCTGCCATTCAGCAGATTCCGCCAATCTCTTCCACACTGCAAGCTCTATTCCCTTCAACAACTTCCCTTCTTCTTCTTCCACATCATCATCATCTTACTCTCACAGACGATGTGTTGGTCGAAGTAGATCCTTCCGCAGCCTATCCAATCTCTCTTCAAAACCAACGGTACGTCTCTCTGTGTGTGTATATTTTGTGAGGCCTGCAGTCATCTCTTTTATGCTATAAAATGGAGTCCTGAGAGTCGGGTCTTATATGTTCAAGTGTTTAAGGCACAATTTTCCCCCAGATTTAAGCTGGGCGTTTCTTAGTGCTTCGTAATGGAAGATGGTTTTATGGAATTCTATTCTTCTGTATAGACTGTGGTGAAGTATTAGAATGTGGGTTTTTTGTGTTTTCGCTATTTCTTCTATGCTGATTGGCGCCCGGAGAGGTATCTCATTTGAGTTTTAGGTCAGTTTTGAATTTTCATTTCTTATTTAGGAGCAAACCAATTTTGATTTTTGGATGTAATAGTGAAAAAAGAAAAAATACAAAACTGGATAACATTGATTTTATGGTACTTATGTTGTTTTAAATTCTTCAATTTTTTAAACATCTTATTTCGACTACTTATCTTGGTGTGTGTGTGTGTGTGAGAGAGAGAGAGAGAGAGAGAGAGAGAGAGAGTTGATTTGCAGGTCTATTCTTTAGTGGCTTAGGTGTGTGAGGAAATGACCTTGAAACAAATGAGTTGTCTACAAAAATGACGTTTTAAAAATGTGTTATGAAATTTGTATAGAAAAAATCAACAGAAAAACTGTATGAGATGATGTGGTTGAGTTGTGGGTTGGAAGAATAGTATTTTCCTTTTAAAAGAGTTGCACCATTATTCAAAATGGTAAACTATGAACTTAAGTAATTAGGGAAACATGAGCATTCTCTTAAACAAGTTTTAAAACAGAAAATTCTGTTTGAAACACGAGCATTCTTGTAAACAAGTTTTAAAACAGAAAATTTTGTTTCTTCTTTCTCATCCTTTACAATGATGTCATCTACTGGAAGACTACAAAAACTGATGACTAATCAAAGAGTTCCTTGTGAATTGTTTTTTTGCTGAATTGAGTTAGTAGCTGAAAATCTTTTGTTGGATATGGAAGAGAAATGCTTTTGAAAGCATTCAACTTTAAAGTTGATTCTTTCTGTATTCACTTTAAGAACTCGTGACTTGAGATGATTCCATCGCTTTCTCTTTGTTTATGACTCATGAATGATTTTTATATCAGTAACCAAAATTTAGATTAGGACCACAAAAGATTGCTGAATTTTGAACTCGTTATTTGGGGACATCAAAGAAGGGCTGAAAATTTCATCTTTACAAGTATCCATTCCTTTTTAGTTTTTCAATGTTCCTAAAAGGAGATTTCAAATAGTTCAATGTAGTTTAAAGCCTTATATTGCAATTTCCTCCCATGAAACTATCTAACCTAGAATCTCCTTGTTGTAAGCCTAACATAAAGAAACTTTGTTACTTTATTTAATGTACGGTTTTATGAATCCTCTTTTTGTTGCATTGACTTTATAGATGAACTTAATTCTGGAGATGGGATATAGGTGTCCTTTGTATATGACTTGTGTACAGAGGTGACGCCCTTTAACGTCTTTTGTGATTAACACATATTTACTTATAAAAATATATATACACGCATACATCCAATATTAAAAGATGCAATTTTTGTTGGATTTTATAACAAGTGTGCTTATTTATGTGTTTAGGATTATTTCCTTAGTGGCTAATAGGCTTGAGAAGCTATGGCATCATTTTCTTTGGGGATGTGTAGGTGGGGAGTTTAAAAGTAACTTGGTGGATTAGGACATGGTGTGTTTTCTATAGTATAAGGTGGTTTGGGGATTAGAGGACTAAATATTCAATAAGGCTCTAGGAAATGGTGAGATTTTCGTGTGAGTAGGGTAGGTGTTGGAGGAGGGTGATGGCAGCTAAGTATGGGCCCTAGTGTGTGATTAGGCAACTCCAAGTGCCTCCTTGTCGTATGGTAGAGGGTTGTTTGAATCAATGCAAATTGATTGGGAGGACTTTGTGGGTCAAATTAGTTTAGTGGCTTGGGTTGGAGAGGGTGAAAATACGGCATCGTAGATGAAAAAGTTTTGCCTACTATTTTTAATTCTCCCATGGATCAGAAGACTTTAATTGCAGACTATGTCCAAGCTTTATCCTTATCTTTATAGACACTTAAGCTTAAGCTCAGCCCCAAGAGCGTCAATAAGGTGAACCCCCCGGAACAAAAGGAACAAAACCTTCCACACCCCACGCTGGATTTACAGGTGGTTATTATAAAAAATTTGATGTTTTGGGACATTCTCCTAAGGGGAAGTTCAAGGATTGGGAGGTAAGTTTGTGGAGGACCTCCATGTGGTTTATTCAATGAGAAGAGTTAGAAGGGTCAGGATGACATTCGGTGGGCAGTGTCTCCTGATGAGAAGTTTGAGTTGAAGTCTTTCTATGTGACTCCTTGAAAATAGAGAGGCCGATTTTCTTTGAAGTAGATATGGTCTTGTGGAGTGCCTACTGAGGGGGTGTTTTTTTTTTTTGTGTGGACTGCAGCGCACAAGAAGAGACTCCCTGTAGATAATCTGATTAAAGGATGTTGATGTTTTGTTAATTGGTACTGCTTATGTAAGTAAGAAGGGAGTACGTGCCTTGTATTCTTTTTCAGTCTCGTAGTTAGGGAGTTTTGGGCTTTGATTTTGGCTTTTTTGGGATTGCTTGGGTTCTCCCTTGGAGGGTTTCGGAGGGGTTGCATAGTTGGAGGGGAGGTAGAGTGGGGAAGAGGAGGAAGGCATGGATTCTAGCATCATTCGTTTGATGCAGTTGATTTGGGGAGAAAGGAATAGGAGAATTCTTTGGGGTATAGAGCGGTCATCATTATGTTGAAGATGACTTTTTGTCTATATTTGTATAATTGGCTTTCAGGTAATGGGCTGCATCCCTTATGCACTTGTGTGATTGCTACTGTAATTTGTACTGATACGTGGACCGTAGTTGCCTTCAAGGTTTCAGATTACACATATCCCACAGGTGTTATGCCCTTTCATCACTGCAGAATCAATAGGGGGAACAAATGGAATAAGCCCACTAAGTTCACTAAGTTTTGAAGTGAATTTGTTCAAGACATGAATCATGCCATTTTAGGCCATATCACTTTTTATGTGTCTCCTATAATTGTTAAATCAAACTTGTATTCATGTCCTTTTATGCACCGTTGGTTTTCACTAATGATTTACTACCAGGGGCCTCTGTTTTTATGTGCTAGTATAGTGGCTTTCTGGATATACCAAAAGAGATCAAAACATTGACAATGGGCTGAATAAAGACGAAATCAGTCTTCAGATGTTTGGTTCTGATGAAGAAGTCACGACTCAGATTCCAACCCAAGCCCAATCTGTTGTAAAAGGATCAGGGGAAGTTCTGGTATCAGAGTATAAACCTGCACCTGATGTAGATTATCTACAGGTTTGTTATCTTCTTAAGCTACCGTAAAATTTTAATTTGCAATGAGGCTCTTCCAATAGTTTTTACCTCTGGCATCTTGGTTAAGAGACCAAACAGATATCAGTTGGTCTATAAGGCCAGTGATTTTGATGTTTCATTTTTTCTAATTTTTAGATATCATATATATTTTTGGTGAATGTTTAGAGAAAGTTTTCAGAAACATAGTCCATCTTTTGTTTCCCTGTTGTTTTTTGTGTTCGTGCATATGTATTATAAGCTATTCCAATATCCTATGCAAGCTTATTTTGTGGAAGGTCTGTATCAAAATGCATGCTATGTTGCCCCCAGGTTTGTGCCTGGCCATGGGTCCTAAGGGCTCGGTTGGTGGGGTTGGCTCTTGGGAAATAAAAAAAAGGTTTTCTATGTTAGGTTGTGGTGCTTATGGCAGGTCTTAGATCTTAAGCTCAGTGGCAACTTGCAAACACCTTTTCAAACTCAGCTACTACTAAGTATAAGTGATCAATCTTTTTTTTTTCCGCCCCTCTTTGTCAGGAGTTACTTGCAATACAACAACAAGGGCCTAGAGCTATTGGCTTTTTTGGGACACGGAATATGGGATTCATGCATCAAGAACTTATTGAGATCCTTAGCTATGCGATGGTTATAACGGTATCATGCTTCAGCTTAGTTCTGTTTCTGTGCATAGAACAATTGGTTGCTAGTGGGCAAGACCCCGCATTGAGTCGACCCTTGCATGTCCTTGTGACATTGTGTGTGGTAGATTATTATGTTTCTTAAATTGCTCCATTTATTTGTCTTTTTTTTTTTTCCCCCCTTGGGTTACAGAAAAACCACATTTTTACATCGGGTGCATCGGGGACTAATGCAGCTGTTATTAGAGGAGCTTTAAGAGCAGAGAAACCGGAGCTGCTGACTGTGATATTGCCTCAAAGTTTGAAAAAGCAACCTCCTGAGAGCCAGGAATTACTGGAAAAAGTAAGAATCTGGTTATATTCCCTGTATTGGAATTTGGAAACTTATATATGTAATCATTGTTAGTTTGCCATTATTTTCTCTGAACCTTTTCTCATTAAATTATTAACTATTACATTTTTTACTGTCTTTCATTTGAGATATTTGACCTGTAACTACTGTATTTTCCGTGCTTGAGAAGGCTGTGTATTTCATTTCGCATTTGTTATTATTGTTATAATTTGGTTGATCATTTACCTTATTCATGAGCACTCTATTTATGACCTTGAAAAACTATTTTACCCCTCCCCCCTCCCCCCTCCCCCCACAACGACCAAAAAATGAAAAAAAAAAGGTTATTTGAAAAACGTGTTGTTTCATAGAAGAAAGTTTGTTTTTCATGACCCCATACAAATAAAGAATGCTTTAGGGCTACTCCAGTTTGTATAATGAGGCCCAAAATATTATTTTGGAATCAATCTTGTTAAGGAACACCTATGATGGTGATGTAGGATGAGTAAGGGAAAGACTCCTACTAGTAGTGAGCCCAAAACTAATATGACGAACCAGAAAAAGTAGGCTTTTGGGGCTGATTTTACTTGGTTTTTGTGGCTAAAAAGGTGGTAAAAGTATAGAGGCTTTTAGGGTTCATATGTAACAATAAAAGGTTAGGGTTAAAGGAATGAGAAGACAAGGTTTTAGGGGGCTGTTTGTGGCCGTGGGCACTGTGAACAGTAACATAGGCTGCTTTATGTTATTTTGCAGGCTACGGTTAAAATAATGGAGGAAGGATGGTTTAGGCTTGTGGTATACTGTTTAATGGTACGAAAAGAGTGCAAAACAGATGTGGTGTTGAGGTCATAATGCATCACTCCTAGGTCTCTTAAGCATCACACTTAGGGTTTGTGTTACCCAGACTCTTCTAAAATATATGATGCACCCGTGTTGACTAGGGGTGTTGAAAACTCCATCCGATCCGCCAACCTGACCGACCCAAGCCGAACCCAAATCGAGTTGAAATTGGTTCCAATGTTTG
The DNA here is from genome assembly GCA_033060915.1 of Euryodendron excelsum. NCBI lineage: Eukaryota > Viridiplantae > Streptophyta > Magnoliopsida > Ericales > Pentaphylacaceae > Euryodendron > Euryodendron excelsum. Next base: position 44,484,181 of record CM065387.1, on the reverse strand, counting down.
TGAATCCAATTTTGGCGGTTTGGTTGGTGGGTCAGTATCTTAAGCAACTCCAACCCGAACCCGACCAACCCGAACCCGACCCGACTCGAAATCGGTTTCATAGTTTCTGAACCCGAGTTTGGCGGACCGGTTGGTGGGCCACTATCCGACTGGACCTGAAATGTGAACACATTATGTCAGACACTTGACACTTGGACTCTAACACTTGGTTAATGGTAGGGGTATGAATAAGTGTTTGACATGTATTGTTGAGCATTTATCTGACAAATAATTTCCCATATAAATATGTATAAATTCCCATATTATGCATGAAATGTTCTATACTATCTTATGTGCACTATTTATCCAAAAAATAAAAGAACTATATTAAGTAATATGAATATTTTGCCATGTCTCCATATCCTTGGACATGAAAATTAGATGAATCCGATGCTTAGACACATACCCACACCCATACCTAAAACAATGTAACATAGCCAAGGGTTAATTGCAAAAGAAATTCACAATAGAGCTTTAAAAGCTTCAGAAATTAACATACCTGTTCTCTTTCTATTGAATTAGAAGCATTTTGCAGCTTTATATAAACTTTGGAGGTTTCCTACACCAACTTGGGCTTGGGCTTGTAAATGGAATCCAAACTTTTGACTTCTAAAACCTATCTAAACCCAATTAGAACACATATTTGGAGACCCAATATTATAATTTGATCCACATTATGACTCTTGGGTGATCCCTGCAACCCCTATCCAGTCATAATTTGCTAATACACTATTGACCTACCAAACTTTAAAATGAGATATTAAAAATTAACCAAAATCATAACTAACCTAAAATAAGCACAATAAGAGTCTGCTAAAACTAGAAACTTGATTATGCATATTTCTTCTTCTTTTTTTTTTTTTTTTTTTGTTGGGGGGGGATTAGTATGCATGGTCCTTATAGGCCTTTGCTCGAAATCATGCTAATTTCTAAAGTTATTGTCTTCTCTTTGATTTTGCTTTTCCATGAGCCTCGTGTGGACTGCATCAGATGGGGCATGAGGTAAGTGTTATTAAGTACCGTGGTTGGACATGTGGTACATGTTAGTGATGAGAAGCCAGCCACAAGATCTTCCTTGCTGAGGAAACTGTTGTCCTCAAATAAAAGTTATCTAAAATCCACCCAAAATTTATCCTCTTTGAAATATAAGAGTAAATTCGGATGTTTTAGTTAGTTTTTTTTATTATTTTATTTTACATTTACATAGCGGGTCTTCTACATTTGCAGAAATTGAAGCTGAAGTTGGTCTTTTGAGTGTATCATAGAATGTGGCTTCTAGTCAATTGGTCCCTTTCTATAATGGGTGCTTATTCTTGGTGGAAAGACTATTTCCATACTTTATGAGATAATTTGTTTGATAAACAATTATTAGATTGTCCCCACACCCCACCCGATCTAAAAAGAAATGATTATTAGAAGGTTATCATTTTCCATGTTGCATGAACATTGATTGTTGACTATGGTCAGTGAGGTGGTCGATGAAAAGGGTTCATGCAGCTGGATCATTTGATGGTATGGATGATTGAAAGCATTAATCTTTCTTGTGGTTGTACAACGAGAAAAGAAATGAGGGCCGGGGGGAGGGATGTTTTTATAAGCATATTCCTTACATTAGGAGTCCTTATAAGCAGTGTGTGCTGGCAGTCGTAACAAAAATTGAAACCAATTACTTCTGATGATGTGTGCAAATGTTCAGGATTCAATTAGAAGCTTTGATGTATGTGATAGCTCCGCAGCATCTCTCTGGGTAAAATGCTTTGATGTATATGATAACTCCACAACATGTCTCTGGGTACAGTAATATCTACTATTGTTTGGATTTGCAGGTGAAGAATGTGATAGAGAAGCCTCACAATGATCATCTACCTTTGCTAGAAGCCAGCAGGTTAGCAAGCAAGGCTGCTAAGATGTTTTTCTCATTTTCATGTTCTGTCAATCTGTGTTTGTATGTTTGTTTTCCTCTCTCTCTCTCTCTCTCTCTCTCTCTTCTGATTGTTACTAAGTTCTGCTGCAACTTTTTTCCTTCTTTTTGTTTATATATTAGAACCATTGAAACCTATCTCCATGTGCATTAGCTTCTGATTTGGCACCTTTCTCACTTGAGGGCAATGAAAAGCCAAAGTTTCCCTTAATGGCATTAGAAATGTAAGCCTATTGGGTATCCTAATCTGTGTCCTTTTGCATGGAAATTTCTGCTACTATGGAAGTTGGAAACTTCCCTAGTTCCATCATACAGAATTTGTATTTCATTTTGCTCCACTTTTTGTCTTTATTTATTTATTTGTTTTTCGTTCACTTCAAATCAAAACAAAAGACCATAACATTGTCGGGGGACAGAGACTTTGGGGGATATTGTAATAGTTGCCACCAGCGACATTTATCTTGTTACGGAGTTGGACTCAGTGGTCCAATCTGGATCAGCTGGGAAATTTACACTGTTGATGAGCTAATTAATGTTGAGTGTTACATACTTGAAATTGTTGAAGTTCAGAGCTGAGCTCAAGAATGATCCAAGCACAAGCTCTGGCTTTGTATGAGAATCACTATAATCTCCCTAATGGAGCAAATTGGAAGAGGGAAGCTAAAAGGGAAGTTAAAAGCTTATGTTGACCCAGTTTTCTTTGGCTGGATTTGATCTTACTGATTTTTACTGTGGTTTTGTTTCCTTTGTTGGGTTGAGGGTAGTAACTTCATTTAAGAGCTCCGATGGACACAGTTTCCTGACCTGCGGACTCATTTGAGAATCTGTTTATTATCTTGGTCAACAGTATATAACTGTTGAACTTCCAATGTCACTTGGCGAATTTTGCCCTACCTAAAGGTGGAGACCATGCTATGAAGCTTTGATTTTACCTCTTGTATACTAGTTGCAAGAGAGATTTTTTGATTCCTGTTTGTTGTGAACATGCAGGCTATGTAACATGGACATCATTTCACATGTTCAGCAAGTCATTTGCTTTGCCTTCCATGATAGCAGATTGCTTATGGAAACTTGTCAAGAGGCTAAGAATCTCAGAAAGATCGTGACGCTTTTTTACCTAGACTAATGAGGAGCACCAAAATTCATCCATTTATGTGTATACATTGTTTGAGAAAGAAGTAGATCAAAAAAAAATTTTTTTTTTTTTTTTGGTGTAAATTAGACAGAGCAAACACATTGCAGATCATTCTATGCTTATTGAAATGTTGATTGAAGAAGCTCAATTGGCTGGCTGTTTATTGGAAGTATAAGAGTACTAGTTTTTGGCTGTTCATTGGAAGTATAAGAGATGCAGTTTTTGGCTGTTCGATGCTTCCAACGAAAGAAAATTGAACAGCAAATGCAAGAAACTAAAAAATATTTGTGAAAATGACGTGATACATGATTCAAGTACTTGGTACATTTCAGAGTTAATGGATCCAGGGATGGTTACAGGAAATGGATAATTATCTCAAGTTCCTATTGCTATTACTTGGATGCTCATCTGTTCTTTAAGTGGAGAAAATAGTTCGGGGTGGAAGATGAGATTGCTTATAAAGAAAATTTTCCAAGTAATGAATCTTTATTATTGTAAAACCACTAGTTGATATGAGATAGCGCACCAAGCTAATTATCTGGAAAATGGAGTAACAGAGTGAGGGCTGGAGAATTGAAAATAGATTTTAAGTTTTTTTCTTCTTTATCTCTGAAGAGTTGTGGCCTGGTACCGCGATTACTCATCCTAATATGACACGCTGGTTAAGTTTTTTTAACTTTTAACCTTGTGCCAAAGAAAGAGGGTAAGGCTAAAGAAGAAGAAAATAGGTGAAGCGTTCGAGAGTGAGCATAGAGCTCATTTAGCCCTTTTTTTTTCCCCTCAGTTTCAGAAAACACTGCAAAATAATTAAGATATAAATAAGAAAAATGCGATTCTTCAAAAAAATCGATCCAAAAAATTCTATTAGAATGATATGACAGTGGCATTAAAAGCTATCATGAGGAGTCTTATTTTAAAGTAAATGACTCTCATTTAACATCATTTTGGTCGTAAATTCTATATAAGTTTTCTATTTGTATAGGCATTACCTTGTAAATAAACATCACTGCACAAATTAAAACACGGGATCACAAATTCCTAAAAATGAACAATGTTTCCTTTTACAAACAATTTTAAAAAAGGAAAAATGTTGGGACCTCAAATTCACAGGCTAAATTATCAGATACATCTCCAGGCTGCATTAATTATAAATGATCTTGGCAAAAATCGCAAATAGATAAATTAATGCACTATTAAGTCCGTAACCGAAACAGCTTTGCATTCCACTCTGGCTTTTAGTCTGAGAAACACATTGATAACTCATTGAAAGTTTATGGTCTGATCCAAAAGCTTAACGAAATAACTTGTCCTGCCAAGCATGACAGATAGTACAACCACTCCCAGGTCAATTCAATTCAGCCTTGGCATCTGCAGCACTGGAAAAGCAATTTCAGCTTAAGGCAAACAAAAGTAAAAAACAATGCACGATATCAGCTTTGCAAGATGTAACAAACCTCTCAGTAATGACTTTTACGAAGCCATGTCATGATTTGACAACTTTGCATGTGGTTTTCAATGGAAAACTTCAACACCCTCGGTCATGGGCAATTTCAGAGGTGCTTCTGTCCCTAAACTAAAGAATTTTGGTGAAGGAGATCATTTAGACCCTGAAACAAATTGGCATTTGGGAAGGATAAATGAAATATTATTAATAAGTGAAATGCTGCATAGAAAGACAAAATATTGTAGAAAGAAGAGAAATATCTAAACCAATTTGGTAAAAGAATTCTGTATGAGCTTTATGTTGTAAATGCAAGTTCATGTTAAAAAGGAAATGTAGTGTCACACGTTTTTACCATGAACTATAGAGTATTTCCTGAATGATTTCGGATTTGTAAATGTCAAAATACATACGACAATTTTTTCCGACTTGTGCTCTCAAAATAGGATGATAAGCTTGATGAAAAAAAAAAAAAATTCATAATCTGGGTTCCTTTTTAAATAAAAATGTCAGAATTGGGAATCTGCATGTTCTAAGGCATATATTAATAACTTTAGCAGAAACATTCTTTTATGTGCTATACATAGTACAGGTAAACATAGCACATTTTTTTTCAATTACTCTTTTTTCTTTTCTTTTTTTTTTTTTTTTTTTTGGGGGGGGGGGGGGGGGGGGGGGGGGGGGGTGTATGGGGTGTGCGTGTGTGGTTGTTTTATGGCATAACTTCATGTGGTTGCCATAGCTATATTGTTCATAAAGATACAGGAAAAACCTCCAAGAGAACACTTTTTTCACAATCGAGAAGTCAGTAGTCATCATCGTCGGAGCAGTTGCCATCACCATATTGTTCGTATATCTGATATTCTCCATCACTGTTGTCGGCATCTTGCAACCTGTGGCCACCTACTTCACTGGATGGAAAACTACCAAAAAGCTCTTGCAAGTAGTTCTTTGAGATGTTCTCATTATCTATATCTGAGCAATATATAGGAAAATCTAAGCTGATCGTAGTGTTACAAGATCTCAAATAATTTCTTTTGATGCTAAAGGTTGGTTTGTGACAAAGACATTAGAAAGACAATTTCTTCACATTTATATTCCTAAATATCCATTTTACACTAAAGCAATTGAATTCATGGCAATTAGTAGTTTTGGGGATTCAAGGATCAAATACAAGGGGCAATAGTCTATGCTTGCATTGCATGAGTAAGTTGACATCTATCATTCGGCATTACCACATGACGAAATGGAAGTACAAAATTTTTTTGGGGTGCGGGGTGTGGGAATCTGTTTCCAAGATAATTTTCAGCAAAAAGGACCAAATTTTCAAGAACAAAAATTGTTGAGGATACAAGAACATGGCTGTAGAGCAAAATTGCCATCCTCACCAGCCTGTAGTCAAGAATTATGAGAAGAAATTAGTAGAAAGCATAATATATCAACTAAGAAAAAAAAAATACACAACATATGATTAAGATAAAAGAAGGAACCAAAACCATATTTGTTGAATTAAAATAATATCAGAAAACAATGTAGGCTACAATTTACCACATGAAATGCATCATATGGGTCCAATTCCTCTTCAACATTGTCATCATAAATTTCTTCTTCTTCATCTTCATCATCATCATTCAATTCTTCTTTATCTTCCTTATCTACCAGTTCTGCACCTTTAATTCAGTCAATGATACTCAACAAATGATTATTTGAGTCCACATTTGGGAAGAATTCTTCACTAGTTTTAGCAACCATCGTAACCAATTCAGATTTGATAGAATTCAATGCCAAAAAATAACAGAACTTAGTGAAAGCCAGGGATGAGCATTCAGAGCAAGTTTAGCCACAAAAAGGAATATTTGAAAGCAAAATACTTTAACAGAACATAAAAATGAATATGAAGCAAAACGAGCCTCCTTCCTTCTCTCCAATCTGTTAAGAAGAATGAGGTTAATAAAGTAACACACAAAGTATTTGCATGAAATAATTATTAATAAACCGCATATAACAATGGGAAGCTATTCAGAATATTTGCAATATTTTCAACGGGGACTAAGGATGGACCACTAATGCATGATTATTTGCAAAGCTTAGCATAACAAAAAAAAATTCAGCAAAAAACTATAAGCATTATTGTTTGTTTGAACCTGCATTGACTTGTTGCACCTCTTCGTCAAGTCTCAAGTCCTTTGTATAAATCTGCATCCTCTTGGACTTCTCAAAGCGTTCAGAAGCAGATTTTAGAAGGGATTCTGCACCGGCTTTAGGGTATACTGAGAGGAACTTTACAGCAACACATAATCTCAACCTATCAAGCATGCTTGACGAGAACCATCCTGTTGCACACTGCAAACCAAATATCAGAATTTAAACATGCTTCTGTTGCAGCATGGAGAATGTAGCATGCGCGTGCTATTATAAAGCCAATTGCAGATTGCAAACATACATGAAAATCATCATAAAAATGACAAGTGATTATCACACCTCATGAGAACTCTCCAAAATTTTTGGAAATTTTTTTATTTCTTATATTTTGGCATTTTTTCCACAAAAGCCAATTGAAGACTGTTACCCCATCGTTACCCCAAAAGACAACACTAATAAGCACAGACATGTATACACAAAAAGGACACAACACGACACAACACGACTTGGACATGACAACACTGCGATTTTGAAAGATAGGATGAGAAACACAACACGGTGGGGATACAGGAAAAGTATATATTTTATATATTTTTATATGTAATATATAAGAATACTTTAGTCAAAGATAATAAAAAAATTATAAGATAACACTAATTAAATTAGGAACTATGTATTCCATAGTTTAAACATCAAATTGCACACAAAATACATTATTTTTATCTTAAAATTAGATCACTAGTTATTTTCTCCAAACTTGCAACATGTTCATATATATATATATATATATATATCTAAGTGATGGACACAGGTGTCGATGTGATAGGCACGTGTGTCCCCAAGTGTCCGACACGTGCTGGTTTTAAAAAACTTAAAAAAATAATAAGACACGTTTGCACACATGTCCAACACGTATCAAGGAGTGTCAGACACCAACATGACACCATGTTGGAAGGGTCCGTGCTTCTTAGCACATGCACATAGGCACGGATATTAGGAGTTACTGCTATGAAAGATGGGCAGAGGCAGTAGCAGGTTTGACCCTTCTCACTCCCCATGTATAAGAAATATCTGATCCCATTTCCACATGTACTCAAGTCACATAGATGGTTGTGCACACACAAAATCATGTTCTTGATGCCCCCCATCCCCTACTCCAAACGATAAGTAAAAAAACACAAGCATATAAATAATTAATCAAAAGCTCTCTTAATATTTTTGCAATAACAATTTAGGGTAACACATTTTTGTTTACACTGGCAGACCAAAGATTTTTTTTCACTTCTTTCATGTTGATGCTCTCTTTTCCTCTACTTGGCAATAAGAATTGTTTACAAAACTTGAACAGAAAATACAAATAGGTTTTAGAAGGCAAACCAGTATCTGCCCTAGCAGAAAGACGACTCTGACATTTTAATCAGCCTACTAAAGTATGCCATATTTGTTTCAGTTAAGAAAGAAGAAGTATGACAAGAAGTTCTCTGACCAAGAAGTTCCACATCTTTTGTCACGGAAGTATCACTTTCCATTTTTGTCTTTTTCTGTTCCTTTTGACAATGCTGCCCCCACCTGCCAACAGCACCATAGACATTTGGGGCAATGTACGGATGTGGTCCTAGTGTCGACCTTCCCTCCACTGCCTGCCCGTACACGGGTAAAACCCGGTGTTTGCACCCCCAAATCTGGAAATGCAAACCACCGTTTCACTTCTAACAGGAATATGCCTGACGGTGACCATTTTTCATTATGTCTTTATGAAAGCCTCTCACCTTTCCAGATCCAGTCCAAGCGATGTCATGACTTTCAGAAAATCACTAGTTCGGGTGAGGACCAAGCACAACTTGGAGGATTCTTATTTATCCATCGCAATGCTTTTCCCAAGGACTAGAAGAATATAAAGCAAAATTTTTGGGTCATCCATCTCATGTTTCCACTCAATTTTCATTACGAAGATGTATCACGTCAGGATCCGTTGCTCAAAGGAGTCACACCTTTCTGGACTTTCCAAACTTAGCAAACTGAAATAAATGTGTCACTTTCCTAATTAAAAGATAGGAGAGCACTTACTCAAAAAAGAAAAAGAAAAGAAAGAAAAATAGGAGAGCTTTTACTTCTATTGTTAGGTTTTGAATTTACCTGCAAGGTTGCAATATCAACGGACCTTATATGTCTTAGGACAGTAATTGAATGCGAAGAGCTCATCAAATGAAGAGGCCAGTGTAAATAAGCAAAGCACTATCAACCAGCAGACATCATCTGGCTGGGTCTTGCCGGTATCAACAACGAGAAAAGAACAACCAAATGGAATGGTCACAAAAGGTTAGGAAGGACAGGGTTTCAAAACTCCCTTCCCTTTGCTTTCAATATATTGTCCAACGCCCAAAGTGAGTGAGGTGACATTCGACAACGAACTTATAGAAATGGAGTTCTTCCCGGAAAGTTACCATAGCTCATGCATTTATTTCAGTCTCTGCAAAAGAGTTTTGGGGTTTGCCTTTCATGCTTCCCATAGACATAGAAAGAAGCACAAGCCTCAGAAGTTCCATGACAAGAAGTTCCACATCTCGAAGAAGAAGTTCCACAAAAAGCACAACAAGAAGTTCCACATTTTGTCCTGGAATAATCAGTTTCTTTTATCCTTTTTCTGTTTGTAGATACTTCGCATCAACATACATGACACCTCGACATGAATCTCCCATGTCAGCCCCATGGCTCTATGTGGACGTCCTCTATGTACATCTTGTACATACATTCATTAATGAAACATGTTTGGGATGCTGAATGGACTTGTCCACCCTCGTGCGTTCCAAACACCGAACGGGGCACGAGAAATGACTCCACGCGCAAGAGGCAAAAACACTTCGTGTGGGCTAGGGTCCAGTGGATCACCAGCTCATCACGCTTAGGCTGTGAGGCGAGCCTAGGCCAGCCAAATGACTTGTTATGAGAATTCTAGGTTCTTGTATCTTGGTGACTTAGGATGAAGGTATCTTCTCAACGCTGCACTCTGTGCAAGTCTAGCCGCCTTCAGGCCAATCTAACTAAGAAAGGGAGACTTCTCCATCTGGGACTCTGACTCCCTTGCCTACTAGAGAAAGGACTCTTACAGATAGGCCATATATGTGGTAACCCCATTTTACTTGGGCTCTACCATGAGCATCTAAATAAGAGATCCTTGGGCTCCCTTACGAGGCATTCATTCACTTACATCTCTATCCTACCGCTCTTGCTCCTACTGCCTCTCTCTCTCTTTGCTTGGGCTACCTTCACCCAGTCCCCTCTAAAGTTCCTTTGGTGTCATTTGATGTGTTTTGCAGCTCTCCCCCATAACCCATCACACCATCATACATTGTTCTTTTTCATTGTCATTAAGGTGTTGACTATGATCACTCCTATGCCTTTCTTAACTGAGCCAAATAGGGCATACTTCAGTTGGTAGATTAAAATGTCGGAATTGTCTCTCTGCTATGCCAAATATTGTTTTGTCTACCAAGACCTATTTGTAGAAGCAGATCCATAACAAGAAATTCCGCATCTTGTCATGGAAGCATCAGTTTCTTTCTTCATTCTTCTGCTATTTAGGCTGAGATTACTCCTGAGCTAAACATGGCATACTTCAGTAGGCCGAAATATCAGTTTTGTCTCGTCTTGTGGGGTCATTAGGTAAAAGTAAACCCACATCATTTGCCCCATTCTGGCTTATGATTATGACACAAAGACAACTTATGATCAGAGCATCAGATTTTAGATAGCAAGACTTATCCTAAGACAATTTGCTCAAGCTTACTGTCTTTGTCCAAGGAGAAGGTTCAAACTGAGTAAGCTCCAACATGCAAGGGAAGCACGAAATTATATGTACAAGCCCTAATATCTGAGGAGCACTATGAGAATCTACAACTCTACTAACTGAATCTCCAGCCTTCTTCCAAGCTCAGTTAAAATTGATACGACAATAAATTTCTCGAGTACTTAGAGCAGGTTGTTCCTTAAGAATGCAAGCAAATATAAAATTCGGATGCTTCAAAGGAGATATACTATTAAGAGAAGCAATGGTAGTATTGTAAACCATGACCTGTTGAAATGATGAACAAACAAAAGCCTTGGTAAGATAAAATGAAGGTGTATCTCTCTCTCTAAAAAACTTACTCCAAAATTTCCATAATGTCCGGAGGAAAGCTTATTAGCCTATTTGCAATCTTTATAACATCAACAAAGATGAGTGTGGGGAAAAGCCACTTGTAGATGGGAACACAACATATCTCTATCACCTTTACAGTTGGCTCCTTCTTGATCCACCCATTGGAGTAAGGGTTTGGATGGTTCTCTGTTAGTAATTTCAGGTGCTCCACTAGCCTCTTGGACAAAATTTTTGCAACTGTTGTCACTGTCCACAATCGAGTCACATACCTTTTGATTTATGGTGCAACGAGATTGAAAAATTTTGATGTGCTAATCTAACTCTGGTTGCTTTGGTGCACAAAGAACACGCTGCATCACACAATTTACTCTTTTTTCTTTTTTGTCATATTCCGAGTCATCTCCACGTTTTAGGTGTTGTTGGCGAGGACGCTTTTCTGGAGTATGAATGGGTTTGTCAACAGGTTGGCCTCGGGCAACTCCTCCGGCTTCATACCTGTTTAATGGATTTCTGTTAGTATTAAGTTTGAGCCTCAATAGTGCTTGATGAATCTCCATAAGTTGTTGTTGTCGTGACTCTATCGCTGCACTCACATCGTCAATCCTACGACCATCCTCGGTAGGATTGTTGGTTTTGTCTCCACCAGTTGCCATCAAGCTAGGCAAATCAAGACTCTGATACCAATTGACGTAGACCAGAACAACGAATAAAGGATATGACAAACGTCAATAACCTAAGAATAACTTCGCGCACCAAGAAGAAGAGAAAAATCTCCAAAAGTCTGAACTCTCATTGATCAAAAGTTATCTGTTACATCAAGAGAGCCTTTATATAGATTAAAGAGGAGTGATGAACAAGTAACAGCAAATAGGAAACCAAACAATAAGGAAACTAGCTAAACATAAAAGGAAACTAGCTAACTAGGAAGCCATAGAACTAGGAAACTATAGAATTGGGGAACTAAACTAATCTGCCAAAACATGTGACCTAAAAATGGAAACAAATAAGTAGAAAAATATTACTAAATAAAACGTAGAGTTTCTGACTTTTCTAGTGTAGGCACGACTTAGCGTACCTGTGCCCTGTTAAGTTGTTCCATGAATTTCTCTGCGATCTTGTCCTACATCACTTCTACATACATGTTTTCTAACAGCCCAACATTATTAGCTATATGGAGCTGCTTACCTTTATGGTTATCTTATAAAATTTTCCCTTAGTTTAACATATATTCATTAAGTACATTATCCACTATAGCTATCTTACTCTAATTTTATACTATAAGGCATTGCTAGTCTTTATCAGATTCTGTAGCATCTTTAAACATATTCTCTCCATACTTGTTTGGTCATTGTGCATCTCTTGTGCTGAACGTGCACAACTCTAACCTAACACAAGTATATTTGATTCAAACTTTTTTTTATTATTATTTATAATTAACGATACTATATATAAAGCACCAAAAAGGGGTGTAATCCTGTACCTACGGAGTATAAAAATTGCAGACAAAACATATATCAAACCCCACTATTTATCTATAGGGATGAACAAATCCCCCAAAAATCCACCAGAGAAAATGAAAAAAATGGAGTACCATTCCTAAGCCAACAAAACAAAGAAGACAACACCCAACCCTTCAAGGCCGTGGTAGAGCTCTCTCCATCAAAAGATCTTCTATTCCTTTCTCTCCAAATGCACTACATAATGCACAATGGATCAACCTACCACACTTTCATAATACACCCTCTTGGGCTGGCCCAACATTTAAGGAACTCTTTAACAAATCTAGGGTTGCTAATTTCTCGAACCATGTAAACTAATTTTATAAAAATGGTATTTGGGGGACTGATAAATTTTTTTCATTAAAAGCATCCCATTTCAATTTTTTATTTATTTTTGATGACCGGGGGTATCCCCACCTTCGGCGGGACTAATACCCTCACATAAAAGCCCGCCACACCTAGGTGCTGGGTAATCCGAGAATAAACTAGATAGGCCACCCGCCCATATGGGTAATTGAACTCATGACCATTCAAACCTAAGTGAGAGTCTCAACTTCTACCCCAGGGGGGTTATCTCATTGTTATCTTTATATGTACCAAGTATTTAAGGATGATCTGAAATAATTGTCCACTCTATCCATCTTCTGCGATTCTATGGCTAATGTGATCGTTAATCTTGCTTTTCCGCAGGCAAATGATCCAAGACTTAACTTTTGGGCCTTTCTTGGTCAGAGATATTGACTATCACCTTCTAGTTTCTACTCCTAGTTGAGCTTACATTACATGCCACACTTTCTTTTCTTGTGTCCTCCCTTCTTTCCAATTTGAAAGGATCTTCTGTGGTTCCAAGTGTCTACTCGACATAGTTTGCAAACTCAAGTTATCTTGTCAACAGACTACATAGGACATCACATGAACATCTCCTAAATCACCAAATCAATCCATTCATAACCAATTCAAACAGACAAGAGATTCAAACCAACTCGCAGTCTAAGGCTGTTCCCAACGAATATCACCTATGCTTTCTCCAATTGATTGCCTTCTCCAAAAAAAGTTTATGTAACCTAAGATTAACTAGAATTCAATGTACAAAGTTACTCATCTGAGTCACCGCATGGAATACAAAAAGTTCTATATTCTTTTAAGGATATAAAGTAACTCCAATATGAACATATAAAAACAACCTTCTTAAACCCATAATGAAAAGCTAGGAAGTCCCAAATCTCATAAAATCTCTGAAAGAAAAAGTGAACTGAGCACCATTTTAGATTTGAAGTTTGTGGCAGTAAACACTATGGTGTTTCAATGACCTTTTGCTTTTTTGCAAGCGCTTTAAGGGAACTAGTTGGCCAACATGATACAAAAACCTTTGGTTCTATGAGGTCTTGGGTTGAAGCCTCTTCAACTACATTTGTTCCCCAGTACTATCTCCCTGTTTGTTTTGACTCTGTTTGTATATCCATCTAACTCCCCATGTGCGAGGGAGGTGGTATGAGAGATGGTATGTGAGAGCTTAACATATATTATTGGGCCTACACCTCAACGTGTAGCCTATAACCACTATTAGCAAGGAAGAAAGACCATATAACCACTATTACTTTACAGGAACCATTTACTCCCATTTATATTTCTTGGTTCTTACTAAAATAGTTTACATGTTGTATGCCAACTATTAGCTAGAATTCAATGCTTATAGCCAAAAGTATCCAGAAACCGATCTGCATAAACAAAGATCGAAAAGTACGTAACAAAAGAGTGTTGTCACCATATCAAATTTAATAATGATAGTGAGGATATGGATGCATAATAGTTTAAATGGGCTGGAGGAGATAGGATTCATATGATGCTCTAGATCTGAAAAAAAGAAATAAAAACAAAATTTCACGTGAATGCTCTGAAAAAAAAAAAGAAAGAAAGGAAGAAAGTTTAATAACATGCCACAATATAATATCAAAGCCCATGAGTTTTATACTAGTTAGACATCAGAAGTAGGGTGGATATGATCATTTCTTAACTTAAGAAAGAGCTCTCTACTTTTTATGGTAGAATATGATATCAATGACTGCCAGATGTAGCATTAGAGTTACAGGTTGCTGCATTTCTAGCAGAAATGAAATTACTTAACACCATGAATTAATAAAGTAACTTACACAGCAAGTTCCCTGCTGTGGGGGTTTCCTAATCTCCTGTTGAATATAATCATCTGCAAGTTCAAAAAGCTGTAATGAAGTTTGGCACTTGAAAGGAAAAACCCGAAACAAGCATATATCCTCCCATCTGTGCTTCAACCTAAGTGAAACAAAGTAAATGGAAGAAATCATTTGGCTTGAAATGGCATGAGTAGCTACTGTAAACAGAAAGTAGAATCATTAAGCAGTCCAGTCATGAGGCCCATGAAGAAAATCTAAATGAGTTGCACAGTATAAGACCGGAGAAGAGTAATGGCCTCAGATTCCTAATTGTGAATTTGATGGATAAGCAATGACTAAATTATACAGATAATGACAAAGAAGGAAAAAAAAAAACTAACAGAAGAAATGACTGAAGTTTCCCACCAACTAATTCTGGACAGAGCACTATGACATATCGCTCATGTTGGATCATGTGGCAACAAGCCCTTGATCGTTTTTAAGACCATGATTGATAGATAAATCAGGAATTAGTAAAGCCTCAACCCATTGGATAAATACAGTCAATTGCATATCATGCACCGCATACAAGTCAAATTTATTCATATTTTTCTAAAAAAAATTGTGTATTACATACAATTATTTTCAAGAAAATATCATGTCCATATGCATTATATTTTGTATTTGAAATTTTAATCACGTCTAGTCAATATGTAAACTTGACTAGAATGATTTATTGGAATGCCAGGCCAACTCAATAAGTCTTCAATGGTCAGTTAATTTAGCATAAATCTCTCAATAGAATTCTCTGATATTAATGATAGGGTGCTGAGGAGTGATGAGGTGGTTGTCTCTAAAATTTAGGAGAAAATACAATTAGGATAGCAGTAACAGCTCTCTTGAAGATAAGGTGACAATTTAAATATAGGGTTAATTACACTTTGCACCCTTGCACTTTTGGTCAAGTTGCAATGTTACCCTTCCGTCACTTACCGTTTGTTAAATAGATGGAAATTCGACATATGACCATCATGTGTGCCCTTTTTAAGGGCATAATGGGAATTTTGTCCTAATTTTTACTAAACCAAAAAACAAACTGATAAAGAAAACCAAACTAATTATTATGAACCAATCCCTCATTGCCATGTGGCAATGGAAGTCCACCATGAATCCACCATGCCACATAGAATGATTTTCCCTCAACCCCTTGGAATCTGCCCAAACCATTTTTTCTCCTTCCTCTCCCTCTCCCTCTCCCTCTGTGGAACTCCCTCCCTCTCACCACCCTCACCCACTTCATCTGCACTGCAATGCCTATCCCCCAAAACCTCACAGCACCACCACTCACTTCATCGCCCACCTCTTACCTCACTGCCCAAACCCTCTCCGACCCACACCACCATTGCAGCACCGCACTCACCCCCACCGCTACTATTTTCACCGACCCAAATCAATCCACGGCCAACCACCGGTTGGGGCCCCTGTGATGGAAACAATCAAATCGGCAGTGAATGAATATGGTGGTTGTAGTGCCTGTTAGATGAAGGCAAGTTTTAGAAAATATATACATAAATGCTTGATATTTTCTTTATATATATCTCATGTGGTAAGGGTTTTGGCACCATTTGATTTTGGTTTAAGATGAAACTCTTGTTTGACTTGAATGGACACCCAATTTTTTACTTATAAAAATTTCCCACTTTGCTGAAACACCATTTGAAAGAATATATACAAAAACATATATACACCTATATATATTTTTTTGTTTTGTTAAGCAAACTGAATGTATCAAAGAGGTATATAATTATGCTGTGATGGTGATGAGGGTGGTGGACAGAGGAAGGGAGGGAGTAGGAGAAGGAAGAGATGGTGGCATAGTAGAGGGGAAAGGATTCTCACAATGGTGCATTAACAGAGAAGGAGAGAGGAGGTGGGGTGGACATTCTCACAGTGGATCAAGAGAGAGGGAGGGAGGTTAAGTTGATGGTATGGATTTTTGAAGTTTATATTATTTTATTTTATTTAGATTAAATTAACTAATATGTGAATTAATAATCTTAATCTATTTTTAGCAATCTTAATCTGTTTTCACTTTTAGAGAACTATTTTTATATGTATAATGACCTTAATTGAAAAGGCCCTTCGTCTTGTTGATCTTAACCATTGCTTAATTATTTTACATTTTTCTTTTTAAAGTATTTTTCAGGCATAAGTAATTTGAGGGAAAATTGGTAATTGCACTTGGAAACAGCCTCAATGGGCAATTTCTGTCACCAGAACAAGCGGCTACCTCACCAAGGGTGACATTGGAACTTGACCAAAAGTGCAAGGAGTTGACTGTTACAATTGAAAACACAAGGACCAAAGTGGAATTTGGGAGAAAGTGCAAGGGTGCTAAGAGTAATTAACCCTTAAATCTAAATATTGTACTTTGCAGGCGATAGAGACCACCGGGTTCGACCGGCTCTATTCTGTAATGCGAGATCTTTGTTCGAAGCCACCACCTTAAGAGCCCTAAGAACAGGCGAACAATCTCAACTCAAACTACGGTCATCTCCTGTTGGCCATTGCTTGTCATTCCTTTTGGTTGTTAATTTGAAGGTGGGCACTTCATTGGTTTCGGAGCCATTGTTTTGATTGGGTCTTGTTTTTAAATTCATCATTATACAGTTTGGATTTTATCTCATCTTTTGCAATGTCACAAACGTGGTTCCATTTACCACTATCTGATATTTTATTATTTTCACCTTGAATCTTTTCTATTCCACTCTCGCAAGCAGCCAAAACTCCTCAACTCCAAGACAGCTTTTTCTCCTCCATAGATACGCATTTGGCATGAATAATCTGTGGAGAAACCACAACTCCGACCAACAATTGCTAGGCAACAGATTAAAAAAAAAAGACGGGGAAAAAGGAAGAGCTTGGAATAGAATATTTATTTTAAGTCGCAAATGATTCCGGTCTGGCATGGTCTGGTATGAAATAAACTTGTAATCACCCAAGGATGTCCTAAAGTTCCTCCACCAAACTGTAGTATAGAATCATCCCCAAAGATCTCTATCAGAGCAGGCATATGCCAAACGTGGGCCAAGAAATATTGAATGGTGATGTGGGCGGGTGTTTCTGATGAATTCAAAGCTGTGCAGATTGAATATTATAAAAGAAAGGACAGTGAGCTTTCTCACACAGTTGCAGCCCACAGTACTATGTTGGGCGTCAGATTGAAGAGTTCCAAGGATTACTAGCACCTACAGTGATCACGTTAAAGCTACTGAAGTTGAATCAGAAACACAATACTTGCAAAATTTTTCGAAATGAAAACTGGTCAATCCCACTACTTATACTTCAATTATTTATTTTGTGGCTTAGAGCATCTATGGCTTCAAAGGCTGCTAGCGTTGAACTTAACAAAACTGAGAGACTTAATGGCCCTAATTTTTCAACTTGGAAACGTAGAATTCAACATATTTTGTTCCTAGACAAAGTTGAGTATGTCCTTGATGTACCATACTCAAATGAACCACCACTAACAGCTGGAGCGGCTGCCAGAAACACATATGGATGCTTTGTAGAGGATAATAAATGCTAGATCTACCCTGTTAATTTTTACGGAATAGGGACGCATACATTTTTAGACTCTCGGTCATATTAGCTGATGTTATAGGGCATCAAACATGTTCCTTGTGCTATGAATGTTAACTTGCTCCATATCCTAAAGAATAAATGTTTAGAGTGAATAAATTAGACTGTCAAACACAATCAAAACGGGGCACTAGAGCAATAATCACATAAAAATGAACTACCATAAGACAAAGGCAAAATTTCATG
This sequence comes from Euryodendron excelsum, assembly GCA_033060915.1. Lineage (NCBI taxonomy): Eukaryota > Viridiplantae > Streptophyta > Magnoliopsida > Ericales > Pentaphylacaceae > Euryodendron > Euryodendron excelsum. The sequence continues at coordinate 44,465,909 of CM065387.1, read as the reverse complement.
CGAGAACTTACCCAACAGGAATGTTAGCATCACAATAGCTTCGTAATGACGGGGGAACTCGGAAATCGATTCTTTGATATCTGATAAAGAAAATTTAGGAAGTAAGCACCAAAACCATCATTGGTTCAAAGAATTTTAATATACATTAGTAATTATAAGTACCAAAAAATAAACACCTACATAAAAGACAAATAGTATATGATCTCAAGGGTTCATTCCATTTCTTCTTTTGCAAGTTGTTTTGCTTTCAGATGTTTGTGCTTTCTTATTCAATCATCTCGCACAAAAAGGTCAAGCAAGCTGATAGCATCATAAAAGCAACATCCCATCTTTACTATTACTCGTTCAGTGAATATTTATTCTTGAATGTCTACTTTTTATTTTTCTATTTTTCTGTAAGAAATGAACTTTAATACAAAGAGGAAAGGGACATCAAGAAAGATGTAAGATTTACTTAAAAAAACAAAATAGAAGAAAAGAATCATTAGATCCAACAAGAAGAATTCCCCAACTAAAAACAAGGAGTACGGTGGCATAAGATCCCACATGAGATTATGAAGTTGATGCACCCTTTAAGTTAAATATAAGTTCCACGTCCACATTAATGATGCACACAAGGCTAGAGGACCAAAGCAAATGTAATAACCTCCACACATATGTTTAATGCCTGCAAGGGCATTCTGAACCTTTAGGAGACTAGGTGTAACATAGCAAAATCTCACTCCACCATAATACCAACCCTGGATTACTGCATAGCTCTGATTTGAAAGAATTGATTTTAATGAGCAGTTGGACATAGAACCTAGAGAAAAAGAGCCTACTGCTCTCAAATATCTCTTGTATGGGAATAAGCGGATGAACAGATAACATCCAAGCAATAAAGAAAACAAGCAAAGTTGAAATTCAACCATTCTGGAATGCTATAAGTGGAAACAAGATTAGAAAGATACTCCTTTGGGCATGAGAAGCGTGAATAAATGGGAGAGAGAATCTACTGAAGGGCAATTTCCACACCACAGGTCCCACTAAAGCCGAATTCTTGATTCATCTCCAATAATGGATCTAGTAAGATTAGAGAAACCTGGGCATAAGATTCCAAGGGCAGTGATGAGTTCCTACAAGAGCTAGATTAGCATTTCATCCATTATCCTAAAGAGAAAACTTTTGGTCACCGGTGCCAAAGAGTTTTGCTCATTAGGAGACCTCCACAACAATTACAACACGGCTGCATTCTGACGTACAGCATTGCCTGAGGCCAACTGTTCCCTTTATCACAACACAGGAAACAGTTTTCCACCTAATTAAATGATCCTTAGTACTCTCCCCAACCCCAAGCCTAATAAACTTTCTTTGAAAGCCTTCTAGTTGGATTGCAAATTTAATAGGGATTTTAAAAACAAGAAAGGAAGTAGGGATGCCAGCTCAACGAATTTGGATAAGCTTAATCACTACACTGACCCACAACCCCTCTCCCTTTGTCAAAAAAAACAAATAAATAAATAAATAATAGAAGAAAATATAACTCTCATTATATACTTCCAAGCATTTGGAGACCTATTCCACCACTGAGATTATGAGATTGATTCTTCGGAGTTATACATGTGCTGGATATCAAGTTTAGAACTGTAAACAAATGAAAAATCAAGTTGCCCAAGAATTGTTGACACCTATACTTGGGCAAGTTGATTATTCATTTGTTTAGAGTTCTAAACTTGATCCAGCACATATATAACTCTGATATAAGTTCTATAAAGAGCATTTAGCCTTTAGAATCAATCTCATAATTTAACCTTTTGGCTAGCATATTTTCCTATTTCCCATTTTATTATATTTATTCCTTTTACACCTTTTATCTCATGCTTTTGGGTCACAGGATTCGGAGCGTGACAAAGTTACTAACACGAAGTAGCAAGTTATAACAGTCTTCATGATGTCCTATTACATCATGGTAGCATAATTTGTTTGTTGCTATTTAAACACCAAACTCCTGCAATCCCTTTTAGTATAGCTATCACGAAAGAATTTTTGCTCATTTGCAAAAAGAAATTTTGGTGTTGGATGTGCAAGCAAGATGGGGAATACATTAATCATCTTCTCATTCATTGCTTAGCATCTAAAGGAGCACTGATGATCCTGATTATGTTTACGTTGAATATGGTATTTCCCTACTGAGTCTTACACATTTTTGGAGGGAGGTTAGAGTGAGGAAGAGAAAAAGGCATGGCTTTTCGTAGCTTGGGCTTGATGTGGGTCATTTGGGGAGAGCATAATCGTAGATCTTTTAAGGGAGTAGAGGAACCTATCTTCAAATTGAGAGTAGATTTTAGTCTCTTACGTAAAGTTGGCCTGCGGAGAAAATCAATACCCCCTTTATCAACTTTTGTATTTTGTGAAGTCCTTGGTAACTAAACAGCAAAAACTAAGATTCTAAGAAGTTGTATAGGAGTTTGTTCTTTCGATTGTCATATGTATAAAGGTGCCATCCCCCTTGGTGCCTTTTGTTAATAATATACTTACTATATATAAAAATAAAGAGACAACACCTAAAGGAACTATTTGAGCTGTCAACCAGCAGAAAGGTTTATAGATGTTGTACCCATAAAAATCACCTTGCACCTTGATTCACATCAACCAATCTAGGATATTCTAAAGTTGATGGTACTTGTTTAAAAGCTTGTTGATGCTAAGGACCAAATAAGATAACTGACATCCACACTCACCTCAATTCCGTTAGGCTTCCTTTCTTGGACAATAGCAGTGATGGCATCTAATAGTGGTCAGTAGAAGCTAATGCATAGTTCACTATATTTTGCAATTAGACCATGGCGAAGCAGTAAGGTTGCTCCATTGAGACCTGGGTGTCATCAATTCAAAACACAGAAACAGCCTCTCTGTATGCCAGGGTAACACTGCATAAATCTGACCCTCTCTAGAACCCGCAATGGCAGGATTCTTGTGCATTGGGCTGCCCTTTATTTAAAATAAACCAACGTTTCTACATGACCTTGAGATATAAATTCTAACTTAAATTTAATTTAACATCTGTTAGCTCAGTAATTACATAAAGGTGCCACTACTCTAACCTCATCACCCACTTCAAGCATCATCCTCTTGCTTAGCACTCATGAAAAAAATCTGGGATAACCCACTAAACCCCAAAGATAGAGAAGAACAAACTCCACAAATCCCTAACGAAGTAACTAAAATTTAAAACCATACAAGAATTTTCTAGTGCTTTCCAAATACAGCAATACAATCAGTCTGAAACAATGCATAAAAGTAAACGCTCAATGCTCTGACCTGAACTTTCCATCTCTCAACTACAGAATTGAGAGAAAATAAAGGGGAAAAAACCACTTTGAAATGAAAGGCTCCACAAATTTAGTAGTGGAGCATACTTGATCCAAACCTTATGATAATCAAGACCAGTGGAAAGTACTAAAACAATATGCCAAAGAAAGCTACAAGCCATGTACAAATGCACTGAATAAGAGAAGTGTTCATTTGGGCAAAGCTCTCACATGCGAGATTCAGGATCTTTGCGAGGATCATAACCCTTTCTGATCCAGAACCTAAGGAATGGCCCGTTAGAAAAGTAATATGCCGTTCTGAAAAGAAGCCTGTAAGTTTAAACAAACAAATGGCCATGGCAAGTATCAGTCATATATTAAATTCATTCAACCTTAATCCATACAAAATGTTTTATGTAATACAAAGGGCAAATGGCAGGGCAACCCACCTTCTAAGCATATGACCTCCAACTTGTAGACCTTTGTCAAGCAAGCGCTCAGCCAATGAATTTTTGACCCATATAGGATGCTCATCAAACAACTTACATACAGCCATCTGCCACTCCCATTGTTCTGAGTCTTTGGGTATGTATTTCTCCCAATACACTTTCTTAGGAATCTGTAGGTATGCTTTAAGTGCAACAAAAGCCAAAAAGAAGAAAATATCCAGTATATATGTTTGTATCTTAATTATTTTCAATTTAATTGCAGAAATAAGAGAGTATATCAATCCAACGTTAATTCACGTTATTAATTTACAAGGCTCGGGCAAGTACATTGATACAATGAAGCTTACTTCCCAGGCCATGCCTGGAGACATTGTGTGATGAACGCAAGACAGAAATCTGGTTACATGAATTACAAGTTTGCCACGATACTATAACTATGTTCTTGCAGTAGATAGAATGCTGGAATATTGGAAAAAAAAATAATAATAAAAAAAAAAGTTAAGAAACAAAGTTGTAGAAAGCCTTGAATCTTCTCTCATAAGTGATAGAAAGCCTAAATACATCTATTGAATGAATTGAAAATGGCCAGGTGGAGTGCCCTATTTATGGAATTGAAGTTATTCTTTAAATGGATGTATGACATCTGACCGAATTGAGATATTCTTTTTCCAAATAAACATGTCCTTCTAATATGGAAATATCTTTTGTTCATAAAAAGCATGCATTTGCAAATAGTCATCTCCAATAGGAGAACCGTTCAAATGCAACAAGAGGATTTCCTCCTATAACTTCATCTAAGCCTAGGATTATTCATTTCCCACCTGGTGCCATCAAAAGTCGCACCTTTATGAGTGGTTATATAGTTAGCCAAAAGCTACAGCAGAGAAGCAAGTTTTCAATCAAATGAAAGCACTTTATAATCCCAAAGTGTTTTTTTGGCTAAGAATCTAAAGAAACAAGTTTGAAAATTATCTGGCCCAAGGCTACACTGAATTGTTGACAAGAATATAGATCTTCCTCACTTTCCCATAAAATTCTCTGGCCCAAGCATGACACTATGTAAGAGAATGTTTGAGCTTGCCAAGGTCTTTAGATGGAAAATAAAGGCATTGAGGTATAAGCTTCACATGGGAGCTAGCTTGTACAGCTTGGCACTCTAAGAGGCCCAAAAAAGCAATGACATCAATGTTATTCACCATGTAGTTCAGACTTTGCGCTCCTCTACTGGCTGTGACTGGATATTTAAGCGCCTATAGGGCATAAAGATAATTTCAACATAGAAAAGACATGTAACACCATATTGTCTGATGGAAACTGGGTTCACCAAGCTGAATCTAGGAAAACAACTCACTGATGTTGCTCATTAACAGTGAACAAACTGGTTCTTGAAGGTTAAATCCAAGCAAAGGTGTTTTCCACTAGGTAAAATCAAACAAGACAGCGTGCAATATTATACATGCACCAATTTTCTAGACTAGAAACCATGATTGTATATCCTGCTTTGACTGTCAGATAATGCCACTAATAGTAGGCACTGTTATTGCCAAAGTTGAATGAAAGCTGCCAGAACAGTTAAAAAGCTCAAGATTGGTCACAACACGCTTTCTTTGAAAGCAATAAAAAGTGTTGTGGCAATAACATATCCTTTCTAAGCATATTTATATGTACAGAGGCATCAAATGCTACAGTTCAAAAATCACATTCCACCATCAAATGTTGAGGGAGAAGGAAATGCACAACATAGTTTTTTTAATATTTTTTTCTTTTGTGATCAGTAAAGGAAATGCACAAAAATAAAGGTATGTAGAAGCATTAATGAAACGAAAGTGATTAGGGCCTACCTCTACCCTCCTGAACTTATATTATATATACATATTTTCGTATGGCTTTGGATTTGGGTGAATCATATGTGTTCCCTTTCCTAGTCAATGGTATCTTTCATGTAGTTTTCATTTCAATGGATGTCCTTTTGATATAAACATGATGTCACAAAATGGTAATTATTGACCTAATTTAGCATGACAGGTGCAAAAACATGGTAGGATGGGCTTCAAAGGACAAAAAAAAAAAAAAAAAAACAATAATAAAAACATCAATAGAAAAATTGGGAATTTAAAAGGGTCAAATATCTGACAAAATATAAGTAAATTATGTCAACTAAGCAATTAGGATATCTTTAATGTTGAAGTCAATTGCAAGGCTTGGCTCTATATCCATCTGCATTAGACCAAAAAATAAATGTGTCAAAACAACAAACTATGGTAAGATTTCATGGGACCATGCCAAGAAAGATATGAATAGTTGTCCACTCAAAATTACTCTAATAGTATCTGAAAAGATGGACAATACAGATCCAAAGTCCACCCAAAAGTTGAAATTTTCATCAAACAAGAGTATATGTGAGGCAGTTTTCTCAAAAGTAAGTATTAGCAGAGGCAAGATTCATAACAAGAAATCAAACAAGGAACAAGGATGAAGACTCGTCCAGCTTAGTGAAATTCTTATTGGCCTTTCTCAAGTTCGTACAATACAGTACAAGACAATTTACAAATACAGAGACTCACCAGTTAAGAATGATATTAATTGTCCAATTTGACAAAACAAAGAAGAAAGACAAATTTTCTACAGCCAACATAAAGTACATTACAACCAGCATTAATGTTCATGCACATTATTTCACTATCATCTCATGTAGGTGCAGTGCCAACAATAATGTAGTAATTATCCACTGTGCCACCAATTGCACCTAACATCTTATCAGACAATGAAAGGTTTAAAAAAATTACTGCACTAGGTTAGGTAGGTGGTGTATGTTGTTGCAGTAGAAAAAAACTTTCTGATAAACAAACAAATGAGCAGTAACCCCAACACCTAAGTTGCAGATTAACAGAGCCAAAGATCTAAAGTCTAAGTTGGCACAACTAAAAGAATTCTTTAATTGGCAGCAGGACAAAATATACCTCCCAACGGTGTTGTACAACTCCCTCTTGTTTTTTCTTCGAGCTCAGACTCACTGATGGTTTTAACCTGAAAGGAAATAAAGCTAGATCAAATCAAATTCAAGGATGGTAGTGTTTGGTCCATGATTTTCTACTAATGAAGCATCAAGAAATTCCCAACTGGTCACGTGTTTTGAGATTCAAAGCAACATGCATGATTCCGTGAAACTACTAATAATTTTTTCTTATTTCGATAAGTAAAACTTCTAATATTAACTATATCTCAAGGTAATTACAGATGTTACATTTAAAGGTATCCAACAGAAGAAAACAAAACAAGTGGAAGTGTCTTACACCACTTTCTCTGGCATGTCCTTTATCGAGAAAAGTGGAGGCATAAGAATCATCAAATCGTCCTGATCCACATCCATTAGACCACCCTTCTCTATAAAGTAGCATAAATAAGAAAATTAATTTGGATTAACCAAGTATAAGCAGTTCACTTTCACTTCCGAAGTGTATAAACTATAAACTGCGAAAGATGAGGGATGACCAAATTGTGGTTCCATATCTGCCCAGTTTCTCTTCTTTCTCCGAGCAACATCCGCATGAACAGCAAGAACATGCTGGTAATCTACCATTCCTTTAGGAAGCAAACCACAAGGGTGGACAAATGTGAGAGAGAGGGAGAGAGAGAGAGAGAGAGGATGAGGGGAAATGGAAAACGAAAAAAATCAAGAACAAAGACTACAAAATAACAACCAAGTCCTTTCTAACCATTAAAATGATAAGCCTCAGAGACTCGAGCAACTATATCAGCAGAAAGATCTAATTGCACTTCTTCAGGTAGCTGTGCTTTGACTTCTGTTGGAAAACTAATTGGTTCACTTTGACGTTCATCCACTTGTTGATCAGTTTCGACTGATTCAGGACAACTCTTTTGATTAAGATGAATCTCATCGTCTGACAAAAATTTTGATATCCTATCAGAGTCCTCAGAATTTTGGCGATTCCTATCTTTCCTTTTGGATATCTTCAGAAGAAAATTATTACAGGGCCGCAGATCCCCAAAAGCAGGGTGTGAATACGGATCCTCAGGGCGAAAATGGAGCTCCAACTTGTTTGACTGCAAGCTACGAGCCTGCAAATAATGCCAACAAGTATAGGTTAGCGTGTTTACAGTAGAATGAGTTTCAGTTTATTGGAAATTTCATCAGAATTCTGCAAGTATACACCTTCAAAGTAACAAGAATATGCCACCGTAATAGAAGTGTTAGCAGGAAACAATAGTCATTAATTCAAAATATGGAAACCCAAAAAGTTTTGCTCATACAAAATGCTTTTTTACTGATAAAAAGTGTATCCACTTGCATTTATGACCACAGTATTACACAAGGAGAAGCAACGTGCTTCAATAAAAAGGCTGGGACAGCGACAATAGAAGTTATTCATCACTTTTTTTTTCCTTTTTTCCAGCGTAGGGGGTGGAGGGTGTTGTTACAATAGAATTTGAGAAACAAACAAACAAAACTAACCAACAGAGCATAATTGATGAGGTACAGTCACACCCTTCAAAATCTTTAGTGAGATGCTCAACTTTGAGGCAGGTTCCTTCAGATCGAAAGTCTCAATAAAAATTTTACCCAGTTTTGCCAAACTGTCCAAACAGGAATCCCTTCTTTGGGAGTATGATTTAGTTTTCATCCCAAATCCTTGTTTGTCAAACTCGATTGTCTGCATAAATGAGGCAAATAACATATCGAATATGTGTTTTAGGAAAATCTTCCTAGATTGCACATTATCAGTAAAAGGGCCTTGCTGGATAATATCCAATGCTGTGATGCTTGTGCAAGAGCCCAAGTTTAAACCAAAACAACGTGCCTTTTGCCTTGGGCTGACAAAATCAAGCCTCCAGCTGCATCTACGCCTGGGTAGCTTAGAAACACCAAACCAAAACTCCCTCAGGAAATGCCCAACAATACAATAGGTTCTTTTCACCCGTTAAACTGATTGACTTTCTAAGATTTGCAATATAGGCTAGAATAAATGGAAGGTTTGGGGTGCATAACGTGCATGGCAAGATCCTTAACATTGATAGCTTGATGCAGCAAAGTCATGTCAATTGTCGTTCTATGAGTAAGCAAGACGGAGAATCAATCATCAGCTCCTTATTCACTGTATGGTTGTCTATGATTCTAAGTATGTTCGGATTGGTGTTGGTTTACTTTTATCCCATCTTGGGTACAGGCTGGAGGGGGGAAGAGGAGGCGGCCGCTTGGCCACTGGTGCCTTTTGCTTTGATGCCAATTATTGGGACAGAATTGGAGGACTTCTGTTGGAGTGGAAGAACCTACTTTCAATTGAAGAGTATAATTTTATCTATTATGTATAGTTGGTTCTCAGATATAGGTGATCCATCCTTAAAACAATTTTCGGACTTTGTAGTCTTTGGGGAAAGATTTTATACATAGAAGTTTTAGCTTTATAGTGTATCCTTGGTGCCCTTTTATCTATAACTAGTTTGAGACCTGTACCTCTTTAGATCCATTGTTTAATGATAATTATTTTAAATAGAAACTGAATATAATTTCTTTGGTCATATTTTCAAAGTTTTTATATAATTTAACTAACCCAGATATGCTTATAGTAAATTGAATATTAGTATACTCAACTGTATTATCTATCTTTGTTTATGTATTCTAAAAATAATATAATTTTAAATTAATTATTCGCATAATATGAGTAATGAAAAATAGGGCTGATTAGTAATTACTGTACATATATGATGTTTTTAGTATAGTAAAAAAATTATCAACTACTCCTATATTTGCAGTTGAAACTTAAGTAATTGAAACAATTTATTATATGTATCATGAACGTGTTTATTTAAATGTAAAATTAAGAAGATAGTCCAAATAATTTTCAAATTCGTATTGAAATTATAGTTCAATTTGTACAGAAACTACATATGTTGGTTGTACAAAGTATTGAAAGTTGTAAAAAATATAGGCCCTCACTTTGTATAACCAAATGATGCATGCTTAACAAGTGTCTTAATATTTGTCGAAGTAATAAAAAGAATGTATTTGAGGTTATGGGTTAGGAAATTAAAAAAAATAGTCAATTAACTCTTAGAATTCTTATTAAATGTAAATACAATATTAATTTTTTTATAATGCTTGTACTTAAAGGAATCGTTGAAAAACTAAGAAAATAGTTAATTGACTTTTACAACTTTTAATAAATAAAAAAAAGGATGCATTTTATTATAGAATAAATTTTAAAAGGTCAAAAGAAGTAATGTCTTTCGATAATTACTTATTGATTTGCACAAGGAAGTGAACCTAGATAAATTAAAAAAACAAAGGATAAAAAAAAAAGCCACCCACAAGATTTGTTTTTAATTTTAATTTTAATTTCTCATTTTGTTGTAGTGATTTCACCTTTTGTTTTTGTTTTTGTAATTGTTATTTGCATAAGGAAGATAACCTAGATAAATTAGAAAACAATGGTAAAAAAAAAAAAAAGTATTCAAAGTAAGCCACTTGTTACAATCACAACGACAGTGACCAATGCACAATATGTTATTTTTTAATTTTTTGGTCTTATATTTTGTTGTAGTGATTTTACATATAAAATAAATATGATAATATTTATTATTTAATATTTTAGGTAGTTTATTCTACATAATTTAATTGTGTATTCACCTAACTATTTATGTTTAACTCATCTAACCATCAATGTAAACTAATTGTATATTCATCTAACTATTTGTGTTCAATTTTGTATTTCATCTAATAAATAAATAAATAAATATATTAATAATAATTCTTCTATAATCTGGGCATTTATATGTATTAATATATACACATATATATGAATGTAGTGTATGCTCATGAACATAACATACATGAACCAAAACAAATATAATGAATTCTATATTCATATATTAATCAATATACGTATATGAACCTAAAACACATGTACTAACATAAATATAGACATAAATGCATTAATCAATGTACTAACATCTATAAATAAATAAATAAATAAATAAAATCAGCCACAAACACCATTAATACATTAAGTATATACATTGAATAATAAGTACATTGAATCACTCCAAAAAAATAAGTACATGCACTAACCAAAGAGACAACGAAACAGTTAAATACATGTGTAGTGAATCAAAGTGACAACCAAACAATTATTTTTATTTTTAAACAACACTTTAGAGCCACTCAAAATGAGCCACTTGTCGCAACCTCAGCGATAGCGGGCTCCTTTTCCATATTGTATATAGACCGTAACTTATAAAAAGAAACTACAAAATGTGAAAGGAGTAAGAAAGGAGAAACTTTAGAGGGTAAGAGGGAGAGAGTTCATCAAATTCAGTTTTCAAAACTAAGGGGAATTGACAAAGTCAATCATCATTTAAGAAAGAAAAGGTAATCGATGAGGAAGTGTATGCCAAGAAATCCAAACACTTCCAGACAAGGGTTAATTTTTGTACGGTTACATGCCTTTTGGTTTGATTTGGTAATTTCTTAAGCCATGTGGTGTGATGTTGTACTTCCAAATTTTCATTTCTAGAAGACTTGCTTAGTCATGAGTTACTACTGGGTAAGTTAACCTTAATGTAGTCCATCAGAAAGTAACCTCCTTAGGCCTGAGGCCTCCTTCACTACTAAGAATGGGCAAGGGAAATTAATTATACTAGCTATTAACTGCTTCCTCGAAGTAACTACTTGTTTCACTTGCTAACTACTTCCTTGAAGCACTTATTTGTCCTAGTTGCCTATGGTAGTGCAAGAAGTCAGTACCTTACTTGCCCACTACTTCTTCAAAGTAACTTGCACTATTTTACAAATTTTCTCCAACTTAAATGGTAGAGACACTAATATTCAACGGCACAACTTTCTAAATAGCAAATGCTACTTGATTTAACAAATATCTCAGGATCTTGCAAGAAGTCTGCTGTTTTGTTAAATTTAAATATCACAACCATTCCAAATATAATATTATTAAACCAACTAATTCAGAACAAAAAGAATAACGAATATAAAACACCGAAATAGAGAAAAATTCCAAATCATTCTCCTATATCAATGGTAGAAATACTAGTAGATCATCCTCCTATATCAATGATAGAAATACTAATAGTTCTGCACACTAATTTTCACAACACATTTGATTTGCCATTTTGCAAGGCTTTTGGAATTTCATACAACCCAAAGCAAAATTACTCCTGCTAAAACGTCCTTGCATCAATTAAGTAAACAGATTAAAAATATATAAAAATTTGAAGCAAACAGAAATTACAAACAAAATATAAACCTCGTTTCAAAAAGATCATGAGAGAGGGATAGAGAGACGAGGAAAAAGAGTTTGGCGAACTCCAAAAACGGCATCACCCACATAACAGTAAGATGGAACATTATCAACAAGGCACAATTCGTTGAACCCATTTTAACATGACATCCATTTGTCTATTGCATATATTTGAATACGAATTTGCAATAATACGGTACAGCCAAATATTTTAGCTAATATATAGAATGAAGGTAATACTGTGAGACATCATCCAATTTACTCCTTGTATCATTATTTGATTCATATATAACACCGAACAACGCTCGATGATTACATACATATACAAATAGAGATGCATACCCAAACAGCAAGTTTGTTGGCAAGCATACCTTGAGGATTCCCTCGCTTCCTCCAAGAGTCTCAACAGCACGCGCGGTTGATGAAGGATAACCGGGGTAGTGAACTGCAAAAGCCTCGGTGCTTGGCAAGTTTCCGGAAATAGTCCCATCTTTTAGAACCCCCATAATTTCTGTTACAGATCAATTGCATCAACACACACGTATATACTGCGTTGGTGTTGGCTAACTTATTTTCCAAATCGAGGCCTTTTTTAAGCCAAATTGTCCATGAAGTCGTGGGTTTAAAACACGACTTCACGCAAGAAAGCGTGTTTCGACGACTCCTATTTGGGCAGAAATCTGCGACTTTATTTTCCACCAGTTCTTCGCTTGGGCGAGAACTCCTCTCACCATCTACAGCTGTTTCTCATCTACTCCTGGGGCTCTTAGGTTGATTTTTTCTCTAGATTTAAGGACTAGGGTTTCAATTTCTGGGTTTTCCGTTCGCTTGCTTCTGGCTTTTTTTTTTTGGGTGACTTTCATAGTTTTGTGTTTCACCTAATGGCTGAATCTTCTCGGCCAAAGGGTGATAGGACTGCGGTTGGTCCTAATCCACCTGCTGCTATGGTTCGTAACCTTCAGTTATTAGGCGGTTTAGGTACACCTCCGATAAAAGAAGTTCAATAGGTAACGTTTTTTCCAAAACTATGGCTCCGTTTGATTGACATCTACAAAATGTTTTCCAATAAATTTTTTTTAAACAGTTTAGCACAAACAAAAAATCATCTACCTGATCAGATCAACCTGCCACTGCACTTGTCTCCCAGCAACTATTTCTAACAAATATCCATGAGCCATAAACATTGTTTACTTTACCAATCAATTCAAACATGATTGAACAATTATTTCTCCTGCTCTGAAAAATGATTAAACGATACTTAACAAGAAAACAAAACTACTGCATTAAGAATGTCCCTTACAATGTATTCTAGCAAAGATCATATAACCTCCAAATAAGCACAGTACTTAAAACAAAACATTGTAGTAGTATCAACTAGGTTCCAAACTATATAACCAACAATAGTACGACAAAGAAGCTATTAGAAATTAATATGACAAAGGGAGTCTTTACAACATTAGTCCTCTTAGATTGATATAACTCATTTTTTTCTAAAATTTTCAAGCCAAATCCTATGAAGTTTGTTGTTCTTGGCCATAAATGCCTTCCCAAGCATCTCATGTTCTACCAAACAATCGAAAACTGAACCAAGAAAGGCCTCGTCATAATCTTCTATCTTCATTATTTCATCATGGAGAGATTGCACATTAAGTCGATCCCTTGTCAACCTACTAATTCCAATTGCCATTCTCCAAGTTTTTCAGAAATTGCTTGAAGATTTGGCTCTCCATCATTAGTGTCATGGCTTCGCTTCCGATGTTGTCTTTGTTGGGATGAAGTTGCACCGGAGGCTGCTGCAAAATTTTCAACATCCTTGTCTCTTGAGATCTCTTCAATGTCAATGTCATCATTCGAAGATTTGTCTCATGCTCCGGTCTAGATTCAAAGTTCACATCAGAAAATGATTTGGCAAAATTTCCTCTTGCCCCATCTTTGCCAACCCATAGACATCATCAATTTCTCCACCTTCCCCATAGGCCAAAAATAGTAGCAGGCAAAAACAGAGCAAGCAAACAAACAAGAGACCAAACAGTCCATCCCACATCAGAAATGTTTCTAAAACATAAACCCACCCATAAGATATTTAGAATCAAAGGACGTAGAGATATAAAACCATAGAACAACACAAACCCATAGCTTCTCAAGAGATGAAGATCTAAGGAGTGGAATAGAAGTAGATCTATGTTGTGAATAAGATAGAGATAGAAAATTAGGGTTTGAGATCATTGCACTTGTGACGGAGAATCGAGAGGAGCAATATGTAGAGAGAGATCCACAACCCGAATAACAGAATAGATATGGAAAGAGATGAGGAACCTGCTCTTCAAGTTCTGTCGATTTTCGATCTCAACAGGAAACATAAGTGTCGAAGGAGGCAAGCGTCGAACACCAAAACCCCATCGAGGACCAATTCCAAAACTAACATGGGTTTTTAAAACGTAAGTCATTTTGGGCTTTTGGCTGAAAATAATTTTTTAAAAAAAATATTTTACTTAGGTTTTATCCAATCAAACAGCGAAAAATCCAAAAAATATTTTCTGATAAAATATTTTTCAGAAAATCAAACGAAGCCTATATAGGAGTTTCATGCTTAAAACAAAAAAAATTACAAGTAGGAGTCGAGTAAATTAAAAATACGACTTTAAGCGTGAGTCATGTTTTCGTGTTTTGAAGCACAACTTCTCAAACAACTTCGGTTCAAGAAATAAGATGAAAATATTTGGAAAATTTGTTAGCCAATAACTTTGAGTTGGTAAAAAAAACTTTATATTCTTATACCTTGTTCTCTCTCTTACTCTTTGAGCCTATTATCATGAGCATAATTGTCAATACAGTATCGGCCAATGTATCATTTTTGCCATTGGTACAAAACGTAGTGGTACCAAAACGTTTTGTAAGCACCCCATTTTTGCTTGATCGGCAATCCTCACTTAAAATAGTCAAAATGTCTCTTTGACATTCTCTTGCATTCCATGCAACTTTTAGAGATTGGGCGGTCTTTGAAACTAATAGCCAACACTGTCGGAGTGGCAGAAGCGCTCATAAACTATTAAGCCGTCGGAGTGGCGAGAAAACACTCATAAACAGGTTGAAGTGGGCACGACGCAAATAACCCAATGTCAGGGTACAGAATGCGCCTCTTGGTTATGGCACGTTTACCAAAAAACAGGATAGCTTTGAAAACCAACTTGTCAAAACCGTCGTAGTGATGGAAACACTCGTAAACCTAAGTCAACATCGGCACCTACTAGCCCGATACGATGAAAAATAACCGTTTTGCCACTAAGGCACCCCAACACTTCTTTTGAGAAAATATCAATTCCTCAAGACGGTAATGCTGTAAAATCCTAACTTGTTTAATGCCATCTCTTCAAGTTTTTCAGAAATTGCTTGAAGATTTGGCTCCCCATCATTAGTGTTACGACTTCGCTTCTGATGTTGTATTGGTTGGGATGAAGTTGCACCGGAGGCTGCTGCAAAATTTTAAACCTCCTTGTCTCTTGATATCTCTTCAATGTCAATGTCATCATTCAATTGAAGATTTGTCTCATGCCCCAGTCTAGATTCCAAGTTTACATCAAAAAATGATTTGGCAAAATTTCCTTTTGCCCCATCTTTGCCAACCCATAGGCAACATCAATTTCTCCACCTTTCCCATAGGCCAAAAATAGTAGTAGGCAAAACAGAGCAAGCAAACAAACAAGAGACCAAGCAATCCATCCCACATCAGAAAGGTCTCTAAAACATAAACCCACCATAAGATCTTTAGAATCAAGGGATGTAGAGCTATAAAACCATGGAACAACACAAACCTATAGCTTCTCAAGAGATGAAGATCTAAGGAATGGACTAGAAGTAGATTTATGTTGTGAATAAGATAGAGATAGAAAATTAGGGTTTAAGATCATTGCACTTACGGTGGATAATCGAGAGGAGCAATTTGTAGAAAGAGATCCACAATCTGAACAACACAATAGAGATGGAAAGAGATGAGAAACCTGCTCTTCAAGTTCTACTGATTTTCTGCTCTCAACAGGAAACATAAGTGTTGAATGAGGCAAGCGTCGAATACCAAAACCCCATCGAGGACCAAATCCAAAATTGACACGAGTTTTTAAAACGTAAGTCATTTTTGGGCTTTTGGCTAAAAATAATTTTTTTTAAAAAAATATTTTACTTAGGTTTTATCCAATCAAACAGTGAAAAATGCAGAAAATATTTTTTGATAAATTATTTTTTAGAAAATCAAACGGAGCCTACATAGGAGTTTCATACTTAAAATAAAAAAATTACAAGTAGGAATCAGTAAATTGAAAACACGACTTCAAGCGTGAGTCATATTTTCGTGTTTCAAAGCACAACTTCTCAGACAACTTCGGTTCAGGAAATAAGTTGAAAATGTTTGGAAAATATGTAAGCCAATAACTTTGGGTTGGTAAAAAAACACTATATTCTTATACCTTGTTCTTTCTCTTACTCTTTGAGCCTATTATCACAAGCATAATTATCAATATAGTATCAACGAATGTACCATTTTTGCCATTGGTACCGAACGTAACGGTACCAAAATTGGTGTTGTAAGCACTCCATTTTTTCCTGATTGGCAATCTTCACTAAAAATAGTCAAAATGTCTATTTGACATTCTCTTGCATTCCATACAACTTTTAGAGATTGGGCGGTCTCCGAAACTAATCGCCAACACTGCCGAAGTGGTAGAAGCACTTATAAACTATTAAGTCGTCAGAGTGGAGAGAAAACACTCATAAACAGGTCGACATGGGCACGCCTCAAATAACATAATGTCACGAGACAGAATGCGCCTCTTAGTAATGGCATGTTTACCAAAAGACAGAATAGCTTTGAAAACTAACTCTTCACAACCGTCGTTGTGATAGAAACACTCGTAAACCTAAGTCAACATCGGCGCCAGCTAGCCTGACACGATGAAAAATAACCGTTTTGCCGCTAAGGCCCCCCAACACTTTTTTTGAGAAAGTACCAATTCCTCAAGACGATAATACTGTAAAACCCTAACTTGTTTAATGCCATCTCTCCAAGTTTTTCAGAAATGGCTTGAAGATTTGGCTCCCCATCATTAGTGTCACGACTTCGCTTCTGACGTTGTCTTGGTTGGGATGAAGTTCCACTGGAGGTTGCTACAAAATTTTCAACCTCCTTGTCTCTTGAGATCTCTTTAATGTTAATGTCATCATTCAATTGAAGATTTGTCTCATGCTCCGGTCTAGATTCCAAGTTTACATCAGAAAATGATTTGGCAAAATTTCCTCTTGCCCCATCTTTGCCCACCCATAGGCATCATCAATTTCTCCACCTCCCCCATATGCCAAAAATAGTAGCAGGCAAAAATAGAGCAAGCAAACAAACAAGAAACCAAGCAATCCATCCCACATCAGAAAGGTTTCTAAAACATAAACCCACCCATAAAATCTTTAGAATCAAGGGATGTACAGCTATAAAACAACAGAACAACACAAACCCGTAGATTCTCAAGAGATGAAGATCTAAAGAATGGAATAGAAGTAGATCTATGTTGTGAATAAGATAGAGATAGAAAATTAGGGTTTGAGATCATTGCACTTATGGTGGAGAATCGAGAGGACCAATCTATAGAGAGAGATCCATAATCCGAACAACACAATAGGGATGGAAAGAGATGACGGACCTGCTCTTCAAGTTCTGTCAATTTTCTGATCTTAACAGGAAACATAAGTGTCTAAGGAGGCAAGCATCGAATACTAAAACCCCATCGAGGACCAAATCCAAAACGGACACGAGTTTTTAAAACGTAAGTCATTTTTGGGCTTTTAGCTGAAAATAATTTTTTTTAAAAAAATATTTTACTTAGGTTTTATCGAATCAAATAACAGAAAATGCAAAAAATATTTTCTGATAAAATATTTTTCAGAAAATCAAACGGAGCCTACATAGGAGTTTCATGCTTAAAACAAAAAAATTACAAGTAGGAGTCGAGTAAATTAAAAACATGACTTTAAGCGTGAGTCATGTTTTCTTGTTTCGAAGCACAACTTCTCAGACAACTTCGATTCAGGAAATAAGTTGAAAATGTTCAGAAAATTTGTTAGCCAATAACTTTGGGTTGGTAAAAAAGACTCTATATTCTTATACCTTGTTCTCTCTCTTACTCTTTGAGCCTCTTATCACGGGCATAGTTGTCAATACAGTATAAGCCAATGTACCATTTTTGCCATTGGTACAGAACGTAACGGTACCGAAATCGGTGTTGGAAGCACCCCATTTTTTCCTGATTAGCAATCCTCATTTAAAATAGTCAAAATATCTCTTTGACATTCCCTTGCATTCCATGTAACTTTTAGAGATTGGGTGGTCTCCAAAACTAATAGCCAACACCGCCGGAGTGGCAAAAGCACTCATAAACTATTAAGCCATCGAAGTAGCGAGAAAACACTAATAAACAGGTCGACATGGGCACGCCACAAATAACCCAATGTCACGAGACAGAATGCACCTCTTGGTTGTGGCACGTTTACCAAAATACATGATAGCTTTGAAAACCAACTCGTCACAACCGTCGTAGTGACGGAAACACTCGTAAACCTAAGTCAATATCGGCGCTTGCTAGCCCGACACGATGAAAAATAACCGTTTTGCCACTGAGGCACCCCAACACTTCTTTTGAGAAAGTACCAATTACTCAAAACGGTAATACTGTAAAACCTTAACTTGTTTAATGTCATCTCTCTAAGTTTTTCAAATATTGCTTGAAGATTTGGCTACCCATCATTAGTGTCATGGCTTCGCTTCCGATGTTGTCTTGGTTGGGATGAAGTTGCACCGGAGGCTACTGCAAAATTTTCAACCTCGTTGTCTCTTGAAATCTCTTCAATGTCAATGTCATTATTCAATTGAAGATTTGTCTCATGCTCCGGTCTATATTCAAAGTTTACATCAGAAAATGATTTGGCAAAATTTCCTCTTGCCCCATCTTTACTAACCCATAGGCATCATCAATTTCTCCACTTTCCCCATAGGCCAAAAATAGTAACAGGCAAAAATAGAGAAAGCAAACAAACAAGAGACCAATCAATCCATCTCGCATCAGAAAGGTTTTTAAAACATAAACCCACCCATAAGATCTTTAGAATCGAGGGATGTAGAGCTATAAAACCATAGAACAACACAAACCCATAGCTTCTCAAGAGATGAAGATCTAAGGAATGGAATAGAAGTAGATCTATGTTGCGAATGAGATAGAGATAGAAAATTAGAGTTTCAGATCATTGCACTCATGGTGGAGAATTGGAAGCAGCAATCTATAGAGAGAGATTCATAATCCGAACAACACAATAGGGATGGAGAGCGATGAGGAACCTGCTCTTCAAGTTCTGCCGATTTTCTGATCTCAACAGGAAACATATGTGTCGAAGGAGGCAAGCGTCGAACACCAAAACCCCATCGAGGACCAAATTAAAACTGACACGGGTTTTTAAAACGTAAGTCATTTTTGGGCTTTTAGCTGAAAATAATTATTTTTAAAAAATATTTTACTTAGGTTTTATTCAATCAAATAGTGAAAAATGCAAAAAAAATTTTTTGATAAAATATTTTTCATAAAATCAAACGGAGCCTACATAAGAGTTCCATACTTAAAACAAAAAAATTACAAGTAGGAGTCGAGTAAATTGAAAACACGACTTCAAGCATGAGTCATGTTTTCGGGTTTCAAAGCACAACTTCTCGGACAACTTCGATTCAGTAAATTAGTTAAAAATGTTTGGAAAATAAGTTAGCCAATAACTTTGGGTTGGTAAAAAAACTCTATATTCTTATACGTTGTTCTCTCTCTTACTCTTTGAGCCTATTATCACGGGCATAGTTGTCAATACAGTATCGACCGATGTACCATTTTGGCCATTGGTACTGAACGTAACGGTACCGAAACCGGCGTTGTAAGCATCCCATTTTTGCTTGATCGGCAATCCTCACTTAAAATAGTCAAAATGTCTCTTTGACATTTGCTTGCATTCCATATAACTTTTAGAGATTGGGTGGTCTCCGAAACTAATCGCCAACACCGCCGAAGTGGAAAAAGCACTCATAAACTATTAAGCCATTGGAGTGGCAAGAAAACACTCATAAACAGGTCGACATGAGCACACCGCCAATAACCCAATGTCACAGGACAAAATACGCCTCTTGGTTGTGGCACGTTTACCAAATGATGGGATAGCTTTGAAAACCAACTCGTCACAACCGTCGTAATGACAGAAACACTCGTAAACCTAAGTTAACATCAGAGCCTGCTAGCCCGACACGATAAAAAATAACTGGTTTGCCACTAAGGCACCCCAACACTTCTTTTGAAAAAGAACTAATTCCTCAAGACGGTAATACTGTAAAACCCTAACTTGTTTAATGCCATCTCTCCAAGTTTTTCAAAAATTACTTGAAGATTTGGCTCCCCAACATTAGTGTCACAGCTTCGCTTCTGATGATGTCTTGGTTGGGATGAAGTTGCATCGGAGGCTACTGCAAAATTTTAAACCTCCTTATCTCTTGATATCTTTTCAATGTCAATGTCATCATTCAATTGAAGATTTGTCTCATTCTTCGGTCTAGATTCAAAGTTTACATCAGAAAATGATTTGGCAAAATTTCCTCTTGCCCCATCTTTGCGAACCCATAGGCATCTTTAATTTCTCTACATTCCCCATAGGCCAAAAATAGTAGCAGGTAAAAATAGAGTAAGCAAACAAACAAGAGACCAAGCAATCCATCCCACATCAAAAAGGTTTCTAAAACATAAACCCACCCATACGATCTTTAGAATCAAGGGATGTAGAGCTATAAAACCATAGAACAACACAAACCCATAGCTTCTCAAGAGATGAAGATCTAAAGAATGGAATAGAAGTAGACATATGTTGTGAATAAGATAGATGTCATGCCCCAGTTTTTGGGGTGCCCAAGGTCCTTTTGGCTCGGAGACCCTAAAGTACGGAACTCTATCACTAGAACTCGTCCTCCTAGAAGGACAAGTGCGACTAGGTTTGAAAATTGATTTGAATAAGGGCTTTTAGAAAAATAGGAGTCGCCACCTAACTTGATTAAGGTGAGTTAGGGTACCTAAAACTAAGCGTTAATCCGAAGATTAAACTTAGAGTTTTTGAAAAGGTCTTTGAAAACTCCCTCAAGAGAGGGTTTTTAAGAAAATAGGTTGCTTGGCAACCTTTGGAAAGATTTAAGCCCTTTTTTAAATAAAAAAATAACTTCATTTTGGTCTTTCAAAGACGGAAATCTATGGTCCGAGGGTTGGTTACGTGTAGGGAAGATATCCTAAGATCATCACCCTACCCCGCTCTTTTGGTACCTACATGTCTAATCACCCTTTGTTCACTCACTAGAATAACCGGTTACCATTGTTCACTTAATATCCACTTTATAATTTTGAAAAACGGGGTTTAGTCATCACTTTTTGGATGGATGATGTATGATGCAAGTTTGTGGAAGAAATTTGAAAATAGTAAAGGCTTTGGACGAGTTTGGAATAGGAATTTTGAATTGATTAGAATTTTTGAAAAAGGGATTGGAGTTGGAATAAAAGTTATGACCACACCATTTTAGGTTGCCTACGTATCTCATTTGGCAAGAATCAGGTCATTCGTAGTTCGGGCAAGAGCTCGATGGAAAAATAGGCGCATTAGGGCCTTTGGAAGGTTTGAAGATACTTTTGGGTCTTTAGAGAAGTTTAAGACACTTTGAGGTCTTTGGAAATTGAAGACCTTTTGTGGTCTCAGAGGTTTTGACTTGAAATTGAATGGTGGAGTGTTTCTTGAAAACGTTTTTGGATCAACTTGAGGGAGTTTTGGAAAAATGCTTTGGCATGTCTCAAGAGAACTTGAAAGTGTTTTTGAAGTCTTGTTTTGAAAACCTTGGAGGCAAGTTTTGATGAATTAATTTTTGAAAGTAGTTTTTGGAAAGGGCTAAGGGTTTGAAATCCTAATATGGACAACCTTAGAGGTTGTTCTTGATTTATCACTTGTCCTTGGAATCCCTAACCATGAGAGGGCTAGGGACACCTTAGGTTTGTGACCTTTTAAAAACGTTTTTGGAAATGCTTTGAAGATGGAATATAGGGACATTAGAAGAGTTTATGGAATTGGGTTTGTGAAATCATGGGGGTAGGAGGTTTTGGAGGAATAGGTTATGAGGATAATTTGAAAGTTTGAATGATCATTTGAAAAAAAAGGTTCAAGAGTTGGAACCTTGGAGTGTATTAACCTTGGTTGGATTAGCTTAGGGTTAGGGGGAACCTAAGGTTAACTAACTTAGGTTAGGTTGATCTAAGGTTAAGAAGACTTAGGGTTAAGTTAACCTAAGGTGAGTGAACTAAGGTCAAGTTAACCTAGGGTTGGACAATTAGGGTCAAGTTAATCTAGGGTTGGTCAACTAGGGTCGAGTTAACCTAGGGTTGGATTGAAAGATGATTTTGAAGTGTGGTTTGGTGCATTTTTGGAAAGAGTTTTGGAAAATAAAACATGTTATGCAATGGACTTTAGTAGGCCATCTCTTTGAAGATCATTTTCATGAAAATTTTGACTCTAGTCAAGAGTATGGTTTGTATGGGTGGTGCTTGGAGACCATTCCAAGGAAGGTTTCCTCATGGTCATTATAACCACTATCTTAACAAAAGTATAAGGGGTCAAAAATCAACATAATGATGGCAATTTTTGAAAAATCATTTTTGATGCAAAGATGAAAAGAATGCATTTTGAAAATCATCTTTTGAGAAGGATTTTGAAAACCATTTTTCAAGGGGAACATTCCATCAAGAGAGGGTTCATATGATCAACAAAAGGGAGACCACTCAAAAAAGGGTTCCATGGGGCCATTCCAACCACTAAACTTGAGAGAATAGAAACCATAGGAGTCAAAGAGTTTGAACATCATTCTTAGGCGAGCATAAAGAGAAAAGGGAACCATTTTAACAATTTAGGGCTCCTATGGCCAATACAAAGGGAGACCACTCAAGAGAGGGTTCCATGGGGCCATTTTAACTACTAAATTTGAGAGAATGGAAACCTTAAAAATTTGAGAGTTTAAAAGCAACTTTTATGCAAGTTGTAATACAATGATGCAAAAATGTGAATTAGGGGGTAGTGAGGGATTTTCTAAGGCATGACTCCTTAGGTCTCATCCTAAACTTCAAGGGGCCAACTCTTGGAACGATTTTGAAAGAAACGTAGAACTTGGAAATGGCATAAAATTGAGAGCAATGTAAGCATTGTAGAGCATGACAATAAGCATAAAATGAAGTCAAGTACACAATACATGATCAAGATAGCAATATACAAGGGGTCATGATTCACATACAAGGCTTTTAGGCTACACCACATAAACAAGGGGCTCCTAGGCCATACCATCTTAAAGTAGGCTAGTGAGAGGTCCCCCTACACGGTGGCTCTCACTTGCTTTCCTCTAGGCATGATCTAAGAGCCCTCTTGGCTCAAGCATGCAAGAAAGGGGGGGTTGAAGATGGGGATTAAAATAGAGAATAGCCTAAATAGGCTAGGAGGGAGAAGAGAAGAGTGGGGGAGAGCACGAATGTAAAAGGGATACCACCTTTTGCCTTCAACACACTTGTACTCTTCAATGGATGTCTTGATTGGAGCTTGAGTGACTTCAAGAAGGTTTGAGAGGCTAGAGTGGAGTGTATAAGTGTGTACGAGGCCTTATATATGGAGTGTATAGGCTTAGGAGGGGTAGAATCTGGCCTAAGTGTTGGAGGGGAGGAATATATGTAGAGAC
This sequence comes from Euryodendron excelsum, assembly GCA_033060915.1. NCBI lineage: Eukaryota > Viridiplantae > Streptophyta > Magnoliopsida > Ericales > Pentaphylacaceae > Euryodendron > Euryodendron excelsum. Next base: position 44,442,091 of record CM065387.1, on the reverse strand, counting down.
TCGAGTTTCTAGAGTGATTTCAGCAGAACTTCGTATCAATTTCAGACCTGGAATATGCAAAGGGGAAGGCCTCTATTTATAAGCAATCTGGAATGGGCCTTGCGCATGTAGGACATGCGCAGGTATTGTTCCATTGCCAGAATGACACGTGGCACCCTATGTACTGGTTAAATCTCAACCGTTGATCGAAAGTCGGTCGATCTGATCAAAATTTGAGCATATGTAGCATACGCTCCATCATTGGGAAGGTTCATCCAAACTTTGCCTCGATAATTGAGTCAATCGAGAAGGTTTCAGGTGGATCGGTCGCACTCGAGATGTTCTCCTAGTGCTTCCGATGAACTTTCATGTTTTCGAAAAGTTTGAATTATGTTTGGAGGTAAGTGATATTGTCTTGGGAAGTGTGCCAAAAATGTCACTTTTGCAGAGCATCTGTGATACACTCCTTGGGTGTTTAAAAGTGGTTGTTTTCGTTTCATGTGATCAAGGCCTTCGAGAAGCGATCTATTCGATCGGACCGTATCGATGGAAAGTAGTCTGGAAATACTTTCTGGAATTCCCAAATTTAAGCATTTCTCAAGTCGTGTGACGGTGCGTTTTGATTAGGGAATCGGAGAAAAAGTCAACCTTGGCGAAGCGTCTGCGATGTAAGCACCCCATTTTTGCCCGCTCGGCAATCTCCGAGCTAACCAAGCTCACTTTCACACATCACATGCATATTTAGACTCTAAACCCGCCTTTTTAACTTGAATTTAGTTCACCAGTTGCTTCCCGGGCCCGTAGGGCCCACTTGAAGCTAAATGATCGTTTGGCCCCTAGTGGGCCGGTCTCCTTTTCCGACCATACCGGCTCTGGGTATCAAACCGGTAACTTCCTGAGATTGCTTCTTATAGTATTGTCAACCTTTCTTTATCTTTCCAGATCATTCCGAGTCAGTTCCGGTCAACCCGGTGCGAAATGACCGTTTTGCCCCCGGTGGGCTGGTTGCCTTTTCCGACCACACCGGCTCTGGGTATCAAACCGAAAACCTTTGGGAACATCCTGAATAATGTTTCCAAATCTCGAATCTTCTTCCGGGATATTCCGGGTCCGTCCCGCCAGCTTCCCGATCCGATTGACCGTTTTGCCCCTAAAGGCCCGGTCAACCCTTCTGACACATCATACCCTCATTTTTCAAGCCAAATACCTCTGGGATGCTGTTCTAAGTGTTCCTGCTCTTTTCTAGCATTCTGGGCCATTCTCAGTCCCTTAAATCATTCCTGGACTTCCCGGAGTCACTCCTAGTGAAGCCAGGCTAAAAATTGCACGGTAGTCACTAGTACAGGCGCCCAAATCTAGTCAAAGATACGTTGTTTGCCGACCTTAAATATTTCCTAAATGGCTGGCCCCACTAGTAATGGCGCCAAGCCAAAAAATGGCCTGGCGCCACTCTTAGTGGCGCCCGTGTAATGTTTGGCCTGGCGCCACTACAACAGGCGCCAGTACATTTCTCTTTCTATAAATACAGAGCCTCTTCCAGCATGAAAGAGGTCCGCAAACTCAGTATAAAAAGACCAATATTCGATATACAGAGTTCGCACACTCCCTAAACCCTAGTTTCCTTAGGTTTTCAAAACCCTAGCCACCATATACTAAACCCTAGCCTTTTACACACTCATACACATCCCCATACACTTATACACTAGCCTCCAACTCTCCTTTGAAGACTTGAAGAGCTGCAATTTGAAGTTTGAAGATTGAAGACAACTCTTGAGGATTGAAGACGAAGATCAAGACGAAGATTGAAGACAAGCAAGGCGCGCAAAATAAACAAGACACAAGGTAAGTTTTCGTTTTGCGTTTCTGCACTTCCCCCTCTCTCTTCTCTCTCCTAACCCACTTGGGTTTTCTCTATTTTAATCCCTCATCTCTTTCCCCCCCTTTCTTTGCATGCTTGAAACAATGAGATTCCCGATCCATGTGTAGGATTGGACTATTGGAGGGTCACTGTGTAAGGGGCTTACCTTTAGGCTAATCGGAGACCACGTGGGTTCGGCCCCCTTGATTATGTGGTGAAGCCTTAACCTTGTATGTTCACGACCCCAAATTTGCATTGTGCATATCATTATCTTGCATTCTTCCAAAAATTGTTTTCAAACTAGTTTTTCAAAGCTTGCATTAAACTTGTTTTCAAAAGTGCATCAAAATCTCTTTTTTCAAAACATGTTTTCAAAATCACAATCCTAGGGTGATTCTAGCCTTTCCATGGCTATGATTGCTTTAGGAAAGTGTTACATTCAAAGTGACCAATATGGTCCATATTTTTAACCCTTGTTGTTTTCAAAACCACTTTCTTAAAGTGGTTCTAGCCTTCTTATGGTTAGAATCGTTTTAGGAAAGTGAGATGTTTTTATACTTTCCAAAAACCTCTATTTTAAAAAATCTCTTCCTAAAAATCTCTTCTCCAACATGCTTTCCAAAATTGTTTTCTAAAAATTCCCTCCAAAAATCTATTTTCCAAAACTTCTCTTTTTAAATCCCTTTCCAAAATGCTCTCTTCAAAGTCTATTTTCCAAAAAACGTTCCCTAGGTTTCTTTTCTAAAAACACTCCCTAAATTCACTTTCCTAAAAACTCTCTTCAACAATCTCCTTCCAAAAATCTTTCCTAAAAACTCTTCCCAAAATCTTCCTTCTAGAAACTCCTCTCTAGGATTCCCTTCTAAAAATCTTTGTTTCCAAAAACGCACTTTCCAAAAATCCTTTTTCTTGGAGCCCAAGTCAAGCCCTAGAACCCACAATTAGAAAACTCTAATCTTCTTTCCAAAAATATGGTTTTCAATCTTGCCTTAAAACCTAAGTTTTCAAAACCTCTTGTTTTCACATCTAAACTATACACATTTCCAAAACCTCTTTTCTACGTCAAAACTATAGCCTTCCAAATCCAGGGTTTCTAAAACCTCCCTTTCCAAATCCTTGCCTAATCCTATCTTTCATTTAGGAAACCAAATCCAATCTTCCCGTTTAGGAAACTAGATCCTATCCTCTGTTTTTTAAAACAAAATCAAACACTTCTTCTTAGAAACAAAATCCAATCCCTTCCTAATCCGATATTTCCTAATTCAAATCCTTCCTAATCTTTTACTTTCCTAAATTTTAAGTTTTCAAAACTTGAACACAAAAATCTTTCCTAAATTTTAAAACTCAACTTCTACATCTTTCCTAATTCAACCTTTTCCTAATTCTACCCCTTTTCAAATCTTCACTTTTCAAATCTTTCCTAAACTCAACCTTTCCTAATCTCAAGATTTTCTAAAACTTTCTAAATCTTAAACTCTCTAAATTTCAAATCTTTCTTAATTCAAAACTTTCTAAAGTTAAATCTTTTTAAAACTTCCTAAATTTTTCTAAAACTCTAAACTTTCCTAAAACTTTCAAATCTTTCCTTAAACATTAAGCTTCCAAATCTTCCCTATTTCGACCCTTTCCTAACTTTATCCCTTTCCAAATCTTAACCTTCCAAATCTAAGTTTTCAAACTTGTCCTAAATTCAAACCTTTTCTAATCTCAAAACTTTCTAAATCCTAAACTTTCTAAATTCCAATTCTTTCCAAATTTCAAAACTTTCTTATTTTCAAAACTTCCTTGTTTTAAACTCTCCAATTTTCAAAACTTCCCTATTTCAAAACATTCTAAATTCAAAACTTTCCTAAGTTGAAACTTTCCTAATTCCAAAACTTTCCTATTTAAAAAACGTTCCTAATTCGAAAACTTTCCTAAAATGACACTTTCCTATTTTGAAACTTTCCTAATCCGAACTTTCCAAATTTGAACCCTTCCTAAATCCAAGCTTTCCTAGTCTTCCAAGTCCAATATTCAAGTCAATCTTTTTTAAAATCCTTCCAAGTCAAGTCAAATCTTTTCTAAGTCTCAAGTCTTTCTTAGGTCAAGGTTTCTAAGACCAAGTCTTTCAAAATCAAATCTTCCAATCAAAATTTAATCTCTCAATTTTTCAATCCAATCTCCAATTCAATCTCTTTCTTCCAATCCAACCTTCTATTTTCAATCGGACTCTTGTTCAAACTACGACTGACCTGATTCCTCCAAAAGGATACGTAGGCAACCCTCATGGGTGCGGTCTCCACATTTTTCAAATTTCCAATTCCATAACATTTATCAAAATTCTATTTTTACAATTTCTTTCCAATCTTCAATTGTACAATTTTCTTCAAGTTTTCAATTCCATGATCTATTTCTATTTTCAATCTTCAATTTCAATTTCCAAAATCTTTTTTCCAAATTCAAACTTCTATCTCTTTCTTTTCAAATAAAATAAAATCAAATTCTTTTCAAATCTATTTCTAAATCAAGTCTCCTTTCTTGCACTTGCATATCATGCATCATGTTAGTTTCTTTTCAAAAATTCTTTCTTAAAGTGGGTAGGATTGAACATTAGTTAGTTAAAGATTCTCATAGGTGAATCTATGGTAGATTGACATGTAGGTACCGAAAGGGCGGGGTAGGGTGATGGCTTAGTGCGTCTTCCCTACACATAACCAACCTCCGAACCTAGAATCACTGATTTCGAAGACTAAAAGGAGTTATTTTTCAAAAAAGGGCTAAATGTTTTTCTAAAGGTTGCCAAACAACCTGTTTTTTTAAAAACCCTCTCTTTAGGTGATATTTTCAAAAACCTTTTTCCAAAAACCCTAAGTGTAGTCTTCGGATTATTCTTAGTTTTTAGGTGACCTAACTCACCTTAATCAAGTTAGGTGGCGACTCCAAATCTTTTTCAAAAGCCCTTTATTCAAATCTATTTTCCATTCAAACCTAGTCGCACTCATTCTTCTAGGAGGGTGAGTTCTAACGAGAGAGTACAGTATTTTTTCGCTTGTGTGTGTATTCCTCGAGTGCGAAAAATCTGGGCGTGACATACAAGACGCTCCAGGGGTTGCTGAAAGTCATAGTTTGCACACCGTACAATGGAGGGCTTCGCGAAGCGATCTATTCGATCGAACCGTATCGACGGAGAGATCTATGGACAAGCTTACGAGAATTTCCTAATTTACGCATTTCTCAAGTCGGTTGATTGTGCGTTATAACTAAGGAATCGGGGGAAAAGATAATTTAGGCGGAGCGTCTGCGAGACGCTCCAGGGAACTTTTATCACGTCGTGTGGGCTTAGTATCGTAGGGTGCTCCTTGGGTTAAACAAGGGCGTGTGGTGAAACCCTCCGCTCGAAATCCCAGGGCTGGTGCTGTTTCGGGGCATTTTTGGGCTTCCAAGGCCAAAACGGTCATTTTGACCGGAGTTGGCTGGAAATGGTCAAGAATGGTTTGGTATGTTGTGTTAAGTGTGTAGGGCTGTTCAGGGATGGTTTTGAGAGAGTCTTTTACCGTTCAGCAGGGTTTGTGCCGTGCTGAGACGTTCAGGGGCAAAACGGTCATTTTGACCAGAGCGAGCCGGAATAGGACCAGATTTGGAGCAAATGGCGAGTGGAGGATGCTTAATGGTTTAGTAACATTTTGGAAGGATGGACTTATTGTTTTGAGGGATTTTGAACTTTCTCAAAATGTGCCTGGAGGCCCAAGGGGCAGGTTTGGTCATTTTTCACCAAGTCAGGCTAGCAGGCGCCAGTGTTGACCTAGGCGTTGGTTCCCGAGACCACCTGGTCTCGGAAAACTACCTGTGCAGTGTTGGTCTCTAAGAACACCTGGTCTTAGAGAGCTACCTGTAGGGTGGTGTTGGTTCCTAAGAACGCCTGGTCAGAAAGCTACCTGGAAGGGTGGTGTTGGTCCCTAAGAACGCCCAGTCTCGGAGAACTACCAAATGACGGACATTCTATGTTGGCGGGCTAGCAGGCACCAGAAGTGAACCATCTGGAATTTTTGATGAGGTGTTGGTCCCCGAGATCGCTCGATCCCGGTAAGCTACTTGGATGGCGTTGGTTTCCAGGACCGCCCGGTCTGAAAAGCTGCCTAGAATAAAGGTGCTAATGGCTCCGGCGGGTCCTTGTGGGCCCGAGAAGCGACCAACTGGTTGGATTGGAGATTGTAAGGCTCATCTTGAACCTGCATGTGTTGTGATGTCGAAAACCGATCCCGGTCGGGCCGAAAATTGCTGAGCAGGCAAAAATGGGGTGCTTACAATAGAGATAGAAAATTAGGGTTTGAGATAATTGCACTTATGGTGGAGAATCGAGAGGACCAATCTGTAGGGAGAGATCCATAATCCGAACAACACAATAGGAATGGAAAGAGATGACGAACCTGTTGTTCAAGTTCTGTCGATTTTCTGATCTCAACAGGAAACATAAGTGTCGAAGGAGTCAAGCGTCGAACACCAAAACCCCATTGAGGACCAAATCCAAAACTGACACGGGTTTTTAAAACGAAAGTCATTTTTGGGCTTTTGGCTAAAAATAATTTTTTTAAAAAAATATTTTACTTAGGTTTTATCCAATCAAATAGCGAAAAATGCAGAAAATATTTTTTGATAAAATATTTTTTAGAAAATCAAACGGAGCCTACATAGGAGTTTCATGCTTAAAAGAAAAAAATTACAAGTAGGAGTCAAGTAAATTAAAAACACGACTTTAAGCGTGAGTCATGTTTTCATGTTTTGAAGCACAACTTCTCAGACAACTTCGATTCAGGAAATAAGTTGAAAATGTTTGGAAAATATGTTAGCCAATAACTTTGGGTTGGTAAAAAAAACTCTATATTCTTATACCTTTTTCTCTCTCTTACTCTTTGAGCCTATTATCACGGGCATAATTGTCAATACAGTATCGGCCAATGTACCATTTTTGCCATTGGTACAAAACATAACGGTACCAAAACCGGTGTTGTAAGCACCCTATTTTAGCCTGATTGACAATCCTCACTTAAAATATTTAAAATGTCTCTTTGACATTCTCTTGCATTCTATATAGTTTATAGAGATTGGGCGGTCTCCAAAACTAATAGCTAGCATCCCCGGAGTGACAGAAACACTTATAAACTATTAAGCCGTTAGAGTGGCGAGAAAACACTCATAAACAGGTCGACATGGGCATGCCGCAAATAACCCAATGTCACAGGACACAATGCGCCTCTTGGTTGTGTCACGTTTACCAAAAAATGGGATAGCTTTGAAAACCAAATCGTCACAACCGTCGTAAGGATGGAAACACTTGTAAACCTAAGTCAACATTGGCGCCTGCTAGCCCGACACGATGAAAAATAACCGTTTTTGCTGCTAAGGCACCCCAACGCTTCTTTTGAGAAAATACCAATTCCTCAATACGGTAATACTGTAAAACCCTAACTTGATTAATGCCATCTTTCCAAGTTTTTCAAAAATTGCTTGAAGATTTGTCTCCCCATCATTAGTGTCATGGCTTCGCTTCCGATGTTGTCTTGGTTGGGATGAAGTTGCACTGGAGGCTGCTGCATAATTTTCAATCTCCTTGTTTCTTGATATCTCTTCAATGTTAATGTCATTATTCAATTGAAAATTTGTCTCATGCTTCGGTCTAGATTCCAAGTTTACATCAAAAAATGATTTGTCAAAATTTCCTCTTGCCCCATCTTTGTCAACCCATAGGCATCATCAATTTCTCCACTTTCCCTATTGGCCAAAAATAGTAGCAGGCAAAAATAGAGCAAGCAAACAAACAAGTGACCAATCAGTCCATCCCACATCAGAAAGGTTTCTAAAATATAAACCCACCCATAAGATCTTTAGAATTAAGGGATTAGAGCTATAAAACCATAGAACAACACAAACCTATAGCTTCTCAAGAGATGAAGATCTAAAGAATGGAATAGAAGTAGATCTATGTTGTGAATAAGATAGAGATAGAAAATTAGGGTTTGAGATCATTGCACTTACGGTGGATAATTGAGAGGAGCAATTTGTAGAGAGAGATCCATAATCCGAACAACACAATAGAGATGGAAAGAAATGAGGAACCTGCTCTTCAAGTTCTGCTGATTTTCTGCTCTTAACAGGAAACATAAGTGTTGAAGGAGGCAAGCGTCAAATAACAAATCCCCATCGAGGACTAAATCCAAAACTGACACGGGTTTTTAAAATGTAAGTCATTTTTGGGCTTTTGGCTGAAAATAATTTTTTTTAAAAATATTTTACTTAGGTTTTATCCAATCAAACAGTGGAAAATGCAAAAAATATTTTCTGATAAAATATTTTTTAGAAAATCAAACGAAGCCTACATAGGAGTTTCATGCTTAAAATAAAAAAAATTACATCTAGGAGTCGAGTAAATTGAAAACACGTCTTCAAGCGTGAGTCATGTTTTCGTGTTTCAAAGCACAACTTGTCAGACAACTTCGGTTCAGGAAATAAGTTGAAAATGTTTGAAAAATAAGTTAGCCAATAACTTTGGGTTGGTAAAAAACTCTATATTCTTATACCTTGTTCTCTCTCTTACTTTTTAAGCCTATTATCACGAGTATAGTTGTCAATATAGTATTGCCCAATGTACCATTTTTTCCAGTGGTACAGAACGTAATGGTACTAAAATTGGTGTTATAAGCATTCCATTTTTACCTGATCGGCAATCCTCACTTAAAATAGTCAAAATGTCTATTTGACATTCTCTTGCATTCCATGCAACTTTCAAAGATTGGGTGGTCTCCAAAACTAATCGCCAACACCGCTGGAGTGGTAGAAGCACTCATAAACTATTAAGCCGTTGAAGTGGCGAGAAAACACTCATAAACAGGTCAACATGGGCACACCGCAAATAACCCAATGTCACAAGAGAAAATACACTTGTTGGTTGTGGCAAGTTTACCAAAAGACGGGATAGCTTTGAAAACCAACTCATCACAACCATTGTAGTGACGGAAACACTCATAAACTTAAGTCAACATCGGCGCCTGCTAGCTCGACACGATGAAAAATAGCCATTTTGCCGCTAAAGCACCCCAACACTTATTTTGAGAAAGTGCCAATTCCTCATGACATTAATACTGTAAAACCCTAACTTGGAAGGGCAAATTTGTGATTTCATTATTGAAGGTGAGAAATCTCGTGTTTATGTAGCTTTCATTTCATATTTGTTGATATTTACATGGTAGCATACCAATTCATGCTATAGAGGTTTGAATTGAAGTGAGGTGTGTGGAAATGTTTAGGGTTTCCAAGGAAGAAGGCCTGAATCCTTATCTATGGCTTTAGAACTTCATATTGAACCTTAGGAGAACTTGTTATTGTGTTGGGATTACAGTAGAGGTTTAAACCATGTTTGAGAAGTTGTAATTCGGACTAAGGAGAGAGAGGGGTGCACTGGCACTCCTGAAGGGCACCTAGTGGTGCAATGGGCTGCCAGAAGGATGCCAGGGCATGCTAGGGGGAGCCTAGTGGCGCAATGGGCTGCCAGGGAGTGCCTAGTGGCGCACTCCTTTGGTCAAGGCGCTCCAGGGACTAGCTGGAGGGTGCATTGGTGTTATTCAAGGCCATAGTTACAGCGCACTTTGGTAAAATGGTCATATCTCATTCTAGAAAACTCGAAACCCCACATCATTTGAAGCATTAGAAAGAAGACTCATAGATATTTCTATTGATATAAAGCTTGTACTCTACCTCCTTGTAAATTGTGATATATTGCATTTTAAAGTTAACCAAAAATTGTTGTCAGCAACAGTTTTCTAGAATTTTAATCCATTTTTCATTGGACATAACTTCTTTATCCGAAATGCATTTTTGTATCATAACCTATAAAATTAAAGATTTTTAAGCCTATTTTCATATAAAACTAATCTAGAATGTAAATTCATTATCGGTTGATGTGATTTAAAAAGTGAGCCTGTGTTCAGAGACTAATGTTCCAACTTTCAAGTTTTGTACTCATGTTATGTATTGGCACACTTGTATGGTATTCTAATATGATGTTGGGAGTATCATTTCATATATTAATGCTTACTGAATTATAATGTAGTATATGCTTCACAAGTTTGATATGGTGGTGTGTGTTAGGTGTGGAAGCGGTTCAAGACACTCCAGTCCAACCTAAGGAGTGACACCATTTTGGTTGTAAGTGATATAAGGGGGGCAGGGGCTAACCTAAGGTAATCACGGTGAACTAACCTAAAGGGTGTCATGTTGGACATTCCTTAATGACAAACCATTGATATATTGGGCTAATGTTATCAAAATGGCACGCACATATGTGGTGTATCATATATTACATAACAAAGAGGCATTACTTATTGTTGATGGTGGATTATCTATTGATGATTAATGCAGTGGTTGTTTATCATTCATTCTTTATGAGTATTGATTATCTTTGTGAGCACATTAATATATAGCTCACACCCACACAAACTATTTTGCAGAGTAATTAGAGATGTCCAATCCACTGTTGATGTTAATGTTGGTGTTGAATTGGAGAGCTTCAAGAAGCTCTTTAGTTGAGTCATTCATCTTGTATATATTATTTAGTGGATGGGAGTTTGTTTACATTTCAGTTTTTAATTATTATGGGCTTGATTCAGTAGTCTTCTTTATGTACGTTGTTAGATTGTGAGACAATTTTATTTATATAATAAAGGAGATTTTGGGAAGCTTTTCTATTTAATGATCTTTTCTTTGGAATTAAGTGGAGGCTTCGCTTACAGGTTGATAACTTGTGCAATCACATCCATCCTAAGAAGGTGTTAATGACGCTTGATTAGATGTGGGCGTGACAAATACAACCCTCCATTTTGCCCTTAAGGCACTGCAACACATCCTTTGAAAAAGTACCAATCCCTTGAAACGATAATTCCACCTTTTTAAACTATCTCTAGATAGTCCGACATATTTAATATACCATTCAAATCAATCCCAATCTCATTCTGATCAACTCCGGTCAAAATAACCATTTTGCCCTTGGGGCTTGGGCACACTTTCAGACCATACTAGCCCCAAGAATCAAACTGGTATCTACCATGATACTTCGAAGAAGGTCCCTATCCAATTCTATGCTAGTCGCTTGACTCGGAACACACTTTAATTAGTAAGAGCTTCATGAAGCGTGTCACAGATGTTCCGTTCCATTAAAGTTGACTTTTTCTTCATTTTCCTAATTAAAACGCACTATTAAACGATTGACAAAATATGCAAATTAGGGAATTCCAAGCAGCTTGAGTGATAGGCTTTCCATTGGTATGGTTCGATGGTCCATGATATCACCCGAAGGTCGTGATCGAATAGCTCAAAGAAGGGTATTTTTCCAACACTTAGGAAAAATAAAAGTACACCTGCCGTCTCATGTGTTAAATCCCGATTCCCTAGTTGAAACACATCATCAAATGACTTGAGAAATGCTTGAAACAAACTTGAGAAATGGGTAAAATAGAAAATTCTTGGAAGCCTTTCCGAAGGACTTTCCATCGGTACGGTTAGACCAAGATGATCGTTTCTCGAAGGCCACAATCATGTGGTGCAAAAAAAGCTACTTTGGGAAACTAACGGAGCGTCTCGCAGACGCTCTAGAAAGCTTGTTTTTAAGCACGCTTCTCGAGGTGATATCTCAATCTTTTGAAAATCTCCAAGGCTTTCCGAGGGCAATCAGTTCAAGAAAAACTGTAGGCGAACGTCGTAAACAAGATTAATTTTCCCAAATCATTCTCGAATGGCATAAATACCGAGGCAAAGTCAGTATAAAAGTTTTTTATAACGGAGCGTATGCTACATGCGCCTAAAATGTGATCAGATCGAGACAAAACTTGTCTTACATCCCAATATAGGATAGTACAGGAGTGTAATGTGGCACTCAACCATTGGAAAGTACTTGGCGCATGTACTACATGTTAACCTATAAATACTAGGTTACCCCTAGTTCAATTTAGAGATGAAAATAGTAAGGAAACTCTGCTAAAATTGCTTCAGAACCTTCGAAATTCCATCCAAGTCTCCAAAAATTCAAGAACCCTTGAAAACCAAGCTATCCATTGAAGAACCAAGCCATGGTAGATTGAAGACCAAGATAAAACTCCATTTAAGTTTATGTAATTCCCACTCTCTCTTCCCTCTCATAGCTCACTTGAGCTATGCTTCTATTTTAACTCCTATCTTCTACTCCACCTTCTTGTTGCTTGAAACAAGTGTGCTCCATGGCCATGCTTAGATGAAAGCTTGTGAAAACCATAAGTTGGGGGACCTCTCATGAGCCTAATTTAAGAGAGTGTATCTATTGGAGCACCTTACAATGTGGTGTGGCATAAATCTTGTATGTTCATGACCCTTGCATCTTGTTGTTATAATGCTCATGCTATGCTTGCAATAGCTTCATTTGTGTGTTCAAAACCTTTTTGAAGTTATCATTTGTTGGCCCAAGAGTGCAATCCAAGAGGGGGGTGAATTAGGTTTTACAAATAATTGCCAATAATTTTAACTAAAAATTATTTAAGCAATCTGATTAATTAATCTAATGATTAAATCGAAGAATATGTGCAATATGTTCAAGCAATCTCAAACAATAAGTGAAAAACATCCCACAAAATGAACATAAAGATTTATTGAGGTTTGACCATAACTCATGACCTACATCCTCACCCTCAAGACCACATTGAAAGCTCTTCCACTATGCAATCAACAATTACAAAGTAGGTGCTAATTGATCTAGTGGCCAGCTCACTTCTCACAAGAGCTCTTCCTAAGTTCTCAAATCACCCAAGTGATTTTGTCTAAGTTTCACTCAAACTTACAAGTATTTTTTTCAAACTACACTCAAACTCATAGGTTTACAAACCCATCCAAATAGAATGAATAAGGTTTACACAAAGTATTTCTCACATAGAGTGGATAGAATCAGTCTATATCAGTGAAACCTTAATGTATCAGCAAAGCAACAGTAGCAACTAGGGTTTATACTTTCAAATTCGTTTGTTGCACTTGTATATATCTCCTCTGCATGTATATAAGCTGTGGGGGTCATATAAGATGCCCTAGCTTTGATTCTAGCCGTTGGTGGTAGTGGAGGTTCCATTAAATATGAAAACGGCAGAGTGTAATGTTCAGAATTATAGCCGTTACAGTGGCATGTGTCGACCTGTAGACTGGAAGTGTCGACACCTTACTATTTTGAACACTGTTCTATAAGCAATTTTCCTCCATGTGTCGACTCTTGAGGGTTCAAGTGTCGACTCCTTCAAGTTTTAACATATATGTCCAAGGCACTGTCCCAATGTGTTAACTCTTCTGGGCATATATGTCGACTCTTTGAAGGCTTTTTCAAAGTCATGCAATCTATGTATCGACACTTCTGGACTCATGTGTTAACTCTTTTAAGCCTTTTTCATAGTCGAGCAATCTGTCTCGATGTGTCGACACTTATGGGCTCATGTTTCGACTCCTTAAGGAACATATCAAAGTCGTGCACTCTGTCTTCATGTGTCGACTCTTCTGATGACTTATCAAAGTTGTGCACTCTGTCTTCATGTGTCGACTCTTCAGATGATTCATCAAAGTCATACTCACTGTATTTATGTGTCGACTCTTAATGATCTATCTGTCGACACCTGAGGAGCCAAGTGTCGACTCTTGGAATGGCTATGTCGATTCTTGCCAATACAAATGCTCAGGTTCAAGTTACTGACTTCATGTGTTGACCCTTCGAGATCTAAGTGTTGACTCCTGGCAATTCCATAGGTTTCATTATGCAAGACTTCTTAAATCTTCTTCCAATCCTTCAAGCACTTCATTGATATACCAGATTGGCTTTTAAGGCTTAAAAAGACTTCTTCAATGCATGTGGTTTTTTCAAAAGCTTCTTTAATTAATTCATGGCTTCTTTTGATTTGTTGAGATTTTATCAAATCTTCTAAAAGATCTTCCAGTAGTTGTGATAATCACTTCACTTGATCTTGAACACCTTCAAACTTTTCGAGATGAAATTAATGTAATTTGATTATATCCAGGACTCTTCAATCAACATCACTTCTTCTATTGATCTAAGTCTTCTTCAAAATCTTTAAGAGAGCTTCCAAGACTTGAGATCTCTTTTCTTCAGCTGATCTTTTGTGCTTCTTTGAATATCTCTACTCTTTTTGTTGGATCTTCATTAACTTAATTTCTTCTAGAATTCTTCAATCAATATAGCTTGTTCTATCAATTTAAGGCTTCAACACACTTATCGAATCTTCTTGACAAGCTTCATTAGGTCTTCAATATATTCAAGCTTTAAGACATAGTCTAATTAATGCATGATATTATCTACACACTAAGTAAAATAATTAGATATTTAAATAAAGTTTTGTTACCATCAAAACTATGCACAAAAGTTAGGTACAAATCATGATATAGCATCTTCCCTGCATTAGTGCATTGTATATTTTTCGAGCTTTCATAGCTCTAGAGCATACAATTTCCACACACAGTTTCCAAGCATTTTGGTGTGTATTTTCATTCTAAGGCAGAAATGGCACTAGTTGTTAGCATTGCCACTAAGGAAATCCCGAGTAAGTTGGTTTCACTTGTTACTGAAGAGATAACACTCACTATGGGCTTCAAAGTAGAGCTTAAAAGGCTGGGTAAAAGGTTTGAAACTGCTCAAGCTCTATTGAGTGATACTGAGAACCAGCATTGGTAAAAATAAAAACAGTAAAAGTTTGGCTAAAGAAACTTAATGTTGTAGCATGTGGAGCTAATGATGTGCTGGATGAGTTTGAGTTTGAAGTTCTTCGAAGGAATTTGGAGGTATGAAACAGAATGAGGAAGAATAAGGTATGCAATTTCTTCTCCTTCTCAAACCCACTATTGTTTCGTCTCAAGATGGCTCATAAGATCAAGGATATCACTTTATCATTAGATAAAATTTACAAAGAAGCAATTGATGATCTTGGCCTTAAACCAATAGAGTTTATAAGCACTTTTGTTGAACCTAGAGAAATCAGGCAGGCTTACCCCTTTGTAGACGATTCAAAAATTGTAGGAAGAGAGGATGATGTATCACAGTGTTAGATATGTTACTTTAATTCCTTCAACAATGATGAGGATATACCTATCATAGCCATTATCGGAATGGCAGGGCTTGGGAAGACAACCCTTGTTCAACTAGTTTACAAAGATGAGAAGGTGGTGAAGGATTTTGGTGAAAGAATGTGGGTTTGCGTATCTGATGATTTCAAAGTTGAAAGGTTACTGAATGAGATGATACAATCTCTTCGTGGAACAAAATTTGAGATGTTAAATGTTGAAGGAACGATAAGAAATCTTCAAGAGAGGTTAAATGGGAAAAAGTATTTACTTGTGCTTGATGATGTGTGGAATGAAGATCAAGACAAATGGGAAAAAATGAGAAGCTCTTTGATAGGAATAACTGGAGATAGGGGAAGCAAAATTCTAATTACAACTCGTAGAGAAAAGTCGTGTCTGTTGGGTTTTGCTCCTTTGGCAATCCCATATCGGTTAGGAATGAGAAGGGGGACAAGGCTCAAGGCCTATATAAGGAAGGTTATATCTCTTTGGTTAAGTGCACTGATCAATAGCTTAGTTAGTAACTTTTGACTTTAATAAAATTCCTCTTGAAGAGGTGACAGTTAAAGTTTAACTAGTGAGGAAGCTTAGTGGGTGTCTTTGGGGTGATGAGGAAAAATTGTGTGATTGTAATAATTTTTCACATAATGTATTTTTCTCTGAGGCTGATGGTTTTTTACCCTCTTTTAAGAGTTTTCCATCTAAATTCTTGTGTTTTGTTTTTCTCTATTTTTCTATCAAAAGATAGATCTAAAAGGTAGGGTAAATTTGAGAGGGCCAAATTTTTAATAGTGTCTACCATACAAACATCTCTTACTCATCATTTGGTTGAACTATTAGATGAAGATAGTCGGACTGTGTTTAAGAAAAGAGCATTTGCTGCTGGAGGACCAATAGAAACTTCAAATTTGGAGGATGTTAGTAGAAGAATTGTGAAAAGGTGTTGGGGTGTGCCATTAGCTATAAAGACATTAATGGTTTAATGCACTCGAAGAAGCATGACCATGAATGGTTGTCAATCCAAGACAGTGAAATACGGAATTCGCTTGAAAATAACAATGATATGCTGACTGCTTTATTGCTAAGTTTTGATCACTTACCATCACCATTTTTTAAACAACGTTTTGCAAATTGTTCAATTTTTTCAAAGGATTATGAACTTGAAAAGAATGACATAATCCAGCTTTGGATGGCTCAAAGATTTCTGCAGGCTCCCAAGGGAGTAATTTGCTAATGGAGGATGTAGGTGTTGGTTTTTTGCTCCTTGTCCCAATCCCACATCGGTTTGGAGTGGGAAGGGGGGCAAGGGCCAAGTCTATATAAGAAAGGTTAAGTTTCCTTGGTTAAGTGCACCAGTCAATAGCTTAACTAGTAACTTTTGACTTTAGTAAAATTTCTCTTGAAGAAGTGAAAGTTAAAATTTAGTTAGTGGAGAAGCTTAGTGGGTATCTTTGGGGTAAAGAGAAAAAATTGTGCGATTGTAATAATTTTTCACATAATGTATTTTTCTCTAGGACTAGGTGTTTTTCTCCTGTTTTAGAAATTTTTCATGTAAATCCTTGTGTTTTGTTTTTCTCTGATCCAAAAAGGGGGTGAATTTGGGAGGGCCAAATTCTTAACAAGTGGTATCAAAGTCTTTTCGGTTGTTTTGCTTATTTTTTTGAAATTCTTAGTATGCTCTATAGTTGCAGTTTTGATTGATCTTCCTCATCAGAAAAGTTTTTCTTGAAATTATTAAAGGTTCCTTTTGGTGGGGTGGAGCTTTGATGTGGTAGTGTGGGTACGTATAGTCTAAGGAGGTTCTGTCTAAGATATTGAATTTTAAGCTGGAACAATGTGACCCCTCCAATCTTTCTTAGGAATTTTGAAGTTCTGTTTAGGAAAGATTTGAATCTTTCTTGGGAACTTAATTAGTACGTACTATTTATTTCTACGGTAAACATTCATCAAGGTGATACACAAGAAAAGAGGAGAGAGAACAAAAAAAAAATTCAATTGATGGTGGGCAGTGTGTTGAAGTCTCGAAGACGACTGGGTCATTATCATTGCAAGGATGGAGCCATTATCATTGCGGGTGAAGGAGCAGGTTTGCAATAGACCAGTTAGCATTTTGCTTTGGGCAATGATCCAGTGTGGCAGGTTTCATTGGTGAAGGTTTGGCCGGTTTCGGAATTCATGAAGGGAGGTGTCCCTAAAGTTTTGCAGGCGCTGCAGAGTCACTGGTGGGTGCAATTTTGCACTATTTTGGGTATATTGCAAACGGAGATTAGTGGTGAACAAATAGAGCAATAGTTGTTATGTTGCACACTCAGCAAATGGATGCAACAGATACTGAGTGTTCAAAGAGAAGCTTCAAGTGCAGGTCTACAAGTTTGCACACGGGCATTGTTTTGGCATTGATGCAGGGTGTGTGGTAGAAATTTATGTCGATGGCTGATAAACTTCCAAGAAAGCCAAATGTGGGAGTTGCATCATAATTTTTCAAGAAAGTTGTTTTTTGACATGGGCAGAAATAAAATGCTTGGAATTGGTTTATTATGAGTGCATATGCTTTTATGGTAGAGCCTGATAGCAGAAGTTATGAAGATCTTCATTAAGGTGGAGTGTGGTTGTGGGATCAGTCAAAGTCGCAAAGGTGGAGATTGTTGATTTTTTTCTCCTTGTCCCAATCCCACATCGGTTGAGAGTGGGAAAGGGGGTCAAGGGACAAGTCTATATAAGGAAGGTTAAATTTCCTTGATTACGTGCACCACTTAATAGCTTTGCTAGTAACTTTTGACTTTAATAAAATTCCTTTTGAAGAGGTGAAAGTTAAAGTTTAACTAGTCGGAAAGTTTAGTAGGTGTGTTTGGGGCGAGGAGAAAAAATTATGTGATTGTAATAATTTTTAACATAGTGTATTTTTCTCTGGAACTGGTGATTTTTCTCCTGTTTTGGGAGTTTTTCATGTAAATCCTTGTGTTTCGTTTTTCTCTATTTATTTTTATATTCTTGTCAAGGGTAGATCCAAAAAGGAGATGAATTTGGGAGGCCCAAATTCCCAACAATAGATAAATATTATTTCGATACATTGTTGTGAAATTCCTTACTACAAGATGTTCAAAAGGATGAATTTGACAATATGACACGTTGTAAGATGCACGATCTTGTGCATGATCTTGCACTACATGTCTCAAAGAATTACTGCTTAACTTTGAAAGCTAGCAAAGTGAGGGATGCTCTTGAGATTCAACATTTATCACTGATTTATGGGGAAGAGGAAGTCATAAGTATTTCGAAAGAAAGTGCTCAAAGATTACAAACACTAAGTGTCCATTTAGAAGTGATGTTAGTTTCTGTTTTTTGTTGTGTGTCATAGGTGTGTGTTTTTATTTTTTGTTTTTTATAGTCCCAGACCAATGTTTTGAAAATAAAAAATACACGCATTTTAGTGTTTTTTTATGTTTTATTTTAAAAAAAATAAAAAATAAAAACAAAAAACATTTATCAAGCAGACTATAAGTTTCCTATGTAATCTCATTATCAATATGTTAGGGAAATATAAGAGCTTACGTGCATTACGGTTGATTGACTATGCCTTAAAAAATTTGTCAAAGTCAATGGGCAAATTGAAACATTTAAGGTATCTTGTTGTTTCAGGGGTTAACATTAAAAGTTTTCCTGATTGTATTTGTAAGCTTTATAATTTGCAGACTTTGAGAATTTCAGATTGCTGGAATTTGAAGAGCTTCCAAAAGAATTTCGAAAGTTGGTGAGCTGGAGACATTTTTATATGCACGACAATGAAGAAATGCGAAAATCGATGCCTGCGGGAATAGGACAGTTGTGTAATCTTCAAACGTTACCATTTTTTGTTGTGGGACAAGATGATGGACGTCGAATTGGAGAGCTGGGAAGCTTAAGCAGCCTCGGAGTTGAAGTGAAAATTTACGATCTTCAGCGCGTGAGGAACAAAGCAGATGCAGAAAAAGCAAATTTGTCAAGGAAGCCATACATTCACAAATTGATATTTAGCTGGGAGTTTAGGTGGGAGTGGCTGGGAAGAGAAGAAGAGAAGAAGAGACTAACAACCATGAGGATGTCTTAGAAGGGCTCCAACTGTTGGGAATTCTCACAGTAATTTGATTAGTACGAAGGATTGAAAAATAATAATAAAATAATTAAAACACACAAAAGAAAAAGTGATACCAGTATTTAAGATGGTTCGATAAGATTGGCTACATCCACGGGACGTGATCCGGTCTCCTTTATTATTAAGAAAAATTGAGAACAATGGTATAAATATACACTCAAATTTAATAACCCAAATCCAAACCTTTAAATCTTTATACAACTGTCTCAACTAACCCTCTCAATCCCAGTAAAAAAAACCTAAAGTGCTTCTTAATAATAACACTTTGTTCGCTCACTTCGCTCTGTTTTTATTGAAAAATCCCATCTCAATTTATAAAAAATAGATGAATGGTACAACTTGTAATTAAGTTAAAAGAAAAAGAATAAATAGTTAAATTAATTAGTTATTATCCAATTACGATTCATGGTACTGTTTATAGGTCCGACCTCATTTGTTTTGACTCTCACTTTCTTTACAGCTTTTCTTTTCCTCGTCTTTACAGGTTTTCCTCTTGGACTTTCAAAGTATAGCCACATTTGCATTTGCCTTCCTACTCCATCTTTCGGTGCCTGCCCAGCAAATTTCAACAAGAGAGGTAGAAGTTTTCCTACTGAATTTCAAACGGCGCCATCCTTAAAATTTGGGATATCAAATCCTCCACAAATTTTGTTTGAATTTGCAGCAATTTTCAACACCAACTACATAAGAAATTGTAAGGCTTAAGAATTGAGAACTTTAAGGGTAAAAATCATGGATGGTGATGGCGGGTCCTATGTCCGTGCCTAGTAAAGATCGAATTGAAGAACTGCAACAGATGCAAACAAGTGCCAGCACTGGGCACCTTCCTTGTCTTAAGTTTGTTGAGATAAAAGATATGAATAATATGGAATGTATTGTTGCTGAGTTCTATGGTCATATCGGTTGTGATGTAGCAGTGTTTCCATCCTTAAGAGAACTTACTTTAGGAAATATGCCAAACCTAGTAGAATGGTTGGAGGCAGTACATCTATCCTCGGCTGCTACCGTTTTTTCTTGCCTTGAGTATTTGATGATCGAAAAATGTGTTTAGTTGGCTACAACTCCATGTCATTTTCCATCCATTAAGCAATTGAAGATTCTTGGCCTAAAAAACAGCCTGGCACTAGAAAAGATGAGCAACACATTGACCACTCTCGAGCACATGTTTATGTGTTGTGTTTCAGGGGATGAGCTCAATTTGGTAGTGGAACGAGTGTTGGAAAACAACAGATTTCTAAGAAGGTTGAGTTTTGATAAATGTCAATTGTTTCATTTGCCCAACAGGCTAGAAAACCTTGAATCTCTCGAAGGATTCTTTTTAATGGTGTCCCCTAATCTAACATGTCTACCAGAGGAGCAAAACCTTCCTATGTCTCTTGGGAGATTAGAAATTGAAGATTGTTCTAAGCTAATAGTGGCCGATCCAGATCCATTGAAGCCCATGTCCCTGCGGGAACTCAAACTGTTGGGTTTGAAACATTGAGTACTGACTGGAAAAGGGTGCTGCTCTCTCTTAACTAGCCTTAGAACATTGGAGATTGGTTTATTCTCAGAGGAGCTTGATTATTTCCCCTTGCCTGCTGCTGCTGCAGAGGAAAAGGAGGAGAAGTAAGAGGATTATTGCACAGAAGAACAATAACAACACCTTCAGTTTCAGTCCCCCCTGGTCTCTCTTGAGTGTCTAACTTTACGTGGCAGGGAAAAGGTGAAGTCTTTGCCAGAGCAACTTCAGAATCTCACTGCCTTAAAGGAATTGCAACTAAATGGTTTTGCAGGGTTAGAGTCTTTGCCTGAATGGCTGGGAAACCTTTCTTCTCTTCAGTATCTCACAATTTTCAAGGCGGACAAACTGATGAATCTTCCCTCAGACGAAGCAATGCGACGCCTCAATAATTTGGCAATTGGTACGTGTCCCCTTCTGGAGGAACGATGCAAAATAGGAAACAGCCCCAAGTGGCACAAGATTGCTTATACTCCATCTGTGAGTATAGGTGGCCTGCGATACGATCCTAAGAACAATGAAGTTTTATTACTACTAGAGAATTGGTAAGCCAATGATCTCCGATTCCAATGATTTTTTCTGTTTACGTAAACCTTTGCTTCTTTCTTTCGAGATATATATACACGGAGACATATATACATATCTCCATCATGTTATTTTTTCTTCTTTTTGTTTTTCTTAATAATCAAATGGTCAACTTCTATGCTTTTTTGTCTAATTTTCTTTCTCTGTCTTCACAGGTCATGGAGAAAATAAAGCAGACTACTAGAAAGGGGAAACAAAACTTGATAGGTAACTCCAATTTGCTTTTTTGTGCAACTTCATTACTTGAAACCAATGCATGAGAAACTACCCCACCAATCATCCAACTTCTCTCTTGCTTTAACCACAGCTAAAGAATTGCCCATTCTGTCCAGGGATTGTCAATAACGGCATATATGTAATAAATAGTATTGATCCTTTTCAAAACCTTAATTCTTTAATCTCCTACAGACAATTAGTTTGCAACATTCCTTTTCCCTTGTTTTTTTCATTCAATTTGTATGTATTTGTCTGAGCATTTTCGCTTGTGTTGGTCACTTGCGAATCAACTAATACCACCCATGTTCCCAAGTCTAAAAAAGAATCACCTACATACATATTTAATTAAAATACTGATGGAAACTCAATTGGCTCAAGGAAGCAGCAGAGACAATATAGCAGAAACTCAATTAACCCATTGGATCCTGTAGTATGGCTACCGGTGGCACTGTACACATGATTTTGTCCCATGCATCTGGTCAATGAATCACCAATTAAACTAAGAAAACCATCAAACCTTGGATTATACAATTTGTTCTTGTTTGTTCTCCCAATATTACTACATTGCATAAGAAAGTTTCCCCACTTGGTCTGTTTGCAGTTGGTATGGTTTAAGTACTTGAGGGATAGGGCTATTCCAAAACTTGTGAGTAAATTGTCCTTCCCTACTACTATTTACTGAATATGGAAGCAGAGGAACCACAGAGTTTTTAAAAATTTGTAGTAAGATAGGTACCTGTGATTCTGTGTACGTAGGAGCTGATTATCTCTTACATTAATAAAGTAGGTTATGCTACTTGAGAAGTGTTGCTGGTAACTGTTAAGCTTTCTCCAGGGTTGATGTAATGTTGTTTTGCGTGGACAGGTGATCAGCTTGTGCTGGAGTTTTAGGTTGTTTGGATGTTGTTGTTGATTTATGTTTGATTTACTTACCCAACAAACAAATAAAAAAAAAAGGCTTTTTCAACTTTAGATTTTAATTTCTAATTGGTATGGTTTAAGTACTTGAGGGATAGGGCTATTCCAAAACTTGTGAGTAAATTGTCCTTCCCTACTACTATTTACTGAATATGGAAGCAGAGGAACCACAGAGTTTTTAAAAATTTGTAGTAAGATAGGTACCTGTGATTCTGTGTACGTAGGAGCTGATTATCTCTTACATTAATAAAGTAGGTTATGCTACTTGAGAAGTGTTGCTGGTAACTGTTAAGCTTTCTCCAGGGTTGATGTAATGTTGTTTTGCGTGGACAGGTGATCAGCTTGTGCTGGAGTTTTAGGTTGTTTGGATGTTGTTGTTGATTTATGTTTGATTTACTTACCCAACAAACAAATAAAAAAAAAAGGCTTTTTCAACTTTAGATTTTAATTTCTAATTGGAAAGAAAATGCATTATTTTTCTCAGGATTTACACATGATAGGCAATACGAAGCCGGAAACAAGAAATCCGAACATAAAGTAGAATCTTTCAGATGGAGTAATTGATGGGATTTTCTTGCAAAACAAAACATGAAACCCATGTTTACAAGGAAGAGAACATATGAATTTTTTTTTTTTCTGCATCCTTTAGTCGGTACCATTAAGAAAATTTCAATCAAGGAAAAGTTACCTCAATGATATAGAGGCTAAAGGAGCTAAGGACTGCTTGAATTTGATTATTTGTATAGCACCCTCGATGAAATTATGAATTTTGCTCAGAGTTAAGTAGTACCTTCGCAAGAGTAGACTATTCCAATTTAGTCTACAAACACAAACACCCAATAACAAACATGCATGTTATGTGCAATGGTGGTTGGTGGGGTTCATTCATGCGTAATAGTTTTGAATATAGAAGCAAAGAGAGTGTCCGTTTAATCAGTTTTAGTAAGAAAAATGTTATTTTTTCAGAAAATTTCATCAAAATGATATAATAATAGCATTATTATAATTAAAATCCTCATTCAAAGTAGTCGTTTTAGGTCTTAAATAATCTCAAGCCGGCCCTTAAGCTACGTAGGGAATAGAGGAATCAATTAAGCCTAAATAAGCTCACTTGGGGAAGCACCTTTGGTTTCATTAAGAACATCTAAGGTGAGATGCTGCCATTGGATTTCTGCACGTTCAAATGGAGAATATTAGACAAAGTCTACTATGTAGCTTATGTGAATTTGTGTTAATTGAATTCAAATTTTAAAGATACTTTCTTCTTTATTATTTGAATTCTTTGGTTAAACAAGGTGAAAGACTTGCTTATAATTGGAAGGTACTACAGTTACCCTATCAAAATTCTATATGAAAGATACTAAACAAACCAAATCATAGCCAAATAAGAAGAATATTATAATTTTTTGTGCCAGCCAATGGCATTGTCCGAAATAATTATGTGATATGTTGATAGGACCAAGGTGACATGCCTACCAACTTCGCCCGCTTTGTCACATTCCTACCAACTCCGTCTGCCCCTAGATTTTTAAATTAACGCAACGGATTAAAAAGTCTCCGAATAGAGCAAGAACATATTCTGATCACTGCCCTTTTCTTGTTTTTATCGAAGGTATGTCCCAAATTTCTTCTAAATTTAAGCCATTTCATTTTGAAGCTGTTTGGACCTCTCATCCTGAGTTTAAAAAAGTCATTGAAAACTCTTGGCAAAATTCCAAGAATCCTTGCCTAGATAAAATCTTTGAGCTTATTGATGCGGTTACTTTATGGAACAAAGAGGTTTTCGAAAACATTTTTAGGAAAAAGAGATGACTTTTAGGCAGAATAGAAGGCATTCAGAAATCTCAAGCCACTAAATTCCATCACAACCTTTTTATGTTAGAAAAAGACCTCATAAGGCAATAAAATCTCACCTTACATCAAGAGGAATTACTGTGGTACCAAAAATCTAGATCTAAATGGCTTACACAAGGGGAGAGGAACACTAAATTCTTCCACCTTACAACCATAATCCGTAGGAAGAAGAATAGAATTGAATCTCTTAAAGATGATAGTGGCCATTGGATTTTGGATTCTGAAAGCCTAAAAACCTGCATTTAGAAGTATTTCATGAATTTTTTTAATCAGGAGGACCCCAACCTTACTAGTGATGATCCTGTTGAGATTCCTAGTCCTAAGTTTAGTCTTGAGGACAACTTGGTTCTCAATCATCCTTTACTTGATTTGGAAATTTGGAATGCTGTCAAGAGTATTCAAGCCTTTAAAGCCCCAGGAAGAGAGGCTTCCAAGCCATATTTTACCACAAGTATTGGGATATTGTTAGTCAATCTGTTTGTAATTTCATCAAAAAGTGCTTCCAGAATAGAATCTTCCCTAAGGAGATTAACAGAACCCCAGTGACCCTTATCCCTAAAACTGCTATATCAGAATCTATTAAGCAGTTTCGACCTATTGGGCTTTGCAATGTCACTTATAAAATCTTAAGTAAGATTCTTGTTAACAGAATTCGGCCTCTCCTTGATAAGATCATCCATCGTACTCAAAGCAATTTTATCCCTGGAAGAATGACAATTGATAATATTATCATTGCCCAGGAAATCATTCACACCCTTAGATCCAAGAAAGGTAAAGCTAGGGGTATGATTATAAAGATTGATTTGGAAAAAGTTTATGACAAGGTTTCATGGGATTTTTTAATAAGCACTTTGGAAATTTTCAATTTAAACCAACTTTGGATTGATCTCATCATGTATTGTGTGTCTTCTGTTAATATTTCTGTTCTATGGAATGGAGAATGCCTCCCTGAATTTTCTCCTAGAAGGGGATTAAGACAAGGAGATCCTCTATCCCCTTACCTTTTTGTTCTTTGTATGGAAATATTGTCCTTGGTGATAAATCAAAGTGTGACTAATAAGTTGTGGAAAGGTATTAAAACTGTTAGAAATGGTCCTTGTCTATCCCATTTGTTTTTTGCTAATGACTTACCTTTGTTTGCTCAAGCTAATTCTAATAGTTGCAATGCTGTCATGAATGTTCTATATGATTTCTGTAACTTGTCTGGAAAAAAAATTAATCTCCAGAAATCCAAAATATTTGTCTCTCCTAATGTTCCTAGAGGACAAGCTTTGGCTCTTAACCTCCAGACTGGTATACCCTTGACCCAAGACAAAGGTAAATACCCAGGAGTTCCCATGCTTCATAAAAGAGTTAATAAAAATCATTACCAGTACATCATAGAGAAAATTCAACAGAGATTAGCTGGTTGGAAGGCTAGCATTCTGTCCCTTGCTGGTAGAACAACCCCAGTCCAAGCTGTCACTTCAGCCATACCTACTTACACCATGCAAACTTGAGAGTTACTTGGAAGTATATGTAAAGAGATTGATAAATTAAATAGAAACTTTCTTTAGGGTGACATTGAGATCAAGAAAAAGGTCCACCTAGTTAAATGGGATGTTGTTTGTAGGAAAAAAGTTAAAGGGGGGTTAGGAATCAGAAAGGCTTGAAACCATAATTTTGCTTTACTTACCAAATTAGGCTGGAAGATCTTGAATGGGGATAAGTCCCTTTGGTCCCAAGTCCTTATCAGTAAGTATCTTAACATTCATAACCTTTTCAACTGGCCTAAGCATAGAAGGGCTTCCCATACCTGGAAAAGCATTATTAAGGCCACTGAGTTCCTTAAAAAAGGGGCAAAACGGGTGGTTGGTGATGGTAACAAGATATCCCTATGGCTGGATTGGTGGTGTGGAGAAAACAGTTTGGAGGTATCTTTATCAGGCCCCTATAATGATAAGGAGGCCAAGGTAAGCAGCATCATCAATAGTAATGGAGAATGGGACACATCAGCCATCAACAAATTTCTGAGTCAATCAGAAATAAAGGCTATCAACAAAGTTCAATTACCTAGATATGCTAACTCTTCTAACTGTCTTGTATGGAATAAAGATCCTAATGGTAAGTTCTCTACTAGCTCAGCCTATGAGTTAATTTCTGGAAACTCTAGTGTTCTACGAGACTGGAAATGGATCTAGAAACTTAAGCTTCCAAATAAATTGAAAACTTTCATTTGGTTGGTCTTTCATGGGAAGCTCATGACTAACCAAATGAGAGTTATTAGGGGTTTTGATAATTCTAATCTATGTCCAAGGTGCCAGACAGCTACTGAATCTCCTGACCATCTTTTGAAACTTTGTCCCAAAGCCAGGGCTGTATGGATTGCTTGTAGGGGCAATCAATGGTTTAATGGTGAGAAAGACAAGCCTTTGGAAGGCTGGTTTTCCCACAATTTGAAAAAAGAAAAGCTGAAATATGGCAATAGCCACTGGAACATTATATTTACTACTTTAATTTGGCAGATCTAGAAAGACAGGAATAAAGAGGTTTTTGACAAGGAAATTAACGAACCAGAAAGAACAATGAACCAAGTTCTAAAATATGCTGAGGAAATTGAGGAGGCTTTCTTTCCCCTTGATTCCTCAAACAGTAGTAGACCAATACTAATTAAATGGTGTTTTCCAAATGCAAGGAAACTTAAACTCAATTCTAATGGAAGCTCTAGAGGAAGCCCAGAACCAGCTGGTTTTGGAGGCTTATTCAGAGATGAGGGGGGCTACTGGATTCATGGATTCATAGGGAAGCTTGGTGATTGTACGAGCTTAGAGGCAGAGCTATGGGGAATCTACAGGGGACTAACTATTATTATGGAAAAAGGACTGTGGGAGGTGGAGATAGAAGCTGATTCTAAAGAAGCAGTTAAGCTCATCCTGGATTATCAAGAGCAGGCTAATCCTTTAAAGATCCTAATTAAAGACACTAAGTATCTGATAAGAAGGTATAGATGCTCCCTTCGACACATCCAAAGAGAAAGTAACAATTGTGCTGATATCCTAGCTAAAATGGGGAATGACCAAAATGAGAGATTGGTATTGCTAGAAGAACCCCCAGATCAACTAAGATCCCTTCTTGTAAGGGATATGTTGGGGGTGACCTCCTCAAGGGTTTAGCTTCTTTTTGTTTTGTTTATTTCGATGTACCAAAAAAAAGAATCAACTACTTCTCCATATCCTTCACTTTAGGTTTTGGTTAATAGTAAATACTGTTACTTATAAATAATTTTGTTGTGATTGTTAGAAAGCTCAATCAAGGCAACTATATCAACTGAAAGAGTTACAGTTTCAAGCTATCATATTTCTTAAGTCATCCTTATCTAACAATAGATGATTTAGTTGAAGTAAGCGACAATGGCGTCAAAGTATCATCCAATTATAAAATTTCTAATGCTCTATTTGGAACATGGATTTATCAAGGAAAAAGCAAAAGAAAAAAAAAAAAGATAAGAGAAGAGAGAACGAAATGAAAGAGTATTTTTATTCTCTTTTCTCTCAAATTTTTTTTTATTATTTTCCATCACCAAATCCATGATCCACACACACAACTATTCTAGCGTGGTGCACTCTTCAAGAAAGTGTGGACAAAGTCATACACTCTATGATGTAGACTAATCAAAAGGTCTATGACGTAAATGAAAGCTTGGCAGAGTGTTAGGCTGTGTGTATGACCTTGTGTTTCTAAAAAGAGAAGATTTTCTCCATTTCTCCAAGCAACTTGAAGATCTTCTCCATTTTTTCAAATATCTTCAAGATCTTCTGACCTACATTATAGTACAATGATAATTCTATCAAGAGAGTTGTGCCCTACTAGAAGAATAGACATCTCTCTCTCTCTCTCTCTCTCTCTCTCTCTCTCTCTCTCTCTCTCTCTCTCTCTCTCTCTCTCTCTCTCTCTCTCTCTCTCTCTCTCCTTGAAGGCTATAGATAAAATGAGAGTGTTCTTCAACTTGAAGGAAGTGAGAGTCTTCCACATTGTCCTCTAAGTGTTTGTAAAAAGTCCTAAGAAAACTCCACTCCACTTCATCCCCCTAGTTCAAGAAACTATGGTGGCTTGAAGGAGTTCAAGTTATTGGAAGAATCATTGAGGATTCAATGAAGTGTCAAGTACTCATGAACAAGCTCGTGGACTCGAATATGTACATATTGTAGATTCAAGCCTAGTGTTGAGGATTCAACAAGTGTAGAGGGTTGTAAGCTCTCTTATAACATTTGTTCATATTATAGTGCTAGGCTAGATCTCATGGTTTTTCTTCTGCAAGGGTTTTCATGCTAAAATTACTTGTATCTTGTTTATTGCTTGTGATGTTTTGTGTGGTTCGACTTAGTTTCTCTATTACTTGCACTTGTATAAAGAATGAGTAGAGACCTATTCACCCCGTTATAAGTCCATATATGATGCTTTAAGTCCTTCTACAATAATACTTGTTTTCTCAATAAAGTCTACATATAGTACGCTTAAAGTCAATCAAATTTAGTAAACCCAACACCTGGGAGAGTTTCTTATAAGGATGCACAGAAGGATTGATGAACCCACGAAGTGTAGGTTCAGTTTTAGCTTAAGTTTGATTCTAGGTCCAAAAATCTCAAACTAATCAATATTTAGCTTGGTTCTTAGGTTGGCATTTAAGTTATCTAAGCCAACCCGAGAACCGACCCCTTCACCTATTCTACACATAATCTACTGAATTTTATAATTTAATTTACTTGTCTTAGGGTTATTATTAGTTAGTTATTGGAAAGTATTACCATTACCCTATTGAAGTTCTTTAGGAAAGATACAGAGCATAAACAAACCAAACCATGTTATTACAACTAATAACCCAAATAAGAAGAATTTCATAATTTTAAAATATAACAAATTTCATATGCCTAAAACAAATGTTTGACATGTTAATAAAACCAAAGACGTCGCAAATCTTTCAAGTAAACCAACTAATTAGGACTACTTCTCTATTTCCCTTTTTTGTTTAATAATAAAATTACAACTGGTAAGTAATTTTTTCTTTGATTATAAAAAAGATCAATCAACTCAATGAGCTAGACTTGAGATGAATTTCCCCGTAAAAGATTTCTTAAGTGGTCCTATGCTAATATTGGGTGGTGTAATAGGTGAAAATCATAGACGGAAAGACATTCCCCCTTCCGATCTCTCTTTGAAAATTTGACTAGTCTGCCCCCACCCCCAAAAGCCAACAAACAAAAACGGAAATAACAAGAACTTCTTACACTCTGTTGTTTTGTGGTTGCCCATCCTTATGCATTATTGTTATGTGGCTGCCCCCAATGTTACTGTTATATAGTTGGCCCACCCAAAAATTCTCATTAAAACTTTAAATATTAGAGCAATGGTCAGTTATCAATGACACATAACTAGTGACATCTCAGCAGGTTGAACTTTTAGAGATTCTTAAAATATATTATAATATTGAATTTCCATTTTATTTAACAACCTAATTGGTCAAATTTTAAAAAAAAAAGTCCATAATTAATTAAAATAACTACTTTTTTATGTATTTGATTAGAGATTAAAAATGCCAAAACCAATAGGGGGTTTTGTGTATTTCAAAAATGATGTTCATCTTCTTCATTACAGATAAAGAAAGAAAGAAAAAAAAGACTAGTTAAAATATAGAAGATTAATAAATGAATGACAACTTTGATTATTTTGATTGAAAAACTACTCAAGATCGCTAACAATAAGACCATTATACAAAAATTCACAATATGAAATCATGTCGTGAGCAATCCAGTAAGCCTACCGTAGGAGTTTAGAAATAAATGTAGTAATTGTTCTTTTGATTGTAACGTCATATGCAAATTTCTGATAAAATGCATGTTTTAATAGAAAATTATTAGTTTTCTTTTTAGTTCTTCTTGTGTAAATTAATTTAACCAATGGATTTATAAATATAAAAACATTAACGTTTCCTTTTGGATGTTGAAGTGCATGTAAGCTGCACCAAGAGACCTTTATCAAATAAAATATATTAACTTTTAGATATGAGACTAATAAACTTTTTAAAGTAAATTTTATGGTCAATTCAACCAATAACTGTGAGATATGTGCATTAAAGGTATTTAAAAATTAAAAATTAAGGATTTGGAACTTAACACCTATCTCAAAATATATAAGTAATTGAGGTATAGTAATATTAGAGAATTTTTCCATATAAATGTTTTGGAAGGAATCTGATTTAAAAAAGTTTTAAAAACAATGTCATATATGCCAAAGAACTAACAATGTCACAAATTCAGGATTTGCATTATCTCCATTTCATGAAATGGAATGAAGATTTTCATTCTATTGATTGAAGTGTTAACACGTCAACTAACATAAAAATGAAGGGTTCAGATGAGTTGACTTAAAATTTATTTAAAAATAAATAATTTTATAGTTATATATAAAAAAATAAATTTTAATACAAAACGACATAGTTTTAGTAAGACATATGATAAGATTACATTTAAACTATTGATTATGGAATGAAGATCTCCATTCCAATTTATGGAATGGATAGAATTCAAATCCATAAATTCACATTCTACCGATTGAGATCTTTTATTTACTTTCCAAATATATATATATATATATATGTATATATATTTCGAACAGAACCAATTATATATATTAAATACCATGATTTGGTAGTTTTTGAAAATATCACCATCAACCGCCAAGTGTGGTCTAGTCATGACTTATCGATCATTGGGTAAGGCCATGACGTTCGACTGGGTTAGCTCCCTAGTTCAAGTCCCAACAGGTGCAACACTTTGTGGTCAATGGCAAATTCCTACTGTGAGTAGGAATTAGTTGAGAAACTCATAAGTTGGCTCAAATATTCTGTGAAAAATCTAAAAAAAAAAAAAATACCACCATCAAATACTCAATTATTATATTTGAAATGAATGCACCAAGGGGTACCTAGCATATGTATTTTTGTATTTTATAATTTCAAAAATCTAGAAAAATTGAGTTTAGACTTCATTATTGAAAGATCCCACATCCTATTGTATAATAGATACATACAGTTCTCGCTCCCCTGGATGAATTTTCGAGAAGAAAGTGAAGCAGAGCTGGTGCATTTCTTTTTTTTTCAACACAGAAAGTTGAATCAATTTCACGAACAAAAGGTACTTGAGATTGATGGATTATATATATATATATATATGCATATATATAATATAATGAGGATGAGGTGATTTAAGGTAATGCATGGTTGAACTGTTGATCTGATTAGTTTCTCTCTCTCTTTATAGCTCCATGACGGAGAGAGTCAACCATTTTTACGATTTGATGGACAAAATGGGATTAAATTGTCTTGGGGGCATACGGTTGGGATAAAATCAAGGTATTCCTTTACACCCATTTGCCGGTTTGATTATTATATATACTTCGATACAACTAATGCATTTTTAGTATTATATATTTTTTTTTATCACTCTGCATTATATATTTCAGTTGTTTATAACGTAAGGCAATACAATTTCCACACAAAGTTTTCAAGCATTTTGATCGCGATCTTCCTACTGAGAACAGAGATGGCGGAATTTGCTAGTGTTGCCATTAAGGCAATCCTGAATAAGGTGGTTTCACTTGCTGCTGAAGATATGAGACCCGCTTTGGGTTTCAAACCGGAGCTTAGAAGGCTCAGCAGAAGGCTTGAAGTTTCTCAAGCTTTATTAAGTGATGCTGAGAATCGGCAATTGGTTAGGATGGAAACAGTGCGAGTTTGGCTGAAGAAGCTCAAGTCTGTCGCAAGCGAAGCTGATGATGTGCTGGATGAGTTTGCATTTGAAATTCTTCGAAGGAAGTTGGAAGTACAAAACAGGAGGAGGAACAAGGTACACAACTTCTTCTCCCTCTCGAACCCACTGGCGTTTCGTCTCAAGATGGCTCATAAGGTCAAGAATATCAATCTATCATTAGATGAAATTTACAAAGAAGCAACTGATGATCTTGGCCTTAAGCCAATGAAGTTTATAAGCACTGCTGTTGAACCTAGAGAAATCAGGCAGACTCACCCCTTTGTAGATGATTCAAAACTTGTGGGAAGAGATGATGATGTATCAAAAGTGTTAGATATGCTACTTCACTCCAACAATGATGAGGATCTACCTGTCGTTGCCATTGTAGGAATGGCAGGGCTTGGGAAGACAACCCTTGCTCAGTTGGTCTACAAAGATGAAAAGGTGGTAAAGAATTTTTGTGAAAGAATGTGGGTTTGCGTTTCTGATGATTTCAAAGTTGAAAGGTTAGTGAATGAGATGCTGCAATCTCTTTGTGGAACAAAATTTGAGACACTAAACGTTGAAGGAGCAATAAGAAATCTGCAAGAAAAACTGAATGGGAAAAAGTATTTACTTGTGCTTGATGATGTGTGGAACCAAGATCGAGAAAAATGGGAAAAAATGAAAAGCTCTTTGCTAGGAATAAGTGGTGATAGGGGAAGCAAAATCCTAGTCACAACTCGTAGTGAAAAAGTTGTGTCTACAATACAAACATCTCTTGCCCATCATTTGGTTGAACTATCAGATGATGATAGTTGGACCATGTTTAAGAAAAGAGCATTTGCTGCTGGAGGACCAATAGAAACTTCAAATTTGGAAGATGTTGGTAGAAGGATTGTGAAAAGGTGTAGGGGTGTACCACTTTCTATAAAGACTTTAGGGGGTTTAATGTACTCTAAGAAGCATGATCACGAATGGTTGTCAATCAAGGACAGTGAAATATGGAATTCACTTGAAAATAACAATGATATGCTACCTGCTTTAATGCTAAGTTTTGATCACTTACCATCATCATCTTTGAAACAATGTTTTGCATATTGTTCGCTCTTTCCAAAGGGTTGTAACCTTGAAAAGAATGGCATAATCCAGCTTTGGATGGCCCAAGGATATCTTCAGCCCCCTCGTGGGAGTAATTTGCTGATGGAGGATGTAGGTAATCATTATTTCGATGTATTGTTGTGGAATTCTTTACTACAAGATGTTCAAAAGGATGAGTTTGATAATATTACAAGTTGCAAGATGCATGATCTTGTGCACGATCTTGCACTGTATGTCTCACAGAATTACTGCTTAACTTCAAAAGATAGTCAGGTATGGAATTCTCTTGAGATTCAACATTTATCAATGATTTCTGGGGAAAAGGAAGTCATAAGTATTCCGAAAGAAAGTGCTCAGAGATTACGAACACTATGTTTTCCACGTAATCTCCTCGTCAATATGTTGGGGGACTTCAAGGGTTTACGTACATTATTGTTGATTGACTTTGTCTCTGAAATTTTGCCAGAGTCAATTGGCAGGTTGAAACATTTAAGATATCTTCTTGTTTCAGGAGTTAGCATCCAAAGGTTTCCTGATTGTATCTGTAAGCTCTACAATTTGCAGACCTTGAGAATTTTAAATAGTTGGTCTTTGATTGAGTTTCCAAAAGACTTCCAAAAGTTGGTGAGCTTGAGACATTTTTTTGTGGAAGACAATGAAGAAATGAGGAATTTGATGCCCATGGGAATAGGGCAGTTGACTGATCTTCAAACATTACCATTTTTTGTCGTGGGAGAAGATGATGGACGGCGAATTGAAGAGTTGAGAAGCCTAAGCAGCCTCAAAGGTGAATTGAGAATTTACAATCTTCAGCATGTGAGGAACAGAGCAGACGCAGAAAAAGCAAATTTGTCAAGGAAACCATGCATTCACGATTTGGTATTTAGCTGGAAGAGGGTAAGAGAAGAAGAGATTAACAACCATGAGGATGTCTTGGAAGGGCTGCAACCTCACAAGAATTTGAAAGGGTTAACAATTTGGAACTTTGAGGGCGAAAGATTTGCATCATGGATGATGGTGGCGAGTCCGATGTCAGTACTCTGTTGCTTAGTAAATATCAAATTAAAGAACTGCAACAGATGCAAACAAGTGCCAGCACTCGGGCACCTTCCTTGTCTTAAGGTCGTTGAGATAGAAGGGATGAATAATGTGGAACGCATTGGTGCTGAGTTCTATGGTCATATTAGTCGTGATGTTGCAGTGTTTCCGTCCTTAAGAAAACTCATGCTAAGAAATATGCCAAATCTAGTAGAATGGTTGGAGGCAGTGCATCTGCCACCAGCTGCCACTGTTTTTCCTTGCCTTGAGAACTTGACTATCAAAGACTGTGATAAGTTGATTATAGCTCCAGGTCATTTTCCATCCATTAAGGCACTAGAGATTTTTTGTCTGAAAAACAGCCTGGCTCTGGAAAAGATGAGCAGCACACTGACCACTCTTGAGGACTTGATATTGTATCGTGTCTTAGGGGATAACCTCAATTCGGTAGTGGAGCAAATGGTGGCAAACAACAGATTTCTGAGAACATTGAGTTTTAATGGATGTGAATTGTTGCATTTGCCCAACGGGCTACAAAACCTTGCATCTCTTGAGAGATTCTTTCTGTGGGGATCCCCTGATTTAACGTGCCTACCAAATGGGCTACAACTGCCTATGTCCCTTGGGAGATTAAAAATTGTAGATTGCCCCAGCCTAAGAGTGGCTGATCCAGATCCGCTGAAGCCCATGTCCCTGTGGGAACTAGAACTGTGGGGGTTTGAAACATTGACAACTGATTGGAGCAGGGTGCTGCTCTCTCTAACTGGCCTTAGAACATTGGCGATGGGTGAATTCTCAGAGGAGCTTGATTATTTCCCCTGGCCTGCTGTACAGGAAAAGGAGGAAGAGGAAGAGGAAGAGGGTGATGAGCTTGACTATTTCCCCCAAGAACAAGACCAGCTTATTCAGTACCCCTTGGTCTCCTTGGAGTGCCTCACATTATGGGGGAGGGAAAAGGTTAAGTCTTTGCCAGAGCAACTTCAGCATCTCACTGCCTTAAAGTTGTTGGACCTATGTTATTTTGAAGGGTTGGAGTCTCTGCCTGAGTGGCTGGGAAACCTTTCCTCTCTCCAGTGTCTCACAATTTCGAGGGCATTCAAACTGATGAATCTGCCCACAGCAGAAGCAATGCGGCGCCTCGCTGATTTGCGGTCTGTGAATATTGAAAAGTGTCCCCTTCTTAAGGAAAGGTGCAAAAAGGGAAGCGGCCCCGAGTGGCATAAGATTTCCCATATTCCATCAATCTGGATAGATCACGAGAGGATTCAATACCAAGAACAATGAAGTATTCTTACTGCTGGAGAATTGGTAAGTTAATGATCTTCTATCCGAGGGTCTCTTCTATCTACATCCACCTTTGCTTCATTCTTTAGTGATATATACTTATATAGGTATCACTTATATTCTTTTCTCTAATAAAAATTGATAAAATGGTCAAGCTGTTACTTCTATGCATTGACTAAAGTTTTTCCCTCCGTTTTCACATATTATGGAGAAAATAAAGTAGAATAAAGAAAAGGAAAATTGTCATGTAACTCCAAATTCACTTCTATGTGCAACTTCATTCCTTCAAATAATGCATGAGAAATTCCCCACCAATCATCAAACTTCTCTCTTGCTTTAACCACAACTAGAGAATGGTCTTGTATGTCCAGGGATAGTTAATAACGGCATTATCTAATAGTATTGATCCACTTTCAAAACCTTTTAGTTCTTTAATCTCTAATAGACAATTAGTTTCACCAATCCTTTTCCTGTGTTTTTTTTGCTTTACAATTCAATTTGTGTGTATTTGTTGCCCACGTTTGCTTGTGTTGATCACTCACAAATCAACTATATACGTATTTAATTAAAATACTACTGGAAGTTGTTGATGTGGTGTTGTTTCGTCTGGACAGGTGATCAGATTGTGCTGGATTTCCATAGTTGGTTTTGTCTGGTCTGTGCTGTTATTGCCCTGTTGCTTGTGTTATAGAAGGTGTAAACCTTGCTCAATGAACCTTGGATCGGCATCCGACTGGCTTGAGCTCTGTTGGTTTATGGTGGGTCCGGATGGGCTCTGCTGTAAGGCGCAGGTTGTGGGTAGGCGGTTGTTTGGTCTGCTACTGGCGGAGAGGTGTTGTGGGTTGGCTGTTCTCTAGCTACTGTGTGGAGCTTGAGGAGTACTCGAAATATTTTGTGGCTTCTACTTTTGATGCTGCTACAGTTGCTGTTGCTGCTCTGCGTTTGCATTTTTCTGTGGCCTTACTATTGCTTTTGTTTATTTGGTGTTGCCCTGGCCTAGTGTGGGGTGGCTGGCTGCTTGCTGCAGTTTATGGTAGCCCTGTTTTGTTGTGGTTGCTGCTCTTGTTGTTGCTTCTCTATGCTTTTGCTTTCCCATCTGCTGTCCTTTGGATGCTAACGAGGTCGTTTGGATGTTGTTGCTGATTTGTGGTATTGCTGTTGGGAAGTGTCTTTGCTGCTTTGCGCCTGTTCTTATTTGGCTGGTTGGTTGGTTTGTTGTTTTCAGCTGGTGTTTGCTGTTGGTTTTGTTTGTTTCTGTTTCAACTTTGGAGTTCAGAAATCTGAAGCTCTTCAAGCTAAGAGTGGCTTCCAAATTACTAAGTTTTCTTTGTTTACAGGTTTTGTTATGAGCTGCTAGTTGTATTGAGTTTGTGTTTGTTAGGGGGCTGTGTTCCTTTCTTTCTTCTTATTTCCTGGGGTATGCTATGCCCCTTGGCTGTTTTGTGGTTTTGTGCTTTATTTACTTGCCGCAAAGAAGAAGAAGAAAAAAAAGACTTCTTCGACATAGAATTTTGCTTTGTGTTGGAAAGAAGATGCATTATTATTGTGTTCAGAATTTTCACATGATGAGCAATAGGGAGCCAAAAACTGTAAACTTCAAAACAGATCATAATATTGACCTAGATTATATGCGAACATAAGAACTTAACAGGAAATAAAACTGAATGTGGAAGCTTACCTGTTTGCTCCATGGTTTCACGAATCTCTTTGGAGCGGCGATTAATCTCGAACAAGGCTTCTTGGAGGTTGGTCTTCCTCTCTGTACCCACTAATGTATGACGGAATTTTATGAAAAACTGTCTGATAATTGTGGGAAGAGAGGGGACCTAACCCCTATATATATATGAAACCCTAGCCACATTGGGCCCTTACATAAAAGACTCAATTGGCTAATTAGGCCCATACCAATTACCGTCAGCCCACATTGATAATAGATGCACACTGGCCCATGTATAATAGATCACAACCTTATTGGGCTTACCAGATTTGTCTCATCTAGACTTGGGTCCAACCCGTGTTTAGAAAACACCCACAAATAATGTGAGCGCAATCAAGAATAATCTAACAAAAACAAGAACATGGAACACAAATGAGAAGAGTAATGCTATTTAACAGTTTTGTATGCTTGACTGATTAGAATACAGATTACTTTTTCAAACCCTTCCAGTTCTGGGTGTTTGGAACCAATCATGTAAACTGAGTATCAACTAACTATTGATTGAAGAATATATCTAGTAAGATCAGGATCTCACTAAAACTCATCAACAAATTTAAGGTTGAGTTCCTATTATACCTCAACAAACATAAAAATAAAATAAAAAAATAGAAAATAACTGATACCTTTTCCATCCAACATCATTCACAGCCAATAACTCCAAGATATGCCGTACAGATCTCAAACTTTACGTATAGTAGAAACTTTATTTTTTTTAACACAAAGCAGGCCAGTTATGTACTCGAAACTGGAAAAATTTCTAAGCCAACCAAAATAGATTGGGATCTTAACATCTAGTCAATCATGTACGCAAGTAAATATTGTTCTGTCCTACTTCATTTACCTCTGAAATCAGCACAATCCAATCCCTCTCAGTTGTCCAAATTCAAGAAAGAAAATGATAGGAAAGCAAGAAGGAAAATAACTTTTCCTCATTTTTCATTTCAGTTTCCTTCATTTTGTTTCCTCAAGTTTCAAACACATCCTAAAATCACAATTGGGCATTTGTTTGGTCGTTTAGGGATACACATGGTTTAATAGAATTTAAATTAGGGTATTTCCGCCAAACCACAAATTTCATTAAAGGAAAATGCTTACAAAAAGATTCTTTGCCCAATTTTAACGTCTAATATTCTTCAAAAGCTTTGGCCATATGATAAAAAAAAATTAAGCGACAAAATAAAGTTAGTACAGATTCTAAAATATTCCTAAGTTGAAGGATTATCCTCTAATTTTTCTCTTCAATAATGTTACTCAAAGACTTAAAAGATGTTTTGAATCGAATGAAAAAATATTCTTCAACATATACAAAGAAGTTATGATTTTTAGTGCATTGATTTTAAGCGCTTAAACGCTCATTCCCAAATCAAATTGGAACGTCTTTTTAATTTGGTAGAGACTGGAGTTGTAAGATTTTTTGAATATCTAAACTTTAAACATGATAAGGATTATTAGAATTTTGTGACGAGCAATTGTCTTTTGAGCCTTTAAAGGCTTCAATATAATGAAGCTCTCCTCGTGCTTATTGTATGTATTTTTTGTATGCAAAGTTAGTAGTGAAATTATGTTAGGGGTGTCTTCAAAACATATACTAAAAGTCTTTATTGAAAATTTCATGAGGCTTCCACTTCCTACAATGAGTTTTCCTATGGGATTAAGCCTTGTAATAACTTAGTCATATAGTTTGCACTGTGCAGGCCCGAGCAAAAATAAATATCCAAGCATGTTACTTTTTAAGTACAACGTGCATCATCGAGCAAAAATGCAAAATAAATAAAAGGATATTTTACCCTTTTATGATTTGAAAAAAAATTAGATGATATTTAAAAATAAACATATAAATTTAATAAAATAATAAAAATACATTTACGAATGACAACTATTTATTTTGAAAAGAATAAGTTTGTTATTTTTTATATTCTATTTTAAAAAGATGAATTGACAAAAATATTATTGTAATAGAATCGTCGTTAACTCTAATAATTTTTATTTATTTTAGAGTTTAAGTCTATACCATGAGGTTAGTATGTATTTACTTTTAAATTTTGCTCAAACCAAAATGAGTGATATAAAGGGTAATTACCCTACTAATTTTATTTTTTAAATTTTCAAGGTAATCCGCCCCTAAAATAAATAAAGACAACTTTATTTTAAGTCGGTTTTTCACTTGCACATGCTTAGAAAAAAAAAAACAAAAGCAAAGAAAATATTATTCACTTGTACAAGCTAGAATTTCGGGTAAGTTTTGGGTTTTGGGGTTTGGAATTTAGTATGCGGTCCATAATTCTTTCCCGAGGAGGAGGTGCGGTGGCGTTCGTCAATGTCAACACCTCATTCGGCGGTCCACATCCGGCGTCCACCAACACTATTCTTCTTCGAGTTCGAGCACTGCCGTCGTCACGAAGCCATCTCCTCCTTCGCAATTACAAAAGTTCAATTATTCGTAGCAGCAGCAAGAGCATTTCTAAGACTACTGAACAGAACAAGAAGATGGAAAACAGACCAGAAAAGCAACAGCAAGAGCAGCAGAGCAATAATAATAGTAGCACCACCATCATCAAATCAAATCCCAATGTCAGCAAGATCCAACAAATCATACACTCTGACTCTTCCGGTAAATTTGATATTATATTGCAAACTATTTACAAATCCTCTTGCTCTTTCCTTCTTGTTACTGTAATTCAATCCTCTCTTTTTACCTGGTTTGCTTTGCTTTTAGAGTCTTGTAGATCCCCACCGCCATGGATTATTGATTCACTGAATCATTTCAATGAGCTTTGAGTTTTGATACTAGTTGACCTTCAATTTTCGGTTCTCATTTAGGAGGTGATTTCATGCGGTCAAATGATCTAACTTGGTACTTCTATGTTGTTCCCCCACCCCCATTTTTCATCATGCATTTTCTGTTCGTTGGTGTTGCATTTAGTTCTCCGACTATGGTTGATTAGGTCGAACTCATTAGCTTTAGAGCCCCAGCTGATTAACTTCTCACGCATGTATAGAATTGCCTCGACAACCTTAGCATTTTATTTGGGGGATTTCCAATTTTGGTTTATGTGTTCCAAAGGATTATAGAAAAAGAACAAAGAAAGATTTGGGTTGTGTAGGAGAGGCTTTGATCAGGCCCAAATGACAAAATGTTGTTTAATTAGAAATGTACAATTGCATTATATTAACATTTAGTTTACATGCTTATTCATACAAACAATTCTAGTAGGAATCTTCTTTCGAATTATAGTAAATACCCTTTGACTTCTCAGATGGTTGGGAAAAATGTTGGGATCAAGGATTGACCCCATGGGATTTGGGACAGCCAACGCCAGTTATGGTACATCTTCACCAGACAAGTGCTCTTCCAGAGGGCAGGGCATTGGTCCCTGGATGTGGCAGTGTAAGTTGTTTTAAGTTTTTGCTTTGTCATCAGTCTTCTTGGTCATGAGATGCTATCGTCAGATATGTTGACTCATCACTTCTAATTGGAGGACATTTTATGAACATGTTCTGGATTAGGACCCTGTATTTGCTCACTCTAGAAATATACCCATTGGTCACTTTAATTCACATGGAAAAAGAAGTTATATTGTTGAATTTAAATTTTAGTAGGGGTATCCATTTTGGTTCAACTTTGTTCATTAACCACATCAAGAATCATCAACTTTGTTCATTAACCACATCAAGAATCGAGCTCAATCACCCTCCTAACACTTTGTAAGTGAGGGAAACGATGAGTTGAGGAAAAAGGAGGAAAGGAAAAGGAAGGTCTTCTATTTTGTTTGGTTAGTAATGGGAAAGTAAAAAAGGAATGAGATATGCATTCCTAAGAAGATCAATTTTCTCCGTTTGAATGCTCGAAGAAAGATGAAAGGGGAAGTATTTAAGTACACACCGCATATATACCTAGAAGAGATTCGACTCTATTACCATACCGGTCGTTCTTAAATTATTTAGCGGAAATCTGCTTATGCTCGTATTTTATTGTTCCTCACATTCTCCATCGTAACCAAACAAAGGAAAATAATTCCTTTGCATTGTCTTCTTTTTTTCGTTGCTGAACTTGGGAAAGGGAAACAGTAGGGCACAAAAGAAAAGAAGAGAGAAAGAAAACAATATGCTTGGCAGAATTGAAAGGTAAGGATGGAAAGGGAAACAAAAGAAAATGAAATGAATAAAATCAGTGGAAGGGAAAGGAAAAGGATTAAAATCATTTCCTTTCTTCTTCTTCTTTTTTTTTTTGAGGAGTGACAAGGGTTTAGCAAATGAAATGTTTTTTGTAGTTTGGCTCTACAACAAATGAAGAAAAAATAATTACTTTCACTACGGTACCTTTATTTCTAAATAAGTTTGTTAAAAATAGGTAGGATATTGATCGAGGATTAAATATGATTTAACTAGTTAACCACTTAAATTCCTTCTAGTCGCAAAAGACTCTTATGAGGTCAATGCTCCTTTTACAAAACCTTTAACAAGTCCTTGGATTCATGTTTCCTCCCTGAGCTTGATTCTGGCACTAGACCATTGTCCACACTCAGGTTGTACTTTGGTCTATGATTTTTTTCCTTTTGTGAAAGTCATGGACCTTTGGATGCCAGCGAAGTTCTACTAGTTTACGGGTCATTGCTGACATGATTTGAGCTTCCTTTGTATGTGCTTATTACTTAGAAGGTGTTCAGTAACTTTGTATAGCGTATTGATATAAAGGTTGAACTTATTGGTCCATGAAAAATATTATAGGATAGCAAAACACCTAAAAGTTTCCAAATGTTTACCCAAAGATGTAACATTAGTTGGCTTCTTTAGTTATGTGCTGCCTTATCCCATCGTCAGTATTTTCAGTTTTTCTATTTTCCCCCCAGTCTCATAGATGGGAGGGGATATACGAAATAAAGAAGAGTTCGGCACAAACCCACTTCCTAGTTGCATGGGAAATAAAGAAGAAAAAATAGAAAGGAGGACAAGCTAAAAGCTATTACAAATTATGGTAACGCTGTAAATGAGTTCATTTCTTGGAATCTTTGCAATGATTACTTTTATATCCTAAAATACTCAACATCCTTAATAGAAGCACAGTTTTTGATGGG
Organism: Euryodendron excelsum; assembly: GCA_033060915.1. Lineage (NCBI taxonomy): Eukaryota > Viridiplantae > Streptophyta > Magnoliopsida > Ericales > Pentaphylacaceae > Euryodendron > Euryodendron excelsum. The sequence goes on along the minus strand of CM065387.1, from coordinate 44,399,963 downwards.
GAAGGAAACTCATAAATGTCACATAAACAAAATGGAGTTTAGTCTTTGTGCACTCTGAAAGCAAGAGATTAATGGTTAAGTTTCTGCTTGCGACCAGGATGCTGCTGGGCCCTTTTTTGTTTTCGGATTGTTAATTACCTTTTTTTTTTTACAAATTTTTATCCGGCTGTTAATGGAAACTTCATTTAAAAAATTTTAAGTAAAAATGTATTTACATGTTTTAAAATTTCAAGATTCATGGTTTGTTGGTTTTTTTCATATCCTACTCACTTCATGATCATGCTATTCTTGCCAGCAGTCTTTGTTTCCCTTTTATTTTTGTTTCCCATTTTGTTTTTGTCTCAGTCACAGCCATCAGTTCATATATGTAGGGTCATGACGTGGTTGCAATTGCATGCCCTGAGCGCTATGTTGTTGGACTGGACATATCAGACAAAGCAATTAAGAAAGCAGTAGAGGTAAGATCTGATTGCATGCCAATCTGCTTCACTAAAGCTCTTTATCTTCCCAAAAGAAAGGCAAATTGGATATAACCATGGTGATGCAAAACAAAACCTTGCAAGCTAAATTTCTACTCTTTATTTATACTTATATAACTAAAGGGACATGCTGCACGTGTTGAGTTCTAGCTTACAAAACCTATTGATATTGACATCTTCCATTACATAAATGCATTTTGAAGTCTTTCTAGTTACTTTAGTAACTTCATTTTTTTCTTAGATAGCTAACTCCTCTCGTAAGCATTTCAATTTGTATGCATCAAGGACACTGGCATTGTTGTTTAACACAAATTTTAAGTTGTCTGGCCTGGTGATCTCAAAAGTAAATTGACTGTGACAAGGTGTCAGTGCCCAAATTGATATGTGCATGCATAGTTGTAAGGGTGGCTTATTGCAAGAATACGTGCTTGAAACAACTATTTTGGTTATTGCTCAAATGCTCAATCACCGAGTCCTTTATACGACATTATCAAGTCTCACTGTGTACGTATGATAGATTTTACCCTCAGTTTCTGTTAGTCCATTAAATATTCTCATTGCCTAAGGAACTATCGTAAGTTACTTTTCTTGTTTATGTGACATTAATGGCCTTAATTTACCATTACATTGCCCTTGGTTTCTTCAGCCTTGATAAGTAATTTGACAGCTGGTCAAATGGTGTATTTCAATGGTAATGTTGCTCGAACAATGAGGATACCTTGGCTATGCTAAATATCAGAGTATGCCATTATGTATATAAACCTTATTTCTTACCACAAACACTAAAAGAGCAAATGTGAAAGACCATCAACACTGGGTTTTAAGCAAATCAGACATACTATTTTCAGAACTGTTGCTCCACAAGTTGTTCCCATTAACTCTAATACGTTTTGGAATGTTCTCACTCTTATTTTATGCACAAATTGTGAAAACAGTTGTCATCATCATTACCAAATGCAGATTATTTTACCTTCTTAAAGACAGACTTCTTTACTTGGCGTCCAACTGAGTTGTTTGATCTCATTTTCGACTACACGTAAGTTTGTATGGATTTACTCATTTAGGTTTGCTTATCCTATTGGAAGAAACCTGTTGATTCAAACGGAAAACTTTGCAGGTTCTTTTGTGCCATTGAACCTGATATGAGATCAGCTTGGGCAAGCCAAATGCAAGATCTTTTAAAACCAGATGGGGAGCTTATTACATTAATGTTTCCGGTTATTGTCTATTCTACTTATCACTCCCTCAACAAACCCCCCCCCCCCCCCCCCCCCCCCCCCCCCCCCCTCTTTTTAATTTTCCTTTCGTGAGTGTATCAAAATTTCTTCATATGATATATCAGGGTAGAAAATTATAACTTTCTTTAAGCAAATGTTAAACATAAGAGTAGTGTATCCTTTAATTGGAAGGTCCTTCTCTATTCCAATAAACGTTTTAGAGCATCTCCATTCTCTAAAGTGACTCTCTTAGCTATTTTAGAGAGCTAAACCTTAAAAATGGTCTTCCAACTGGTTCTCTATTTTAGAGAGTCTCATTTTGGCTCTCCAAATGTAAAGAGCCAAAAGTGGCTCTCTAAATTTTAATTCATAAATCTCTCTCACTCTCTCTCATTCTTTTTCCCTGTTTTCTTGGGGTGAATGTTAAAAAAGGAATAATTCCTAAGTCGGCTAGTTAAAATAGAGAGTGTTGGAGCATTTTTTAAAAAATGGCTAGCTAAAATAAAGAATGGAGTTTTTAGGTATATTTTGACTAGTTATTTTAGAAAGTAGCCTTGGAGATGCTCTTAGAAGAGAAATTCTTCTTGTTTTAGAAATAATCATTTATAGGTCTCCAATTATCATGGTGAAAAATTAAATCTCTTTGGTGGCAGATCAGCGATCATGTTGGCGGGCCACCATATAAAGTATCTGTTGCCGAGTACTTCTCTGTCCTTTAGTTTGCTTTCATTCAAATTGTTTTTGAGTTCTTCTCAGGATTCTTTTGGATTGATCATAATTCATTTTCATCAATGTAGTTATGAAGAGGTGTTGCACCCCATGGGTTTTAAGGCAGTATCTGTTGTCGAAAATGAGTTGGCTATTGGACCTCGCAAGGTATGTGATTTGATTCATAAAATCAACATATGTAAATAATATATTCGTATAATTCGACTTAAGAGAACGTCTTGTGAAGGCACAAATTCCAGATTTGCATGATTGGGCTCTCTCTCACATACACACATGTTCCTATATATTTGAGTCTTCAGCTAGTCATTTGATCTTTATCAATGTGCCATAATATTCGGATTTTTTAAGAGATTTATAGGACACTGTCTTCTTAAGACTATTTGTAAATATTTCTTCCTATTTTCAATGATGGTTGGTGGATGCAAAATTTGTGATGATCTAGGGGTATCTCCTTAATAAGTTATGGTTCAAATGATGGCCAAAAAATATAGTATGGATAGAGACCAATACTTTTCATACACAAAATCTCAGAGCAAATTAATTTTATGCAAAAATTCAGTTTAATTGTTTTTATTTTGGTAGATCAAAAGCCCCATCTGGAGGAATCAGAAACTGGAAAGGATGCCTCCCAATGCCATGCAAACTACAAAATGGGCCTAAAAGGGGAAACTGCCAAAAAGAAATTCAATTGCAAAAGACACTCCAAGAATCTAAGAAATAGGTCCACCAACCCTTGAGAATCATCTTAAAAACAGGAAGGAACTACTGACTTGCAATCTCTGCCGATGGAAACATTCTCTAGCACCTCTCCTTCAAAACAATATGAGAGACTTGCCGGGGTTACGCCCTGCCATTCTTGAGCAACTCTGGAAGACTGATGTTCCCAACTCATCCCATAGGATGAAAACAAGGGCGTCTTCAATTCATCAAAGATTAAATTGTGCAATAATCAATTCAGGGTTTCCCATTTACGCATGATCGCTAATTTAGAATCCAACTCTTCCTTTTATAACTTTATCTCTTGGTTACAATTTTATCATAATTCCCCTCTTCCCCCAATCACCAAGGGACAAAATTACTTTAGGTGAAAAATTACCAATCTATTTTTCATCTGGGTATTCTCATTTCCCACCTCCATTCCTACAGGAGCTTTATAGAGCATATCAAAGAACAAACCAATTGATTCTGTCTCTTAATTCTGCATCTTCTTATTAAACCTTGGGTTCTACTGCAACCTGCCATTTTCCCCACACTACTAAATCTGCAAAAAGAAGCCATCTATTAAGATTTTGTGCTGAAAAGATTTGGGAACAAATATTTTAAGGCCCGTTCCTGGTACCAAACTTATGCTGAAACAAAAATCTCCAACCATCCTTGGAGCTCATGAATATCCTCCTGGCCTTCTGAACCCTTTTACACAGCAAAGTCACTTAGAGCCCGACATTATTAGCACTTTCTCCCCACAAACCCATTTTATAGTATTTGCCTCCACAAATGACCACTTTTAAGCATTTCTCCACAACCATTTTACGAAGAAAGTTATGTGGAAAACTTCCTAAGGTTTCTTGCTCAGATCTCCTCTTTTGCGCTCCTCAGTTTAGTGCTTTAATTTGTTCAACTTCCCTATCCTATCTGCTGCTTCCCTGGAATGCTGGAAACTGAGATAAAAGGCAAACGAGTGGGTGAGCAACTTATTGTACTAAAGTTGCCCTTCCTCCTCTGACAACTAGTGCTATGTATACCATGCCAATATTCCTTCAATTTCTTTACTACTGAGCCCTAAACAGCTGTATCCTTGAGAAAAAGACCCTTAGCAACCAATGGTATCAGTAAAAACAGTAACATCACTCTCCTCCTTAACAATATTGTCTCAATTCTTCTCCCGATTCACTTTCAAACTAGTGACCACCAAAAAATGTGCAAATTTAAGTTAGGGCTAATTTCACTTTACCCCATTGTGGTGTACTTGAAAATCACATACACCACCCCTTACACTTTAAAAACCTACACTAACACCCCTTGTGGTCCCAGACAAAGTGAAACTGTTAACTTTTCCATGCAAAATGATGGAAAGTGCATCCCACGGCCTAAGTGCAATTTGGTATTGTTTTCTATTGTTTTTTAAAAGCTGAAATGTCTATCTTACCCTTCCCCCTCTCTCTTCCTCTCTCACTTTCAACCATCACCGTCAACTTCCCAGAACCCATCCCACCATTACAGCCACCACCTCAATACCCATCTCTCTTTATCTCTTCTCTCTCTACTATCACCCATGGCTTCCTTATGCAAATCCACCATCATCAATGTGCTATACTACGGTTGCCCACGGAGTGCCACCACCACCACCACCACCACCATTCAGAGTCACATACGTCTCACTCTATCCCTCTACAGCCAAATGGCCTTTCCATCCCTTTTATGTGGAAGGAGTTGGGTGTGATCCATACAAAAATGGGTCTAACGATGGGAAAGATAGAGAGACCATCCTCATCCATAATTGAGAATCAGATGGTAAAATGGGTTTTTTTTCAATGCCACCTATTTTCAAGGAAAGGCAGTAACATGGTTTTGTTTTTGAGATTATCTGTTTTAATTTTGTTAAAAGTATTATAAATCAGATGGTAAATCTGCATATTTTCCGTAATTCAAACGAAACTCAGAATCAATATGGTTGTTTTTCACTTAATTGAGTAACATACCTATGTTCAATTGATCATTGTTTTTGGGTATTCCCTTTATATTAGCAGAGACCAATTGCTTTCTCATTTCTGCACATCAAAGATTTCGTCTTTTGTTTTATTATTCATCTCTAGTTCCCTTATCTCTTCCATCCAATAAGAGTGGATATTATCTTTATCTGGTAGTAGTTGCTAGCTTCAAATATATCTCCTTAATTGTTATCTCATAAGACAACATGATACAGGTAGCTCCTTTTCCCACTTGTGCTAGTGTATTACGTCAAGTATTGGTTCATTGATTATTCTAACTAGTTGATCTTAGCCAATCGTTAATCTAATGGTGCACAAAAATAATGGTGTTGTAATTGGTGACTGCCGGTGCTGGGTGTGGTAAGAAGTGGAGAAGAAGATGACATGTTGGGTTTTTGTCTTCCATGCGGTGGGCTATTGGCCAGAGAAAAATAAGGAGAAGACAAGGGGGAAGAGAGGAAGAAGAGCAGAGGGAAACAGGGAGGTGGCAGTGACTGATCTTGGCCGATTAGAACCCTCATCAGGTTTTTTTTTTTTTTTTGTTCTCTCAAAGTTTCCTCTTCTCTCTTACAAAGAATGACAATACTGGTTTGGCGTAGGAAACGTAAATAAAGAAAAAGGGTATTTATGACCTTTGGCTTAGACTGTTACTCCGTCAGCGTATTGCACTTTGCTTTGAACCACGAGGTCTGTTAGTGTAGGTTTTTAAAGTGTAAGGGGTGTATGTGTTTTTCGAGTAAACGACAAGGGGGTAAATTGAAATTAACCCTTTAAGTTATTGCATCTTTCCACCTCAGTCTCATGAAAATGATTGTGTGATTAGCATATTACTGCATGTAAAATAAATAGCCTTGCTGATCCCTTTGCCCCACTGAAACCCATACTGCCATTTATTGTATTGTATATTTATCAACTGAAGGGGATTTTATAGTCCCCCTTGTCGAAGACCTTTTGAGCTACGAAGAATTATATGTGGCCCATTAACTATAGGATACAAAACCCCAATTTATGGAAGCCAAATGCTATTTCATCTTTTGCACCATTGCCTGAAACCAATATGCTATAATATTTTCAATTTGAGAATCATGTTCCTGTTTCATCAATCAAATAAAGTGGAAAAAATTCACCCATGTTTTTTTTTGTACTTATTCTTTTCTATGTTGTTTTCTTTCTTCTTCTTGTTTTTTTTTTTTTTTTTCTTTCTTTTTTTTCGTTTAGCATTTTGTTGGTGTTGACTGTGTTATCTTTTGATGTTGTTGGTTTTATAGTAGCTGTTAGTTTTTATTGATGGTGCCAAGTATAAACTGATAGGTATATTATTATGTGCTGGAAAATGTATAAAAGATTATACGTATCAAGTATAAACGTATCCAGTGAGTGGAAGTCTCAATCTCCTTGTATAGTTTATTGACTCTTGCGTAGTCTCCATCTTTGAGAAATATAGTATCCGGGGAGGGAAGCTTTCTTTTAATTAAGTGAACATTTATTTCCCACCAATCCTCTCTTTCACATGGGTTGACCCGACTATGTGAGAGATTGGCTGTGGATCCAACAATTATGGGTTTTGATTAACAATTTTCTAAAATTAGTCTGATATGGTCTTCTTCTCATTTATCCAGTGTATGAGCCAAGGTAAATACTCATCAGCTTTTGCCTTCATCTTTCTTTCTTCATCCTTTTCTTCCCCTTTTATTTTTATTTTTTCTATAAAATGAGAAGCAAAAAATGGGAAGAAGTCAGAGATAAAAAAATTTCATAGGGAGATCCTGCCTTCATTATATCATATATATTTTGTAAGTGTTCCATTTGTTAAAAAAGCTCTAAACAAAGTTTCTTTCCAGGGAAGAGAGAAGCTCGGAAGGTGGAAGAAGTTTACCATCAGCCAATCGTTGCTGTGAAAGAGATTATTCTATTAGTTGTGTTCACCCGAAGCCTTGCATTTTGTTTGATTGTTGTCGCACAGCAAATACCGCCCATTTCTTTTGCACCTATCAAGTGGCTGTGATAATAAAGCTGTGTTTGGGAAAATGTTATCTAAAGAACTAGTACCCGATGCACATATTATAAAATCTGGAATTATTAGTAGCACAATTTGTATATGTGTTGCATTTGCTCTCATTATTCTTTCTTTTCTTCTTTCATATTTTTTTTTTATTTTTTTCGTAAATAAGATGATGGCAAGAGGTTTTCCATTTTGTTGCTAAGATCTGTTCTTGCTTTTGTGTAAGGTCTCACCTTTATAGTGTTTACAATTTTAGATGTTTCTAAAGTAGGGACTCCATCATAATCTTGTTTTGCAAAAACTATAGGTCCCTGTAATATAACTCAAAGATTAACAGGTAAGAATAAATAATATTGGTGAAATGCTGCTAGATTTTGTTATTAGACAATCTATCTGAAATTTTAATTTGAGCTTTGTTATTTTAATTTCTAGCAGTTCATGTTATAGAAAACAGGTCCTCTGAATGGGTTTAAAATAAATGAATAAAAATTGTTGCTACCATTGCAATGGCATTAGAGAATTGATATCTGATAGGGAGCAGGATGGATGATGCACCAAGAAAAAGAGAAGTTTGTTTCTCCCTTTCTTAGGCTATTTTCCAGGATATTTATCAACTATCTTTCTAACTTCTAAGATTCAATAAATATTAAAAATTTAGTAATATTAAACTTTTCATAATCTTGTTCATGAAAACAATTACCATGCATCCGCATATTTGGCCATACGCATGAAATATCCGTTTATTTTTTATAATTCTTTTTGGCTAGTTAAGAAATGGGGTTAGGGAGGGTCAATTATTTTTGGTAGTTAGAACTTAGTTCATGTAGGGAGGTAATTTGGACCAACCAGATTTGTTAATGTTCTCGCGCTTTATATATGAAGAGTCATATGACTCATATCTTATGATTCATGATTATTACATTTCAAACAAAGTCAGTACTTGTGTTATTGCTCTATAAAGTACACTGAATGAAGTTTTAGGTATAAAGGTTTAGTTTCGATTGCTGAATTCCAATTAACTTTACAAAAAAGAATAAGGTGAATTAAAAGGGCATGAGATATTGGCAGAGACTAAACAAATGTTGGTGAGAGTATACTGGATATCAAAATAGCAAAGAACAAAAGAAAATTCTTTCTTATACCACAGTTTGTAATTATGTATAAAGATGAATGGGAACAGAGACGAAAACCTAAACCGGTCAATTAAACAACTTATTGTAGAGTTCTTGGAAGCATTTAATTAAAGTTGAAGCATATCAAGGGACAAAAATTATATACTGCTGAAGAAGTGAAGTGCATGATTTAACATTTCAACACACAGATAGCAGGATAGAAATGTTAATGCTGAACTCTATATCAAACGAGTAATCGATTAGGATCTCCTGCAGTAATAAGTTCAAAGATGAAGACTTGTTATCAATTTACATATTTATACGAAATAGCCCAATTTGCTCCATGTAAATAGCCTTAACCTACTGATATTCTTGTAAAGAACGATAAATTGAAATGATAATTTTTTAAATTAATTTCATATTTTAAAAGATATGTGAATAAAGTTATTTAGTATTATGTTTGACCTAACATATAATATTAATATCGGTGCAAAACTTGTCGGTGTAATTACTCCAAATCAATTATAAAAAAAAGTGTTTTTAACTAAAAAAGGGATGTATTAGAAAAGGGAAAATATAATTTTAGACAAATTTGTTTACCAAAAGGGAAGAAATTCTAGACGAACAAACAAATATGACTGATCAATTAGAATTTTTATATGCAAACCATAAAGTAATTACTTAAGTAGTTATATACCGAGATTGATAATATTAGAAATGCTTGAGCAAACACAATAGGGCAAACAGTCAATTGTGGAAATCAAACACAATGGGTTGCTATCCGAACAAAATTTGGTTCATGCTTTAACTTTTACAGATAGCAAAAGTAGAAGGTGAATGGATTTAAGCACAAGTTTAAAACTGTAGAACCTCATGCATATCTGGCTCTGTAATAGTCATAATTCATAATAGAATGAAAGTAACTTGAGGGGAGGAGGGTAACCCAGTGGTGGTGGCACCTCCACCCATGACATGAGGTCATGGGTTTGACTTGCCCTCCCCCTTCCCTTAGAGCAACAGATTGTTAGTCCTCCAGTAGTCCAATGTACCAAAAAAATTATAATAATAACTTGAGTTAATTACATTAAGCACTCATTTTACTTTATATTGAATTCCATTTTGATCCCTAATTTTTAAATTTTAATAGTTAACATCCTACACTTACGGTTAAGTTACAATGTGGACCTTCTGTTAATAATTTTATCTAGTTAACAAAAAATACTCATATGGGACTATAGTGAGACTCGGTATAAAGTGAAAGAGCGTTAAGTGTAATAGTCCTGATTTTCACTAATGGTTGTTTTAGGGGCAAAAATGATAATTGAGATCTTACATGAGCATTTTATGTTAGCTAAACAAACAACACTTGACATAAAGCCCCATTACAACTCAACTGTAGGCATAAGGGATTGATTGTTACAATTGAAAAATAAGGTTTAAGTGAGATTTTGAGTAACGTGTAAGGTGCTAAATGTAATTAATCCAAGTAACTTCTAATAGAAATGGGGAGAAAGGGAAAAGAGAACTTATACATCTTGTTTGGTTGCAAAAAGAAACACCTCAAAATTTTATATATTTTACCTCATTTGTAAAAAATTAAATTGTTTATTTCTTTTAGAATATAAAGTTAATCTAAAATTTAGAGATTCAAAATATATTATGTTAGATGTCTCACATATTTTGAATTAGCTAATTCAAATTATATAAACTATAATTCAAAACATTGGTAATTAGCTTAGAGTTTTTTGGGTCTTGTTTTCAAAACATTTCAAAAAATTGTAATGTTCTTAGACCCAAAAGCTAAATAAAATTTTTTTAAGCTAATTCATAACCAATAAATTATAATTCAAAACATTGGATTATCACAATGTTCTCTCATCTTCTGAGCAATGCTTTAAGAACTAATGCTTTGAAGTCTCAAAAAAAAAAAAAAAAAACTAATGCTTTGCAAACAAGACCCAAAAAACTCCTCAGTGTGAAAAATGGGATTATTACACTTTACATCTTGGGGTGTAAGTGAAAATTAAATAACCACCCCCCATGTTTATGGATGTAACTTGGCCTGAGCCCAAGAGCCACCCAAGCCCACTGGCCCAAAGCCAAGCCTGAGCCCGACTCCCTTATGGGCGGTTCTGGGCCTTACTCTTGGTAGTCTGAGCTTAGCCCAAGCTCGACTCATCGACCCACCCAAAAAGCTCGACCCTAGGTCCACTCAAAAGCTCGCTCAAATTATAAATTTATAAATAATAGTATATTTTAATATAATTAATAGTTTAATAGATTTACATTAATCAATATTTTATAAGTTTAATCAATTATATATTTTTGTATAATCTTTATAGGTTTGACTTAATCTCTAACTTAGTTGAATTATTATTGATTATTAATTATTAATTATTGATAAAAAATATATGTCGTACATATTCAATAGTTTATATAAGTTTACATTAATTAATACTCTATGAGCACGTTTAATTCGTAAAACAAGGCCAAATTAGATAGTGAGTCCTAACTTATCCTGCTTTTGATTGCCAAATAGAGTCGGGACTAACAATACAATCTGGACTACTAATACCCAATACTAGTTCTTAGCTAATCACATAGGAGGGGGGGTGAGTTTGCTAATTTTAGAACTAAAGTGAAAAGAGATAAGGTTGAAATGACTTAACTATCTCTAGTCGACATCTATTATATATTTTATATGTTATATTATATTATAAATATTAAAATATAGTAATATTGTGTAATATTATATTTTAAAATATTGTATAATATTATATACGTAATACATTACTGCATATACTATTCTATTATAATATATTAGAATATAGTAATATTACATTTATAAAATATTATATAACATTATAATATTAGTATACATACATTACATTACTTTAACAAGTTATTACATTATTTTATAATAAAATAGGTGTTATTATATAATATTATATACGAAAATATTATACTACAATATAATAAATAAAAAAATGGTGATAAGATATAATAAAATATGGTAATATAATATAATATCATAATTATATGCAATACTATATATTATCATATAATATTTTAATAGATTTAACATATATAAAATATTATATTATATTACTACTACATATTATATATAACATAATTTAATATTATTAATTGAGAGTTTTATTAGTATTTTGTTATATAAGGGTAATGTGATCATTTTGTACCTTTATCCCAACTTTATCCGATGATTAAACAGACATGAGACTTGGGAATAGCTTAGGACTAGGAGTCCTAGAATTGCTAATCCTTGGACTTTTAGTCCTACAACTCCTTATCTGTATCAAAAATCAAATATGCCCTATAAGTTTAATCATTTATCTTTGTTTGTATAATTTTCATAAGTTGACTAATTCTCTAATTTAGTTTTAACTATTAGTAATTACTACTTATTAATTATTAAATTATAAATTAATTACTAATTTAAAAAACTAAAATTAAAAAAAATAATCAAACCCGTCCAAAAGCCTGTCAAGCCCGATTGAAAGTCCAAGGCCCGAGCCCATCCTTAGAACTGTGGGCTGGGCTTGGGCCTAGTATTCTCAATGTTGGCCCGATCCGGGCTGACCTGAAAATTGGCTGAGCTAGCAATGTCGGCCCGGGTCGGGCCAGTCCAATTGACATGCTGGGCCTCGTTTAACTCTGGACAAAAACCGAACCGCTCAAACTCACGGTTAAAGCTAAACAGATGGACCGCAAGAACCGTCAACGGTTCACTGGACCGCAAAGTTTGATCATTAGCATATATTATTTATTTCCTAGGGCGGTAGGGCCAAGACAATCTTGATTAGTTCTACAACTCCGCCGAGCTCTCTCTCGCCTCTCAATGGGACGACCCAACCCGACCCTGGGACGATTGCCCTTTTGAGCTGAAGGCCTTCTCCTTCGGCGATTAGCCAGTACCTGTTACGCCCAGGTTAGTTTATAGTTGTTAATCCTCTCTCTCTCTCATCCAACATTCTGAACTGTGCGTTGCCTCTCTCTCTCTCTCTCTCTCTCTCTCTCTCTCTCTCTCTCTCTCTCTCATCCAATGATTCTGAACTGTGCATTGCGTTTTTGCTTAGGACGATTGCGTTTATAGTTTATATTATTTCTTGTAAAGTTTTAGTTAACTAATATAATAAACTTCCAATTTTGTTCAGTCCTTTAACTGGATTGTTTTGTTTGCCAGTAAGTCTAGATGCTTGATAACATAGATGGATGGTGGGTTAGAAGTTAGAACATATTCCAGCTGTATTTTGCTTGTTAAGTGCTATATTAGTATATCTTGAGTAAAATAAAAATTTTCTGCTACAATTCTTGGCCAATCATAATTATTTGGAATGGAATATTTTGGAAAAGAGGAATCCAAGCTAATGGGTTGCTTACGGAAGAGAAAAACAAGGAAAAGTATATTTGGCAAAATAGGAAGCCGGATGTTCAAGAAATTGGTTTATCTTCTCTGGTGAATTGCCAGTACTTTAAGGATGTATGAAGCCAAAATTCCAATATTTTACTTCCTAATAACTTCAACTTTTGCCATCAAACATTGTTAAGATTTCTTAGATTTGCCTTTAGACGTTACAGGACTGTGTTATAAAAGTTCAGAAAATTTTTAAATATTTAACAAATATATCTATATTTATTATTTTATTAGTAATAATGATGTAACTGTTATGGTGTGTTCAGTTCCAGTTGATGTAATAATGATGTCACTATTCAATTCCAGTTGACCTGAGAATTGGAATAATGACGCCTATTTGGGAAGAACTTATTTTCAGTACTTTTTTTTAGCTTTTTGCTTAAAACAAGCACTTGGTGTTTGGTAGCAAGCTTTTTTTTAGCTTATATTAAGCTAGCTTTATTCTTCATTTTTTAGGCTAATAAGCCAAAAAGCAAAAAGAAAAATTTTTGAAGCTTCTTTTGCTTATTCTATTGTAGTGAAAATTTTGAAAAATAATTAATATTGAAAATTTTAAAAATAAATTAGTATACTATCATAATTAATGTTGAAATTTTATTTAGCTTTATTAATCATCACGAATGTGCAATCTAATTTACTTTGAAGGTCCTTCAATTATTTCCGTACACAAAAATCAAAAGAGCTTTAGGATAGTGCCAAACAACCCAGCCAAACTTTTTTTTAAGTTAGCTTATTCTTTATGTTTTTTTTAATCAACTTATTTAATAAAAAAAAACTATTCCCAAACAGGCCCAATCCAGTCCCCTTTCCGGTTTGCCTGACGGTCCAGGCTTTAAAACATTGGGTTCACTAACTAAAATGTGTAGTACTTGATTTTCAATTTATCAAAAACATGCTTAACTTTTGTTTTAATTCTGATTTTCATTGTTAAAAATAGTTTATAGCGTAAAGAAAAAAATTATTTGTTGTAAAGAAATTTTGTTTTTAATTTGTATGACTTTTTTTTGGTAATGAATTAATAGTAAGAGGACAACTATATTTGAGGTCGGGCTAGGGCAACCCAAATGTTGAGGCCGACCCTGTGTAGGGAGGTAAACTAACTAGATTTGTTAATGTTCTCACGCTTTATATATGAAGACTCATATCTTATGATTCATGATTATTTCATTTCAAACAGGGTCCGTACTTGTGTTATTGCTCTATAAAGTACACTGAATGAAGTTTTAGGTATAAAGGTTTAGTTTCAATTGCTGAATTCCAATTAACTTTACAAAAAAGATATAAGATGAATTAAAAGCACATGAGATATTGGCAGAGACTAAACAAATGTTGGTGAGAGTACTGGATATTAAAATAGCAAAGAACAAAAGAAAATTCTTTCTTATATCATAGTTTGTAATTATGTATAAAGATGAATGGGAACAGAGCACAAAACTTAAACCGATCAATTAAACAACATCTTGTAGAGTTCTTGGAAGTATTGAATTAAAGTTGAAGCATATCAAGGGACAAAAATTATATACTGTGAAGAAGTGAAGTGCATGATTTAACATTTCAACACACATAGATAGCAGGATAGAAATGTTAATGCTGAACTCTATATCAAATGAGTAATTGATTAGGATCTCCTGCGGTAATAAGTTCAAAGATGAACGATGTGTTATAAATTTACATATTTATACGAAATAGCCCCATTAGCGCCATGTAAATAGCCTTAACCTACTGATATTCTTATAAAGAACGATAAATTGAAATGATAATTTTTTTTATTAATTTCATATTTTAAAAGATATGTGAATAAAGTTATTTAGTATTATGTTTGACCTAACATATAATATTAATATCAGTGCAAAACTTGTCGGTGTAATTTCTCCAAATTAATTGTAAAAAAGGTGTTTTTAACTTTAAAAAGGGATGCATTAGAAAAGGGAAAATATAATTTTAGACAAATTTGTTTACCAAAAGGGAAGAAATTCTAGACGAACAAACAAATACGATTGATCAATTAGAATTTTTATATACAAACCATAAAGTAATTATTTAAGTAGTTATATATCGAGATTGATAATATTAGAAATGCTTGAGCAAACACATTATGGCAAATTGTGGAAATCAAACACAATGGGTTGCTATCCAAACAAAATTTGGTTCAAGTTTTAGCTTTTACATATAGCAAAAGTAGAAGTTAAATGGATTTAAGCACAATTTAAGAACTGTAGAACCTAATGCATATTTGGCTCTGTACTAGTCAGTAATTCATAGTTGAATGAAAGTAACTTGGGGGGAGGGGGTAGCCTAGTGGTGGTGGCACCTCCACCAATAACATGAGGTCATGAGTTTGACTTACTCTACCCCTTCCCTTAGAGCAGTAGAGTGTTGGCCCTCCAATAGTCCAATGTACCCAAAAAAAAAAAATAAAAAAAAATAACTTGAGTTAATTACACTGAGCACTAATTGTACTTTATACTGAATTCCATTTTGATCCCTCTTTTTTAAATTTTAATAGTTAACATCCTACACTTATGGTTAAGTTGCAATGTGGACCTTCTGTTAGTCACTTTATCTAGTTAACGAAAAATACTCATATGGGACTATAGTGGGACTCGGTATAAAGTGAAAGGACGTTAAGTGTAATAGTCCTATTTTTCACTAATGGTTGTTTTAGGGGCAAAAATGATAATTGAGATCTTACATGAGCATTTTATGTTAGCTAGACAACTGACAATTGACAGAAAGCCCCATTACAACTCGACTGCAAGCATAAGAGATTTATTGTTACAATTGAAAAAGAAGGTTAAAGTGAGATTTTGAGTAATGTGTAAGGTGCTAAATGTGATTAACCCAATTAACTTCTAATAGAAATGGGGAGAAAGGGAAAAGAGAACTTGTATATCTTGTTTGGTTGCAAAAAGAAACACCTCAAAATTTTATATGTTTTACCTCTTTTGTAATAAATTAAATTGTTTCTTTATTTTAGAATATAAAGTTAATCTAAAATTTAGAGATTCAAAATATATTACGTTAGATGTCTGATATATTTTGAATTAGCTAATTCAAATTATATAAACTCGAATTCAAAACATTGGTAATTAGCTTAGAGTTTTTTTGGGTCTTGCCTAGGGTAGGGCTTGGCTTGGGCCTTACTCTTGGTAGCTAGAGCCCAACCCAAGCTTGGTCTGCCAACTCACCCAAAAAGCCCGACCCTAGGCAAGCCCAAATTATAAATTTATAAGTAATAGTATATTTTTATATAATTAATAGTTTATATAGATTTATATTAATCAATACTTTATAAGTTTAATCGTTTAATCATTTATATATTTTTATATAATCTTTATAAGTTTGACTCAGTCTCTAACTTAGTTGAATCATTATTGATTATCAATTATTAATAAAAATTGTATGTCTTACATATTCAATAATTTATATAAGTTTACATTAATCAATACTCTATAATTTTAATCATTTATCTTTGTTTGTATGATTTTTATAAGTTGACTAATTCTCTAATTTAGTTTAAACTGTTAGTGATTACTATTTATTAATTAAAAATTTGAAACATTAAAATTTAAAAAAAATAATCAAGCCCTCCTAAAAGCCCGAGCTCGAGCCCACTTTTAGAGTTGTTGGCTAGACTTGGGCCTAACATTCACAATTTTGGCCCTACCCAGACCGACCCAAAATTTGACGAGAGCTAGCAAAGCCCGGCCCATGTCAGGCCGGCCCAGTTGACATGCTTGGCCTCGTTTAACTCTGGAAAAAAACCGAACCACTCAAACTCACGGTTAAAGTTAAACAGGTGGACTGTAAGAACCGTTAAACGGTTCACTAGACTGCATAGTTTGATCATTAGCATATATTATTGGGGTAATTACATTTTACCCCCTGTGGTTTGACCTAAAATTAAATAATTCCTTTAAATTTTAGAAGTGAACAAATGACCCCCTATGGTTTTGGATTAAAGTGTAAATGGATGCAAACCGTTAGATTTAATGGAAATTCTATATAAGGGTATTTTGTCATTTTATCTCTAATTTAGGACATTAAAAAGATGATTTGACCTTTTTATGCCAAAATAAAGTGTTGTCTATCGAGGTTTTTTTTGGGTTATTCTAATTTAAAGATATAAAATGACTAAAATATCCCCATAATAGAATTTTGGTTAAATCTAATGGTTTTCATTATTTTTTTAGCATAAAAGGGGGTCAAATTATCTTTTTAATGTTCTAAAATCACAGGAGGTCATGTGTTCATTTTTAAACCATAAAGGGTCATTTGATTTTGATTCATACCACAAGGGGGTAAACTATAATTACCAATAATAATTTTTGGTAAATCTAACGATTTTCATCTATTTACAATTTAGTTCAAAGCCATAGAGGTCATCTGTTCAATTTTAAAGTTTAGGATCACCTAATTTTGGGTCCAACACAATAGAATAAAGTGTAATTACTCCTATATTATTTATTCTTTACGGCCAACTCAATCTTGATCAGTTCTACAACTCTGCTGAGCTCTCTCTCCCCTCTCAATCCGACGACCCAACCCTGGGACGATTGCTCTTTTGAGCTGAAGGCCAGCCGGTGGCTGGTTCACCTTCTACTTTGGCAATTAGCCAGTACCTGTTACACCCAGGTTAGTTTACAGCTGTTAATCCTTTCTCTCTCTCTCATCCAACGATTCTGAACTGCACGTTGCATTTTTGCTTAGGACGATTGCGTTTATAGTTTATATTATTTCTTGTAAAGTTTTAGTTAACTAATATAATAAACTTCCAATTTTGTTCAGTCCTTGAACTGGATTGTTTTGTTTGCCAGTAAGTCTAGATGCTTGATAACATAGATGGATGGTGGGTTAGAAGTTAGAACATATTCCAGTTGTATTTTGCTTGTTAAGTGCTATATTAGTATATCTTGAGTAAAATAAAAATTTTCTGCTACAATTCTTGGCCAATCATAATTATTTGGAATGGAATATTTTGGAAACGAGGAATCCAAGCTAGTGGGTTGCTTACGAAAGAGAAAAACAAGGAAAAGTATATTTGGCAAAATAGGAAGCTGGATGTTCAAGAAATTGGTTTATCTTCTCTGGTGAGTTGCCAGTACTTTAAGGATGTGTGAAGCCAAAATTCCAATATTTTACTTCCTAATAACTTCAACTTTTGCTATCAAACATTGTTAAGATTTCTCAGATTTGCCTTTAGACGTTATAGGACTGTGTTATAAAAGTTCAGAAAATTTTTAAATATTTAACAAATATATCTATATTTATTATTTTATTAGTAATAATGATGTAACTGTTATGGTGTGTTCAATTCCAGTTGATGTAATAATGATGTCACTGTTTAATTCCAGTTGACCTGAGAATTGGAACAATAATGCCTGTTTGGGAACAATTTATTTTCAGTACTTTTTTTTAGCTTTTTGCTAAAAAGAAACACTTGGTGTTTGGTAGCAAGCTTTTTTAGCTTATATTAAGCTAGCTTTATTATTCATTTTTTAGGCTAATAAGCCAAAAAGCAGAAAGAAAAAATTTTGAAGCTTCTTTTGCTTATTCTATTGTAGTGAAAATTTTGAAAAATAATTAATGTTGAAAATTTTAAAAATAAATTAGTATACTACCATAATTAATGTTAAAATTTTATTTAGCTTTACAGATCATCATGAATGTACAATCTAATTTACTTTGAGGGTCCTTTGATCATTTTTGTATACAAAAATCAGAAGAGCTTTAAGATAGTACCAAACACTCAAGCCAAACTTTTTTTTTTTTAAGTTAACTTATTCTTTATGCTTTTTTAAGCAACTTATTTAATAAAAAAAAAGCTATTCGCAAACGGGTCCAATCCAGTCCCCTTTCCGGTTTGCCTGATGGTCTAGGCTTTAAAACATTGGGTTCACTAACTAAAATGTGTTGTACTTGATTTTCAATTTATCAAAAACATGCTTAACTTTTGTTTTCATTATGATTTTCACTGTTAAAAATAGTTTATAGCGTGACATATTGTTCAAATAGCTTGAGTCACAAACAAAAAAAGGTTAAAAAGTAGCATCTGCATGACCTTTGCGTCATTGATAGCATTAATAAATTTTTTAAAAAAAATCTGAAGTGAATGTATTTTAAACCTAAAATTATGTCCTTGAACTCTTTTACTTTTTTTTTTTTTGTCTTTTTTTTAATGCCGTGCATGGCACAAGATCATTGCTTGTTCAAATAAAATAAAAATAATTTAAACCTGTCAAAAATAATTGGCAAAAATTAAGAAGATTTGTTTAGTAAATCTTCCTAAATGAGTTGGGTTTTAACTAAAACTATGAGCTAACATGTTAAGCTTTGTAAAATAAAAATCAACTAAGTTATACCGGGTGGGTTAAGTTCAACTTTTGTATGAACAAGCCAAAGTTAAGCACTATGTTAATTATTGCCTTCGTCAAATATGTATATAATAAATTTAAGCATAAAATATTATACTGCCTATTTATCAAAAAGAAAAAATTGAGGGATGAATATAAATAGGTTGTATGAAAGAATCTAAGAAGCAAGTCAAATTTCATATACTTAAAACTTTCAAATAATGTGAACAAAAATATTGTGTAAATTAATTTAAATATACAAAAACAGCTGTAAAATATTGAAATTAAACATTTCCCTATTGAATGTTAAAACAGATAAAGGATGTTAATTTTAAGATATGGGACCAACTAATTTTTTAAAACATAACACAATCAATTTTACCAATGATTATGAGAAGTGTATATTGAAGTCTTTTAAAAATTCCAAATCAACCACAAAATTAGAGTGGAAGGTTGGAGCTTAAAGACGTAACACTTGTCTCAAATAATATATATATTTATATATAGTAGATGATACAGAGGGAAGTTTTATATAAATATTTCGAAAGGCCATTATTGAAGAGAATTTAATAAACTGCATATATGTCAAAGAACCAGTAATGCCTATTTTATATTGTAACTACTTTCCTTGTGTGTGTATAGTGGAGACCATGATTTAAGGGAATTTGAAAATGTGATCAGATTAATCAAAAGAGCCAATCATATAGGGACATTTTTGCAATATTATATATAACAGATGCCCTAATTCTGCCATATCATTCTATAAACAATTTTTTACAATTATTATGTTTGTAGAGTATTAATTTGGAACATCACCACTGATTTGCAAGGTCCACAAGTTCTTGTTGGGAATAAGGTTTCCAATTGTCTTGTCTCGTCTCGTCTTTTGTGCCAAAGGATTATCCTCTGGACCCTTCGTCCTTCCCCCTCAGGTGTTCTCTCTCTTTTTGTTTTCTGTAAGGAGAGTACTCGATCTAAGGTCACAAGCAAAGATGGAGTATGAGGAGAAAAATTTGATCGAAATCATAGAAGAGAATGTTCCAATTGATATGGTGAAATACATCAAGTATGTCCAGGCTCCACAGTGTGGTGCCATAGCAACTTTCTCTGGAACAACGCGTGACACCTTTGAAGGCAAAACAGTCTTGGAGCTGAGGTACGAAGCTTATTTGCCAATGGCCATTCGCTGCATCAAATCTATCTGTTCATCAGCCCGATCAAAATGGAATCTTAACTCCGTTGCAGTCGCCCACCGCCTCGGCCCCGTTCCTGTTGGGGAAACTAGTGTCTTGATCGCAGTCTCTTCCGTTCATAGGGCTGATGCATTGGATGCTTGTAAATTTGTGATTGATGAGATCAAGGCTTCGGTTCCAATATGGAAGAAGGAGGTTTATGCCAATGGAGAGGTTTGGAAGGAGAATTCCGAGTTTCTCGAGAGGAGGCTGGTGCTTGGGAAGGGTGTGGATGGAGAATCTACTATTCTTTGTAGTGGGAGGAAAGTTGAGGCCGAAGACCATGAGAAAAGGAAGGGTTGCTGTGCCATGAAGGTAAAGGTGGATGATAGTGGATCCGTAGATTCTTGTACCAAAGGAGGGCTTGGAGAATGTGGGTAAGGGATCCTCTTTTTGTTTCTTGCCTGCTACCAAATGTATTGTTTTTTATAATGAGGTTGGTTGTGTTTTTCAAAACAGTTCATATAGTACTAGGCTACAAGCTAAGGAATGATACTAAATTAATTGAGGTTGCACATTACAAGCAAGCTGCCAGACTTTTCTCAAATCTGGATATTGTCCGTACTACTTGGTGTGTCAAACATTTTTTCTGGGTTTTCCCCATTCTTTTTGGTTTGTTTTTTTGCCCCAATTCTTTTGGCTTAAAGAGAGTAGAGAAGATTTGGAGGGTGGCTCCTTTGTGCTTGATGTGGTGTATTTGGAGGGAACACAATAGGCGCACGTTTGATGAAGTGGATTTAGCAATTCATAGTCTTAAGCTTGCTTTGTTGTCTTGCATTCACTTTGGGGTACAAGGAGAGTTTTGTCGGTCTTCTTTTGCTTTTATTGATTTCTTGGGGGATCTTTCTTCAGTTCATAATGTTTAGGCTTGTTGCATACTCCTGGTGTGCAAGGGCTACGCCAATGATTAGGGGTTTTCTTTAATAAAGTTATTTATTTGTCAAAAAAAAATAGTATGATGAAATATGGTGCATCAGTGTAAGCATGACTTGTGCCAACTCAATTGATTGCTGAACTCTTTGTAACAGACCTAAGTGATATGGGTCTATTTGCATGTATTTTTTTTTTTTTTCATTCTAGAAGGCCAAATTACATTGCAACTTCTCGATCTAGTTCTAAAAATTCGTTGTTGTAATTTAATCTTATGTAGTGTTCTGGTTCATAACTACAAAGATTATTTTACACTGCACAGGCTTACTCTTAAATTATCAAAGAGGATAGGTTGATTTTTATACTATTAAGAGTGTTGTCACTATAATGCTAAATCTCATCTTGGATCTAGCCATTTGACAATCATGTTTCAGGCTGTCAGCATTTGAACACTGGAAAATGACTAGGTAGTGCAAATGTGAGCCCTTGGGCTCCTGTGGTAAATTATATACTCTGCCACTTTTGTTTTGTGTTTTATGGGTGTTTTAGTTTTACACTTATCCCCCAATCTTCTTAAGGTGCTTGGAGAGGGTCTTGCTTGGTGGTGAGCTATAGTATGGTACTCTGTACTATTAAATCCTGCCCTATGTTACATAGAATGTAGATCGTTATGGTACGTGGAACGGGAGTGTGGTACACCACGTGCTCTAAATTGTGGTACGATAGGGGTAGGCTTGTATAAATTACCCACTTAGAATTTAAGGTACTTCCAGAGCAATTTTCATTTAAGCATTAGACATCCAATAGAATATAGTATATTTTTTAACAAATTAATCATGTAAAAGCACATTTCTAGGAGTATTATGATTCATTTTTTGGCATATTGTTCTGCCAAAACTCCATTCTCCTTTGATTTCCATTCATTGTGTTTGACTTTTTTCTCCTTAGGTAACTTTAAGGAAATAAATAGGAAAATAATTTGGGATCGCATTGGATCACCAAATTTACTGTTTTGGAATGTCAGTGTACCATGAATTGTAATACTGTTCCAAAAATGTAAATTGCTAGGGTATTAGCGTATTTTGGTAACATAGATCTTGCCATATCATTGATCCAAAACCTAGCGGTGTCGACATTTTTTTAGATAAAGTATATTTAATGCTCTTGATTAGATTAATTGGTCACCTAAAATGCATTCAAGCAAGCTAAATTTCTGGAGGCTTAGAAAAGACGACCAATTTGTGAAACTGATAGAAGATGTTAACAAAGGATTGAGCTTACTTCTCTCATAAGTATAATAAGTGAAAATTTTAGAAGCCATGAAGAAATTCCTCAAAATTATTGTTTATATGCTTTCAAGATGTTAATTATATTCTCAAAGTTGAACAAATTAGCAATTTGTTTTTGATATATGCCTAATCCCATTTATGCTGGATTATTGTGGCTTGAGGACCCAAAGCAAATTTAGGAAATAAATGAAGAGGGAAAAATGTCATCAGGAAAGGCATGTTTCGTTCCTATTCATAGGTTAAAAACAAAGAAGGGCATGTTTGTTTTCAGGACCTGCCATGAGTTTTTATCTGCCATGTTTTGAAGGTGAAATTGTACTTGAAAGTGTAAAGAGGGTTGAAGTAAGTTGAAAGTTCTTCAATCTTCTACCTTAGGTTTGCAAAACCTCCTCTTCTTTGATCCACCACGGTTCTGAACCTGCTTTCGAAATTGAAATAAAATAGAGTGCATTCTCAATAGCGGAGACTGTAGAGTTTTGTACTTCCAAAGAGCCATGTTTGCCATAGTTTCCCCAGCAGGAGTATCATGTCCACAATAACTGGAGTTCAAGGTTTCATGTTAAATCTGTGCAATATGCAATTAGTAAGAATTTTGGAAGGATGAATGTATCTGAAGTTTGAATCCGAAAGTTAATTGAACTGTAGATGAGTAAGAAGCAACAACTAGTATAAATATCCCAATTTCAGTTCTGGTAAGAAGAAATTTGAGGTCTGGCATTGCATCAAGTTCTACGTTTTTATGTTACATGTGGATTATTGTTTAAACACAGATGCTCAAGAGCTCCAATTCCTACAACAAACTACAAAAATCCAACATCTCATGCCTTATTCTTTGCAGCAAGTTCTTTAAATTCTGGATCTAATTATGACATACTTTGATCAACTTACAGGACCTGTCAATGGTATATTGTATGTTTATGGTTAGCCAAATTTCAAATAGGTTTGCTTGAATTGATTGTTAGATTGATAGAGGATATAATATACTTGAAACATTTGAATCTATCCACCAAATCCAGGTTTACATTTAGCAGGATAATTGTGTCTCAATCCTTCTTGAGGTTACATTTTGATTTGAATATATATTTTTTTGTATTGGTTCAAGGCAGGCTGGGTAAATGAATGCCCAAATCCCTGGTGTAACCAGATTGGTCTTGAGAGAGGATAGCAGGCAGGTTGATAATTTATAGCCAAAGATTGTTGAAACTCTGTCAATGAGGAAGCAATGAAACACCCAACCGATTGATGCAGTGGCTTCGAGTACAACTACTGTTGTTGAGCTTGAACTGAGGAGTGGGGTTTGAAAAATGCAGTTTGGGGGCCTCTACTTCAAGAATCATATGGTAAATTTGATTATTATGTGCAGCAGCTATTTATTTTCTCGGTGCTTGAAAAAACAATACAATTTTCAATAATTACAGGATATTCCAAACAGAAACATCAGACTTCAGAGTGGTACTTAGCAGAAAACAAGTTTTTTTTTTTTGACCGGATAAAAACATTAAATTAAATGCATAGCAAAACACAACCTACAGGAGCTGTCCAAAAAAAGGAGGATACAATTTAAACAAAACAACCCAGCACAGCACTACCTGAAAGATGAATACAGAGATTAACAAAACTACAAGACAAAAAAATAAACAGATAAAACAAAAGCAAGAAAAACATCAATCTTGCATGACTCCACTGCTAACTAGACCCACAAGAAGGTATTAGAGAGTGGGCAGCAAACTTTTTTGGCTTATGCTATGTTTGGAGGCAGAAGACCTTTCCATTTTTCATATTGCATAAATTTTTTGGTTATGCTGTGTTTGAATCAAGGATTTGGTGAGGAAAAAAGAAAGGAAAGAGAATATAAAAGTATATCGTATGTTTAGTTGTTAGAGAAAATGGAGGGTAAAAGAACATAAAAAAGGAAAGAAATGAAGATTTGAAAATTTTCATTTTGTTCTCTTTTCTTTTAGCTTTTTTTTTTTTTTGGTTTCCTCGACAAATTTGGGTTCTAAACACAACATCAATTGGATTATGGATTTATTGAGGAAAAAATAAATATGAATGGGAAAATGAAATTACTCATGTTTGATTATAAGAGAAAGTGATAAGTAAAACAACATATTTGTTCTTTCAATTTTCTTTATAATGAGTGGCCAAAATGCAACATATATATATTTTTTATGTTTATATTTTTTCTTCTTAAAATGATTATATGTATTTGGTTCCATCATATTGTCATTGAAAAATATCACTCATTTGCTTTTTATTTTTTCAATCTTGCTAAACATAAATTTGGAATCTCTCATTTTGTTTTCTCAACAAATTTGGGATTCAAACATAGCGTAAAGGTTAATTATTTTCCTTACACACCTCACACTAGTGAAAAATCATTCAGTGCTCCTTTTGCAATTGTCTAACTCACGACCTTTTAAAAAAATTAAATTATTGGTTAAAAATTAACAATTCTTGTTAATCTTGAGTAAATATATACAAAAAAATGTTAAAGAAGAGACAAAAATTTAAAATGAAGACTAAAAAAATAAGAGGGAGGAGGTATTGTTTGTTTTTTATTTTTTGAAAACACATGAAATGTGTTTTTGCTTGTTTCAAGAGATCTCAAGGTGGCAATGAGTTTTCATTTAATGTTCATATTTGAACCTTGTATTGAAAACAATTTTTAAAATTAAAAACAAAACATATTTCTAAAGTTCAAAAAAATAATATACAAAGAAAAATGAAACAAATTGGCCTGGGACAATTTTTTTTCTATTCTTCTATTTTATTTCAGAATTTATTTTTGAAAAAAGTTTATTCACAACAACATTGTTCTCTTATGCTACAATATAAGGCACTTTTTATGCGTGAGTTGAAAATAAAGACTCTTGCTTTGAACTTGTGGAGGGAAAAGAGACATGAAAAGAAGTGAGAGAAAAATTATAAAGATGTGGATCATGTGATTTTTTTTCTTTGTTTGGTTGGTAAATGCTATAAGAACTCATGCATTGGAACCCTTTTGCAAAGAAAATAAATGGAAAATGAAAGGAAAATAACTTTTTCTTCTTTAAAATTTGAAAGAAAGAGAAAAGAAAATCGTAAAGTAATTATTGAAAAGGAAACAAGAAATAAAATAAAAAGAAGGTGAGAAATAAAATCACTTTTCTTTATTTTTCTTTGGGTTTTCTTCTCATTATCTCCAACAGCTTGTTTGAAATTTGAGAAAAGAAAGAAAAAATTCTTTCCTTTTTAATAGTTATTGTATTATTTTTCTTATTTTCGCTTTTGAATTTCAAAGGAGAAAGAGTGAAAGGAAATTTCACTTGCATTTTATTTTCTTTGTAAAAGCAAATAAAACAAGACAGAAACCAATTACCCCCAGTCTAATTTTCTCACTCCATTTATCTTCTTTTTTCTTTACATTCCAAACAGGCTCCAAGAAAGGAAAATTATGAATTTGCCTTCCTTCCAAACAGGCTGAAAAGGCCATAGTGATAGCTTAGCCACATCAAAATTTCAAAACGACAACACTGCAACAAAAAACAAACATTCCTGTCCGTCCGAACCCAGCAAGCTTCGCCTAACTCCCCGCGCTCTCTTCCCATGCCAACCTTACCATGAACCAACCATTTCCTTCCTCTCTCTCTCTCTCTCTCTCTCTCTCTCTGTTTCCTTCTTTCTCTCTCCTACCCACGTTCATCCTCTCTTCCTTTTTTCCCAATGGTTCATATGGTTTTGTTTCAATCTTCGAAGCTCTGAGACTCTCTCTCTCTCTCCTTCTCTCCCACAAACAATGGGTGAACGGTTGGAAGAGGACGACAATGACGCGCTGGCGGCCCTGGCCAACGCGCCGCCCCACCGCAAGGCTCATTCATACAGCCATCAATTGCGCAGTAACACCGGCGGCCACTACAAGCGCCACCACCAAGTCCGGAAGCACAGCCTCGACGACGACCGAATCCCTCGAAACATCGAACGTTTCTACGACGACTCCGATGAGGACTTCTTCCCCTACGCCACTGCCGCTGGCGGAGATTCTGCTGATGAGTATCATCTGAGCCAGAGGCTCGACCATTGCCTCTCTGTCGAAGGTGCCGAGCAAGTCCCGCAGCAGCCGCTGCCAGAGTTTGTCGCCAGTGGGGGTGACGCAGGAATCTTCAAGGTCCCGACTCGCGCGGCGGTCCATCCAGCCCGTCCGACATGCCTTGAGCTGAGGCCACACCCGCTGAGGGAAACGCAGGTTGGGAAGTTCTTGAGAACCATTGCTTGTACGGACAGTCAACTCTGGGCGGGGCAAGAGTCGGGCGTCAGGGTTTGGAACCTGACGGATGCGTACGAGCCGGGGATAGGAATGGGCGGTAGGGCTCGGAGAGGCGACGAGGACGCTGCACCATTCTACGAATCCGGCAACACTTCGCCCACAATGTGTTTGATTGCTGACTGTGGTAGTAAATTGGTATGGTCTGGTCACAGGGATGGTAAGATTAGGTCTTGGAAGATGGATCAACCTTTAGACGATACTCCTTTCAAGGAAGGTCTCTCGTGGCAGGCTCACCGTGGTCCCATTCTTTCCATGGTGATAACTTCTCATGGCAAGTCCTCTTCCAAACTCAATACATATGCATATAAATTTGTAACATACATATGCATTAAGTATGTTCAATAAAATGTATCGTGTGTATATATGATTGACGTGCTAGTTTTCTTCCCATTACATTGATGAATACATTGGTCTTCTTTGACAACCATTTATTCAATAACTTATCATGCATTTGTTCACATTAATAGTTTGTGCTGGGGTACGACATAGATCTAGGCCTTTTTCACATGGCCATTTAGATGCCTCCTCTACTAATACTAATTCAAGTATTAGTGATTAGCATCACTACTAGGAGATTTATTTCATTTATCCTCCTCCTCCAATCTAGTAGTTATCTGGGCCAATTTGTATCGTGTCCATTGACTCCTTGCATTTAACAGCACTTCAATGATACAACTACCAGCTAAACCAATGAGAGAAAGGTTGGCTACAAGTGCTATATGCTATTATGACTCTGCATTAAAAATTCATCTCACATATCTACAATTGCAGACTTTGGATAATGAATTTCATAAGCTTGTTGGATACACTTAGTTGAACCATTGATGGCCTGGGATATGTTGGGTCAAATGATAAGTTTTCACGGACAATGGTGAAGGCAGGGTCTAGGGTCAGGGGGCGGAAAGAGAGAGGGGGGGGGGGGGGGGGGGGGGGGGGGGGGGGGGGGGGGGGGGGGTTGTTTCAGAAATACCTCATTCAAAGGTTCAAATAAGCAATTGAAATATTTGCCCCCCTTGATGCACGTGTAACTCGGCCCTGTTCATGTTTGTAAAGGGGGGCACTAAAGTGGATAACTTGTTGTGGTGTCTAAGAAACAAAACGTTGGATTGTTTGCTCTGGGATATGTTTATGATAGCATGACTCAGATAGTAGATGCTACATTTCAGTTTTTGTGATGTTAATACTTAATATTATTGGCGGACGATGGAGTGCAATGATGCTCACATAATGGATTGTATATCATAGTCATGCCTATTATAATTGGCAGAGGTGCCTTTTTCATGCCTTCTGTTTCTGTTAATATATCAAGTGTTATTGCTGGCGTGATATTAATTATTGTCAAATAATAATCGAGAGTTTTATTGATTTTATAAAGAATTAGTATCATCACAAAAAATATAATTGAAGTAAATAAAAGTTACATTTATATGTACATAGCTCATAAATATATAATTTATGTGGTGTCCCCATTTTATTAGTATCCTAAGTTTTGGAGAATCTTGCTGTATCACTCTGTTTGTCTTGTGTTGCATCCTGCCTCAGGTCCTCATCTCTGCTTCTGTTGTGATTGATCTGGTGATTTTGGGTTAATCATCTATAGCATATATAGCGTGTTTCCTGTGTTGGTTTCTAGAGAACTACCTAACATCAGGAATCATGTACAATGAGGAAGTCTAAGTTGACGAATAATATGCAATGGTATGTGGCCTATGGTACAGTCTGTTTAGATTGTCAACAGCTAGATGATAGAGACCTCCTTGATTGAGGGATTCCAAAGATACCATATGTCCGTATTCTGATACAAAGTCTAGCTAAAAGAAGGAAACTACGCATTTTAAGTCTTTGCTTCTTTCTTCAGAATTTGGACCCTGTATTGTACCATAGTTTGAAAGATTGCATATTTTATAATCATAGTGCTGTTATTGCTTACTTATTCATTGAAATGTTTGACATGATTGCATGGTTCTTTTATTTGGTATTAGAAACGTGTGGAACCAATACATAATTTGCACCATCTGACTTACAGTTCTATGCATGCTTGTTGAGCTAGATTATATAGTTAACCCGATCCCTGAAACAATCTTGAAACAGTTCCTGTTGCCCACTTGGCGAACTGATCTTTCTACGGCATTATTTTGGTCATGCTTTGGTGTCCAATGCTCCAATTACGCATATTTTTATTGCTCAAATTTTAGATCAGCGTGTAAAAATCTATAATAATACCTGGCAAATAGCTTTCAGAAGCTGTTATATATTTTTTAGTTTTTAACTTTTTCTGCTTGGATTCAGGTGACCTATGGTCTGGTTCTGAGGGCGGAGTTATAAAGATTTGGCCATGGGAAGCCATTGAAAAGTCTCTTTCTCTCTCACCAGAGGAAAGACACATGGCTGCTTTACTAGTGGAGAGATCATCCATTGACCTTAGAAGCCAAGTTTCAGTTAATGGTGTCTGCAGTATTTCTTCTTCAGATGTGAAGTGCATGTTATCTGATAATGTCAGAGCTAAAGTGTGGGCTGCTGGGTCTTTGTCCTTCTCATTATGGTAGGTTTCACTTTATACTTTTGTCGCCTTAAGATTAATCTATTGATGGACTTCAAATTGGATTCAGTGTGTTTCAGTGTTTCTTGTTTGGAGATTGCTAAACAACCTCCTTTTATTGATTTTTTTTTTCAATGGTTATTTGCAAGGAAAAGCATACTTTTCTTTCGTTTCTTTTTTCCACTTTCCTATTTTTCATTTTTGGTCCATTGTTTGTAGCTTGAAAATTTTAGGGAAAAAGCATAACTTTCTTAACCCTTGTTACTTGCGAATGACATTTTTTATTTCCTTTGTCAATTTTAATTATCCTGATAGTTGGTGAACTGCAGGGATGCTCGTACAAGGGAACTTTTAAAAGTATATAATGTAGATGGTCAGATTGAGAATCGAGTTGACATGTCATCTGTTCAAGATCAAGCAGTTGAAGATGAGATGAACATAAAGTTTGTTTCCAAATCAAAAAAGGAGAAATCTCAAGGAAGTAGCTTTCTGCAACGTTCACGTAATGCTATAATGGGAGCTGCAGATGCTGTTCGTCGAGTAGCAACTAAGGGTGCGGGGGCATTTGTGGATGATAGTAAAAGAGTAGAAGCACTAGTGCTAACTGTAGATGGAATGATATGGAGTGGATGTTCAAATGGCTTACTTGTGCAGTGGGATGGAAATGGCAATCGGTTGCAAGATTTCCATCACCATCCTTATGCTGTTCAATGCTTTTGCACTTTGGGGTCACGAATATGGGTTGGTTATGTGAGTGGTATGGTCCAGTTGTTGGATCTGGAGGGAAATTTGATTGCAGGTTGGGTTGCTCACAGTAGTCCTGTGATAAAATTAGCAGTTGGGAAAGGTTCTGTTTTTAGCTTGGCTGCTCATGGTGGTATACGTGGATGGAACATTTCATCTCCTGGACCACTAGACAACATAGTGCGATCAGAATTGGCTGGAAAAGAACAAATGTACACAAGACAAGAAAATGTTAAGATACTAGTTGGCACATGGAATGTTGGTCAAGGAAGAGCCTCGCATGATGCACTTATGTCATGGCTGGGTTCTGCAGTATCCGATGTCGGCATTGTTGTTGTTGGGTTGCAAGAAGTAGAAATGGGTGCAGGTTTTTTGGCGATGTCTGCAGCAAAAGAATCTGTAAGAGCCTCTTGAACTTTTCTCCATGTTGTTGGCAATATCCTTGTAGAAGAGCTTCATTTGAAATATTTTCTGAAGAGCAAACATTAAAATTTAGAACATGTTTTGTTCCTGAAATTGGTGGACATTTCCAAGTAGAACTACATTGTTGTTGACTAGATTTCTTTGGAACTCCTGTGAATCAACACAGTTTACTTTTTTATCTTTTGGTCTTATAACCTTAGAATACCTGTAGTGATGCCTGGTTTGCACATCTTCCTTGCTATTTGGGTCAAATTAAACAGTCAAATTGCTCGTGTTAAGTAACTCTACTATTTTCACTTTGTCGAAGAAACTTCATTTTGGGAAATCAGTGTTGACTAAAGAAAGTGATGGCTAAGAAAGAATCCATTTGATGAATTGTTATATTATCATCTCTTTGGGTGGTTGAAGCTATAATTTGACAAATCTAACTCATCCTTCTGGCAAAGTTCCCAAACTCTATGCATTTTTCCATAGGAAGTGCTATCACTAGAGCAGCAGTGGAAGCTTCCAATTAGCTGCTTTTGTACATGACACTGTGGCTGTTTTGCATTTCTCTGGGAACTGCCAGTTTTGTACTGGCAATTTTAATTCCTTGATATCTGATTTTAAATTCAAATTCTTTTCATCAAAACATTTAATCTCAACATGTAAGATTAATCTATTCACTAAGTTCCCAAATTATTTCCAGACCAGATTAAAGTGCTCTAATTTTTATTTTTTGTTTACTTTGTTTTGTCTTGTTTTTGTTTTTATTTGTTTTCTCTTGCTAGCATTTTATATACTATGTCCTACTTCTTGAATGTGGGGGAGTTGGCTTAAAATTCTTTCAAAAAGTTGAAGATATGGGTGTATGGATACGTCCTGCTCACATTTTAAATGATATACTATGTTATACTGTAATAGAATTAAATTAAATTAAATTAAATGGGATATGGAGAAAAGGGATTTCTATCTTTCTTTCCATGTCAGAAGTAGGAAACTACAAAACATGAGCTCCTTCTTTCATGATCACATGTAAAGCATTGATGGTTTCGAGTTGGATGTCTTTGGACACATAATTATTGGCCATACTCAATATCCATGTTAGATTGTGTCAACATATGTAGCTGGGGGGAAACAGAAAAGTCATGTAACAAAAACCCCGTTCACATTCAGATTTTCAATTATTTCTTGCTGATTAGTTTTTGAATCCTTAAGATGAACAGTGCGAATTTTGAATTTTCAACAATTATAATTTGTTTAGGTTTTCCTTTTCTAGTGTAAACTCCATATAGTCACAAGATGCAATTGACAGGGACGCCCTCTCTGCCCCGCTCTCCCTCGATGACATCAGTTTTCTTTTCTTTTTTTTCAAATCCCAATTGTGTATAATGATTTATCATATGTATGATTTGTTCACTGGATTTTATGCCAATTGTAGGTAGGACTTGAAGGGAGTTCCGTTGGGCAATGGTGGCAGGACACCATAGGAAAGGCCTTGGATGAAGGATCAACTTTTGAACGTGTAGGATCCAGACAGCTTGCAGCCTTGCTAATAGCTATCTGGTAAGTGTTTATCATTGGAGGATCACTAGGTGATCTGATTTCATATTTATAATGGGTTATCAACATTACATGCAGTAGGTCTCTCAGTTCCTCTTAAAGGATATTTGGTACCTAAAAAGTTCTTATGGCTTCTACTTTTTTCACTGTTTTGTCCCTTATGCTATGGTTGGTATTCCTTGCCTTTAGGGTAAGAAAGTCTCTTAGAACACATGTTGGGGACCTCGATGTTGCAGCTGTTGCTTGTGGCTTAGGTCGTGCAATTGGTAATAAGGTACGTCTTTCTTCACTGGGTTCATTTGTGATGGGACATTTATATTGGGTGGCATTGTTGCTGAAAGCATGGCTAGGAGATTTCTCATGTCATTTCTTTTTTCATTTTCTAGTGGAGTTGCAACAGGATAATATGTCTAGCTGGCATGTCCCTGATTTCTATTGCACAATGGTGTCCTGCCTCTTTCACTTACTAATTAGATTTGCTCAGACTCGTGTGCTGTCCAGTTCGTATGTCTGGCATGTGCGCTTGAAAATGAGATAAGAGTGTTTTTAAGATTGTTCACCTTACATTTATTCTAACCTATTGTAATAATAGTTTCATTATTTGTCCTCAGGTCTTAGATTTAGTGGTGTTTAGTTTCTCTATGCCTATGAACCTCATGGTTTATCATCCCCCCTATTCACAGTCAGTCAGTAAACTAAGCTGGAAGTTTAATGGATAATGTGATAGTTATCCACTGGGTATGGTGTTCTGTTTGGCAGAGTTTGAATCCTCTGATGTACTATTACCCTGCTTTACTTTATCTTATAACAACTGAACTTGACTGTTTGAGTAATTCAGATTGTGCATCACAAGGATGTTGAGGACATATCTCTAAATAGAGTAAAATCGATCTTTGTGTCAGTGTGAAGAGAACAGAATCCAATTTCTTTTCCCCTCTTCTCATTGTTTTCTCTTTTCCTATACTTCTCAATCCGAAACACTTACCAAAAGAGTCCTCTCATTCTTTTCTTTTTCTGTCCAAGAATTGAAATACTTGGCATCAATGGAAACATCGTTTTTTTCATTCGAACAGCGTATATAGTATATAGAAGTGGGAGATTTATTCCATTTTAGTTTTTCATTTATTTTTTTCCCGTTGAATCACTGAAAGAATGAGACAGCAGTATACTAGAGTCATTCACTCGTAATATCCATATACACTTGCTAATGTGACAGATGCATGTGTTATCATATAAAAGTTTTGCAACATTTTTGTAAGCATGATACGGTACCAGGTCCAGTTTATATTCTGGCAGTTTGATGATATGGTGCACACTGGTCTAGGTTTTAAAATATTAATAGTTATTTTGGGGGGATGATAAGTGGGAGTGGTGGGGGCATTAATGAGAGCAGGTTATATACTTGTTGGCAAAATATGTGGTAACAAGACATTGAGCGCAACAACGATGTTAACTTTCTAAAGGTTTTCCTTGGGCTATAAGTGTCAGGTGTTTATGTTAAGATTTAATATAAGAAAAGGTGTTCATGTTAAGTTAAATTTTGATCTATGACACAAATATGGCCTAAAAATATTATGGGAAACTGGAAATGCTATTTGATATAAAATTAAATAGGATACTTAACAGGAAAATTTATTATGAGCTTTAAATATAGCAATATATCGTGATCAATTAAAATACTAATACACAAAATATCTACACAAACCTATAAGAACAATTATATATTATTGTTATAAGGTTCGAAAGCATGAAAACACAAAATTATGAGAAGTGTGTTTCTAGGGAATTTCCAAACATATTTTAAGAGTTTCTGATAAATTTCTTTAAATTATCTTTGAGTTTCTGAAATGTCTCAGCACAAAAGTTTGTCGTACAATTTCATGGGAGTTTTGACTTCTTTCTAAAAGTGAGTTTCCGTTCTCGACAAGAGTCTGCCGGTAACTATGGTCCAAATATGGCTGTGTATACAAACATGTACACAAATATTCTTCTTACAAGAATGAAAACTCTTGTCGCTCTGCGATTGAAAGTTGTTACCCTACATTTTTGAACCAGATTTAACATAGGCTGAAATCCAATCTTTGTGGTTGATTAACCAGTTTATTATGCATCTTCTTCTTATTCTTCTTCTTCTTCCTTTTCTCATCATTCCTTGTTAAGCTTTGATTTACATGGTTATATTTCTCTGAGCAGGGGGGTGTAGGTTTGAGGTTGAGAGTATATGATCGCATAATGTGCTTCGTGAACTGTCACTTGGCTGCACATTTGGAAGGAGTTAATCGCCGGAATGCCGACTTTGATCATATTTATCGTACAATGGTTTTCAGCCGGTCATCTAATCTCCTTAATACTGCTGCTGGTATGGTGCTGTACCTGTTTTTGTCTTGCTGTCTTGCCTTCTCCACATATTTATTTTGGCTTCTTTATTCTTCTGGCTTGCCATTGGTCCTCTCTGTTGCAGCTGGTGTCTCAACTGCTGTTCAAATGCTCCGTGGTACAAATGTATGTGCATGTTGTGATTTGTCATTCTAAAGTTTATTTTCTTTTTCTATAAATCACTGGTTTTCATTTAAAATATCAGTTCTGCTTAAACAGGCTGGGGGGATCAATCCTGAAGAGGGAAGACCCGATTTAGCTGAAGCTGATATGGTCATCTTTCTGGGTGATTTTAATTATCGGCTTTTTGGAATATCTTATGATGAAGCAAGGGACTTTGTTTCACAAAGAAGCTTTGACTGGCTTAGAGAAAAGGATCAACTTAGAGCAGAGATGAAAGCTGGTAAAGTTTTTCAAGGAATGCACGAGGCACTCATCAGATTTCCTCCAACTTACAAGTTTGAAAGGGGAAAAGCAGGCTTAGGAGGTATGATATGATACTGGTATAATATTTTCCTCAATACTTTTTACCAAGTTGATTTTAGAAGTGAATTCAGCTCTAGGAGTTACTAAAGTTTGTTAGGAAGGACCAGTTTGGCATTGCCTTCTCCCATATTATGGGCTGTCCCAGAAGCATTGATATCAAAACGTTTTCTTATCTATCCTTTCCAGGATATGATTCTGGGGAGAAAAAGCGAATTCCTGCTTGGTGTGACAGGATACTGTATCGTGACAACCGGTCAGCTTCAACATCAGAGTGCAATTTAGAGTGCCCCGTAGTATCTTCAATATTACAGTAGGTCTTTCCTTCTTTCTATTGCCTTTTTCTTTTATTTGGCCCAACACAGTGCACATGCGCGGAGAAGTGGGGATTATAATTTAGCCTTTTATATTTTTCTGCTTTAAAACTAATTTATCTACTACCTGACAGGTACGAGGCTTGTATGGATGTGACGGAAAGTGATCACAAACCTGTGCGGTGCAAACTCAATTTTGAAATTGCACGCGTTGATAGATCAGTGAGGAGAGAAGAGTTTGGGAAGATTATCAAATCCAATGATAGAATCAGGTCTTTGCTTCAAGAATTATGTTATGTTCCAGAAACGGTTGTCAATACCAGCAGCATAACCCTTCAAAACCAAGACACATCCATTCTAAGAATCACCAACAAAAGTGGGGCTGATAATGCTATATTTCAAATTATATGCGAAGGTCAGTCCACCATCAAGGAGGATGAACAACCATCAGATTATCATCCAAGAGGTTCCTTTGGTTTTCCCCGTTGGCTTGAGGTAATGCTCCCTGCTTTGCTATTGGATGCTAGCGCTACTAACCAAAGAACCAAAGAGGCATAACCTTCTTGTAACATCTTAATATTCCCTACTTCAGTATTGCATGCTAATACTAATTACCTCAAACTTGATTTTACATGCTCTCTACTCCAAATTTAAAGCACTGTAGAAGATTGGCCTTCCTGAAAACCTTAGCGTTCTTTTGCAACAGTCCTGGCACACCAAATCAAATGGCTGATTGAACTGTCGGCCTCTGCATTGGAGGCCTTGGGGTTTACCTTTCTAGTAAAGCAAACACATCCCTAGGAATTACCAATTTGTACCGGAAGAGCCCCATTGAAGTAAATCCATGCGAGTTAGGCTTATATTGAACAGCAGTACAAGTCATACCTTAATTATTTTGTGTTTGTGGTTTAGGTCTCACCAGCAGCTGGCATAATAAAACCTGATCAAATTGCGGAGGTTTCAGTACGTCATATAGAATTCCATACCCTGGAAGAGTTTGTTGATGGGGTCCCGCAAAGCTGGTGGTCTGAAGACACCCGAGATAAGGAAGTGATTTTATTGGTGAATGTACGAGGCAACTGCACAATCGAGACAAGAAGTCATAGAGTTCGTGTGCATCACTGCTTCTCAGCCAAGACAGTCCACATTGACTCGAGAAATAGCAGTTCTAGAAATCAAGGAACTTCCCAGAACCGATCTGGGATTCAGCAGGTTGGCAGTGCCTCAGATATGTGTGATGAGCTTCGTAGTCTACATCGTCTTTGAACCTACACAAAATGACTGAATATATAGGAAGAAATGGATGAATCACGTGGGGGAGTGATAATGGAATGTTACCTGCTGCAAAGCTGTTCATTTTTTGCCATCGGATCAGAAAAGAGTAGTAAGAATGTTGATGTAAATACTTTATGAATTCATGGAGCTTGGTCTCCATTTCACATATCTTGGGACAGAATCAAGTTGTTCATCCTTTTCTCTTATTTGTAGCATCTATCCAATTTTTTTCCCCACAATTCTTTGTCTGCAGGCTCTCTTGTCATAAACACAGTTGAATTTGTTGGTTTATGGTCACTGTTAGGTCCTGCTATAGCTGTTATATATTCTATGAAAGAACTTCATATCCTTATAGAGGGAAATTGAGCTAGATCTCTCTCTCTCTCTCTCCCCGCTTCAAAATGTCAATAAGCATCTTTCTTTAATATATATATAGCCTAATACATAGTCATTTTGAAACGTACAAGAAATAAATCATTAAATCATAACACGCATAAGTTTTATTCGATGCACTAACAGTGTAAAATATTTTTACACAAATGGACATTTGACATGTGTTGCTAAATCATGCTTTTGTATGTTGTATTTAAATTTTGAAAGACACGTGTTGTATTTTGGTGTCTCGTTTGTATAAAAAATTATATATTGTCAGTGCATCAAAACTAAACTCTAAGTTCTGAAACCTTCAAAAGGACTTCAAGAACATAACCACCACAAGTTTCTATTTATAGTTGAAATTTTGTTCCCCTATGTTAGGTACCAGCCCAAACTCTGGTACGGCACGTATGATTATGCTTCCAACTGATTCCACTTGAAATAAGTTGAACAACTAGCGATCGATTATCTATCGGGAGTTATATGATTAGAAAAAAGACCAAACAATCGACTGAATTGTAAAACAGCAGAAAAAAAATTCGGCGTTTTACTTTTCCATAGCTTTCCCGGCAGCCAAAAGCCAGAGCATTTCTCTCTCTCTCTCTTGTGGATCGAAGAAAGATTGCCATGACAAAGCAATTTCCTGTAGTTTCCGTTGGATCTTCTCTTAGCTATCAATCAATTCAGCTTCTTATATTTACAAATTTGTAGTTTCTAGCCGTCTTCTTCAAGAACTGAAAACTCCAGTATTTTGTAGTGTGAGAATCAGGCTGTTTGATTGATAGTTAACTACTGTTGAATCGTTTTGCATGTTTGAATTTCCATGGAGAATCTAATTAGGCTCTGTTGGGCTCCTGAGAAAGCAGAGGAAAAGAAAAGGCAGGGAATTAATTTGAAGAGTGACATTTTCCTGTTTTCTCAACAAATGACTAACCTCAACTCATTCCAGTTAGATAACAACAAAATACTAGGTTAAATTGAATCCAAGGAACCAAAACAACACTATATATAAATATATATATGGGTTGGAGAATCCCTTCTGCTTCTCCCATCCTTCATGTTCATTTACACAAACTTATGTCCATCATGCACTTGGTGTCTTGAATGTCATTGTCTCATTATTTCAATCACAGAACTGGTATGTATGGAAATTTTCTTTGAACATGCATAGACCAGTAGAATTGCATTGGCTTTGGTCTTTTCATCCACAGAAATGTTTGCTTTGCTTTATTTCACATGACCACTGCTCCGAGACATCACACATCAACTGAAAAAAAATTGCAACTCAAAACAAACGTTCTAACCAAAACAAACATGGAAACAGAAGAGGGCTGGAGGAAAACAGGACACGCATCATAGCAAAAGGCTTTTATTGACTACTCTATAAACATCAACGTCACTATAACATTTGCTCATAGATTTGGATAATGTATAGAGACTTACATGCAGAATAGAATACATGAGTCATGGCACCTTCTTGTCTGCTCTTGAGTTTCAATCCGACTTGTAAGTTGTCATGACCAATCAACTAAATATGAACCACCCTTATCCGACCTCCTCACAATTCCAGCAGGATATTTAAAAGGCGAAGAGCACCGAGTTATCCTCCAATATCCTCAGTTTGGACATACAACTGAAGATTTTATAATTTTACAATAGTTACCAGAGCAGAAAAGCAACTAGTTACCATGAGATAGAAGATAAAAACAGAAGGCACTTTGATCTTCTACTCGATTCTTTTCCATTTCTCCAAAATTTCATTTGCTCAAACTGCATACATCCTCTTATAATTTTCGTTCAATATCTCAGTCTCAGATGCCATAGACATTGAGAATGAACGGGACAGTGGTTCTGTTCTCTTTATGCTCCTCATCTTTGACTCTTCCATCCTATGGCGAATTACACAGTAGCACATTGAGCCAATTGTAGTGAGCATGATCACACTACCGATTAATGTTGTACACACAGCAAGCCACCTTTCTTTTGATCCCACCACTACATAGCTGAGTGAAATGAAGGCAATCGAAATGCAGAGGCAAGCCAACCACATGAGCTTGTTAATCACAAACACAAGTTGCTTCTTTGCCTTCTGTTCTATCACAACCACAGATGTCTGGACTACAACAACAGCAAGGGAGATGAATAACGCTGCACTGTCAGAGACAAAGAAAATTATGAAAGCTGCTTTTTTTGCTATGTGAGCTTCCCCAAGTGAAAACCCTTCTGTTTTCTCCTCAACGTACTGGCCAGGTACAGTAAATATGGCCGCAAAAGCGACAGTAGCAATGAGGACAGCAACAACGGTAGCAGAATTAATGGCATTGTTAAGGCCACTGGCATGAAGCTTCTTTAGCCTCTTTGCAATCTTTCGGACCCTGACACCAGTTTGATGGGTCTGTTGGAGTTGGGACTGGACATCATGTTTGATGTCACTGACAGTCTGCTTGAGTTGCTTTGCAGAATTTGGGGGCTTTCCATGATCTTTAGAATTGGTGGCCCCAGATTCCCTTAAAATGGTGACGAGTTCTGGAGTTCCAAACTTTTCTGCAATGTCAAGGGGCGTTTCACCAGCTTTGTTTACTGCATTGATGCTAACTCCCTCAAGTGACAGTAGACAACGAACAATCTGTTATAGCATAAAATGTTATCAGGAGTGTTAAAGGCAGACTGTTACATTAGTTCTCCTTAAGTAGGAAATTGAGTGTAAAACATTATAAAACTTCACTATACAGTCATCTATGATTTTCTTTGGTTGATATCCTACATCCAGTAAGCGCATACTTTTCTCTTCTACATGAAATCATCACGATGATTGCACTTCCAGGAGAAGGAAACAAGTAGCCTATTTTGACAAGGATATAAGATCTCACCAAGGAAACATACAGTTTTAAGATATAAAAAGTCAGGAAATACTACCTGCAGTATAAGTAGCACAGTGTCTCTATTGGGAATGAATACAGCATAACTAATAAGTAGTCAAATAATAAAGAAGTCACACCACGCTACACGATGAGAATTACAATTAAGCATTTCTTGAGCACAAGTTTAAAACAAAGGAAAAGAAAAATGGAAATGAATGATATATTCCTTGTAGTCTAATTGTTTGGTTAGCATAACAAAATTTCGTTATAATGAAGAGGCATCAACATTATAAAGTAGCACTTCCATTTTGTTTTTTACCAAAGGTTACATAAAGATTGTAAGACGTGTGGACTATTTCAAATGTCTACAGAGTTTTAACACTAACAAGTTTAGGTTGTTGACATGATTGAGGTTATGGGTTCACACTCCCCCCACCCCTGGGGCTTTGGCCTCCCAATGTGCAAGAGGGAAAAAACAGAAGTTTTATGCTGTTGACTGAGTTTAAGCTTCAGAATAATCGAAGCATTACCATAGTTTTTGAACTCTGACATGTTAATCTTTATGTTGAACAATTGCTATCAGTATACAAACTTGCATACATAAAGATGAAAAACTCTCCAATTGGTAGAGCCAGTTATGATAGAGACTTTTCCCAGTCTCTTTAAAAATTGGATACAGATTCAGTTCTCTGGTGGCAAAATGCCAGCACCATAGCATTTAGTCTCAAAAAATTTCTATAAATAGTTTCAAAGGTTGTATACAAAAATTATGAAAGTTAGCTATACATAGGGACTCATTGATGGAGAGACAGACATATGGACTGAGTCATTCGTTGACACCAGGGTCGCATGTCATAGTCTATAGAGAAAGGGTAATACTATACAACTAGAAAATACATACAGAATTTCTAGTGACACCTTGCACCAAAAAAAATAGAAACAAGAAAATTACACCCCCAGTGCGGCTAATTAATAGTCACTAGAATCATAACCTCACATTTTTCTATCTTCTTGTTATTTTCCACTTGAGTAAAGTCAGCAGCAAAATAAAAATTTGGACTATTTTAGTATCGATTGGCAAATGCAACAACCAATGTCTTGACCTCACTTAGACTAAACAAAACTTGATCATATCAACAGAATATAAGTTCTTCACATCACATGCACAAGAAAATCTAAGAGGTAACTGAAATGGGTTAACTATTAGCAGGGAAAAAAAAAAAAAACTGGCAAGATCTGAGGCCTATGTCACAAGATAAAAATGAAGAAAAAAAAATCAAAGATCAAGCAAATGTGGAAACACCTGAGCTTTGCCCTTCCTTGTTGCAATATGCAGTGCTACATTTCCTTTGTTATCTTCCAAGCTCAAGACTGAGGGAACAGGTTTAATTAATTCAAGCACAATCTCCTCACTCTGCCCTTTCACAGCCATGTGCAATGCAGTTTGGCCTTTCTTATCGGTCCTATAAACAATACTTGAATCCTTGTTCAATAGGGATTTCACTGCTTCCAAGTGGCCCATCCTTGCTGCAGTATGGAGCACAGTCTTGCCGTTGTTTCGGGCTATCTTTGCAAGGTTTGAGTCAGTTTCAAGAAGCAGATTGACTACATCAATATGTCCTTGAGCTGCAGCAGTGTGTAAGGCCGTAGAATTGGATGAATCAGTGGTCATGACCAGGTTGGGGAAAGAATGCAAAAGTTCCTTTAGTACCTCTGCAAAATCATGTCAAAGAAAAGCTTAAGTAAGAGGAAGAACAGAAAATCTTGCAACACAAAAGAGAGAGAATCGTTGATGCATATTGTTTTGAATAGAAGGACAAATCCAAAGTCAAATTTATAGTTCAATAAGCTTTATATCCAAACAAGTTTTTAATCCAATCCCAATACAAGCTTAGAAACTGATAAAAATGTTCTGCTATGATTGAGTTTGCTGATACTCAATTTAGACCCAGTGACAAAGTGATTAAATTTTCACTGATAAGTAGAAGTGAAAAAGAGAAGATAAAAATAAGTTTCATGTACTCTAGAAAAGCAAACTTTTAGCCGCAGGAATCCCTCTTGTTGTTTCTATTGCATTCTATCTAAATGTATCACATTCTGTTCTGCAATTTTTGAGGATAACAGTCAATACCTTGGAGTAGGTCAGGGATTGGGAGAATCAGATCCATGCATCTAAAATAATTATGAAAAACACCCCACCAGTAATGTGATTTCATTATGTTGCTTAAAAGCAGCATGCAATTTGCATTATATTTATGATTCAAGTCTTTGTATAAAGTTATCATCTACCAAGAAAGTAACATTACACATGAAATAGGGAAACCACACACACGTATAAATGCATAAGGTGAGACCACATTATGATGCATGCCATGAAGTAAGGGAATACAGTGAATATTACCAGTTCACATTAAATAGCTTGAAAAGACAAAATCCCAATTATACACAAGAAGAAAATTTTTGAATATCAAATGTGAACGGAATAATTGACATCATCTGATTTTCTCTACTTTTTTCTAGGTGAATTCAGCTTTCTAGCTAGTCCACTGTCAAATGCAATGGAAAATATAACATCAGCTCGTATGTAAGTGCATTTAAGGCCAACTAATAAGTCAGTCACCAAAGTCGAATAATGTAAAAGAAAGCATAATGAACAAAGATTCTAGCAATGCTATGGAAAGAACAAAGTCCACTGTGTTACATAAAACTACACATTATTCTGCTTATAACATGTTAAGTTGTATTACCAATGAATCTGCATGGCATCAGATGATTATGACTAATATGTGTAACCTGTTTTCCTCAAAGTGGCGTCCCAAATATCAATATCCATCCTTGATCTTTTTCCATTTTGTTGCAAACACAAAAATGATTTTACATCTATGAATGATCAAGTGATAACCGCACAGGAAGCAACAATAAAATGTCACTTAACCAGGTGACATCCAACAAGGACTTACATATCTCTGCATGAGAAGCAAACTTGGCCACTCGATAGACAGCTTCCTTTCCAAGTTGCCTAAAACATTTGGATCGGTCACAATAGATTATTTCATCTAACCATTTGCAGGAGTCATTATCAACTCATTCACTAGTGATGTTTCTCACCAGTTTGTCCAGGCATGATGGTGACTATTTGGATGCCCCCATGCCAACGCGCGAGAGAGAGAAAATCTAATGTGAGAGACCAATTTCTCAGCAAAATCTAAAGTCTAAACCAAGAAGATGCTACAGCAATGCTGGAGATTCTAATATTATGCAGAGATAAGATAGATGACCTCGTTTTGCCTTTTCAAATAACGCCACATATAATTTGCAAAACCAGCTTGGGTTGTTAGCAAGGTCTGCAATGGATTGAGCCAGAGGGAAGTGGAAATAAGTTCAGTGTTTGTGACAAAAGCTTTTGGAAATCATTGTGGAGCTTAGCCATTGCAGGAAAGACAAGTCATTTCTTTCAAGCTGTTTGAAG
The DNA here is from genome assembly GCA_033060915.1 of Euryodendron excelsum. Lineage (NCBI taxonomy): Eukaryota > Viridiplantae > Streptophyta > Magnoliopsida > Ericales > Pentaphylacaceae > Euryodendron > Euryodendron excelsum. Next base: position 44,356,830 of record CM065387.1, on the reverse strand, counting down.
TATATGGTACTGGTGGGTTATCATTTCAAAGAAAAAGAATGAATACTTCCCAAAAGTAGGGTGTATAGGGAGAATGTGGAATGTCTCTTAGATGTACATTAACGGAGTTGTTTTGATACTGCTCTAAGCTTGAGCTTCAAGTTAAAACGTGTACTATGATACTATCTGTCAGTATTGGGAGTCTCCGAAAAAGCTGGGAAGGGAGGAAGGATGATGAAAACTCACCAGTGTTGCTAAGCTAGGAAGCTATCACCCTTAGTAGAACGTGGCAGTCAGCAAATAGGGTGATTTTTATTATCAAATCACAGGTTTTCCCATCACTGCGTCTCAAGAATCAAAAGCAGTAATGGAAGCATGTCCAATGGCACCGCCAAGAAAATCAGACCTAAAAGCAAATTCTAATGCTACCTTATATATTACTGGTGGAGTGTGGTAGAATTTTCAAGATTGTTAATGGCAAGTATGCAACATCAAAGGCAGTCAATGTTTCCATTCTTTGAAGTTACACTAGAATTATTATAAGAATAGTGGAATAATCTTTGAGCTTAAAGAAAAAAAGAAAAGCAAAAGCTGACACAAGAGTTTCTTTGTTCCAAACTTTCAAAAGCCAACATAACCTTCAATCCCAACCATTACCAACAACAAAGGAAAGCCTATACTAAAAGAGACGAGCAAAGAATGAAACTCAAATCTTACCAAGATGACCCTGCTTAGCCGCAATATGAAACGGATCATAGCCATTCCTGGCAGCGATAGACGCAGTTTGGAGGTCTAAATGTTTCAAGAATTCACTGACAACATGGGCATGCCCATTTTCTGCAGCCACATACAAAGCAGTCTCTCCCTCCTGGTTCTGCTTTGATAGCAATTCTTTTACACCATTGGCATCGGACCTCTGAAAAAGATCTCTCACCTTACTTAAATTCCCAGCTCTAGCAGCCAAATGAAGGAGAGAGTCGCCCCGTTTTCCGGGTGACTCTTTGCTCTTCTTCCTCTCCCCGCCAAAACTGAGCTGCCTCTCCAGTGCTATTCGAAAGCTTTTCTGTTTCTCCATCAACCCACGAAAGCTCTTCTGCTTCTCCATTACCCCACCGCGAAAACTTTGCTGTTTTTCCATTACCCCACCGCAAAAACTCTGCTGTTTTTCCATTACCCCACGAAAACTCTGCTGTTTTTCCATAGTCACACCATGGAAACTAATCTGTTTCTCCATGATAATGCACAAGTCCCACAGATATATCAGAAAATCCAATAAAATTACACTTCCCTTAATTTAGAAGACCAATTTTTTCAGATTCAAAAGCTTAAAAATTGCTTTTGTTTCACCGTGAGAAGATACAATTTTTACAAATACCTCAGTAAATCTCAATAAAAACCACCCAAATTCTCAAATGACGAGGTGGAATTGGTCATACCCGAAATTAAAAATCGCCTCACTCCAGATGACAAAGCTTGTGGTGTACTGATGGAAACCCTACGATAAGAAATAAATGATAAATACCTTGGTTTGATCAATGATCAGCCCCCAAATCCACTGCCACTCCAAACCTGAGCGATGTCATTGATTCAATCAAAAACACCAAAGCCAGAAAACACCCAAAGCTTCAATTTTGGAGTGACCCCCAAAAGAAACGCCAAAATTTTCACCAGATTCAGAGCTCAAAACCTCACTTTGGATGAAACCCAGAAGCTCAAATTCATAGAACCACAGTAATATACAAAACCCATCTAGATTCTTTGTCCAGAAAGCCCTAAAAGTAACGATAAACAGTTCCTCTAAAATGCCGAGAGCATCAAAAAGAGCAAGAAAAACACCACCCACATGCGATTCAGATAAAATAATTCACTTGAAAACAAAGTTGTGTCTGCCTTTTGTCTTCTTTGTTTCTCTTTAATCACCGTTACAGAAAGTAGATATTACAATGAGATAAAAGAATATTACTTCATTGTAACAGTGTACGCCATTTCGTTCACTGATGTTAACAACCCAAAACAGAGGGGTGGAAGGAGGAGTGGCCATTACTGTCTGGTAGGGGTGATTGATGGCGTGGGGTACCCCACGGTGGGACCCCGCGATGGTGGATTACGGAAGGGCAGCAACTTTGAAAAAGGTAATGGCTCCAAACAGAAAAGCAATACAAACAAAACGAAGGCAGCCATGATTGAGACATGGAAACGGTGAATCTAATCCACCTCTCTCTCTCCCCCCTCTCGTGGCTGAAACAGAGTTCTGTTCTCACACGATAACTGGCATGTTTCATTTCCTCTATTTTTGGAATAATATTTCCATTGTATTCCATTTTTTTCAGGGAAAAAAAACATTATTTCCTCATTCCTTTTATATTTCATTTTGCTTTTTACTCGTCACAATGAGAATGAGAGGGGAAAACGAATGAAAAAACATATAAAAAAATTGAAATAAAATAAAGGATAATTACAATTTGATTTAAAATCATATGATTCTTTAAACTTTAAAAGTAAAAGAAATGACCGTTCTGTAATTTTAAACTAAAGTACAAATGAATGAAAACCGTTAGTTTTAAATTTTTTTTTATTATATGAGTATTATTGTTATTTTATCTCTAACTTATAACATTAAAAAAATAATATGACCTTTTTATACCAAAGTAAAGTGTTGTTTATCGGTTTTTTTTTGGTTATTTTACCAAGTTGTCTTTTTAATGTTCTGCAGAGTTTTTTTATTATTTCATCAAATTGTCTTTTAGATGTTCTAATTTGAATATATAAAATGATCAAAATATCTCTATGATAGAATTTCAATTAAATTTAATGATTTTTATTATGTTTTTGACATAAAAGGAGATCAAATAATCTTTTTAATATTTTAAAATTATAGGAGGCTCACGTGTTTACTTTTAAATCATAGGAGGTCATTTGATTTTGACTCAAATCATAGGAGAGTAAAATGTAATTACCCATAACAATTTTCTTTAAATCTAATGATTTTTATCCATTTACACTTTAGTCTAAAATCACGAAAGATTATCTATTCACTTTTAAAATTCAAAAAGTCATTTGATTTTGGGTTAAATCACAATGGATGAAGTATAATTATTCATAAGATAAATATGTTTTTTTTGTTTAATTGAGTTAAGAAAATGAGAAGAAGAAACTGAGAATAGTTATTGAGGAAAAAATATATGTTGAAAGCTGTCCACTTCCAAGATTTTATTTCGTTTAATTGAGTTAGGAAAATGAGAAGAAGAAGCTGAGAATACTTATTCAAGAAAAAAAATATGTTGACAGCTGTCCACTTCCAAGATTTTATTCCTGCAAGCAAAAAAAGAAACACGCCAAAACCGTTGCGAGCATTGTCCAATTTGGAGGGTAGAGAGATTCTTGCAGAGGGGTTGAGTGCCAAGTCATCCAGACGGGGACTCAGTTGATATATGGCAGCATAAATGGATCCCCAAGTTGCAGGAGTTCCCCTACTGTGTCAGCTTGGATACGTAGCCACTAATTCTCAACCACGTGCTTGTCAATTTTTATTTTTTATTATTTATATTTATTTTTAATTTAAATATTTTTTTACAAGAACATAAAATGAAAAATATATTTGCTAACTCCAAAAATATAACTTCTTTTTTATTGTTAATTTTACATTAAAACTTTCTTTAGTATCGGTGAGCCATGGCGGTGGCGGTGGCGGTGGCGGTGGTTGTGGCGGTGGCAGTAGTGGCAATGGGTGTTGGCCAACGATGGTGGTGGTGAGGGAGGAAAGAGGGAGGGAAGACTAGAAAATAAAAATAAAAAAACAAAGACAAAAAACATATTTTTTGTATTTCTAAATTTGTCCCAAGTTTTTGTTTTAAATTTTTATTTAAAACAATTACCAAACACTGCTTTATGTTTTATTATTCAAAAATTTTGAAAACAGAAAGTATTACCAAACATGACAAAACTTTAGGATAAAAGTCTAGCGACTTACAAGTAAGGGCGGAATTACATATGGGGTTGGGGTGCCATGACACCCTCCAAATTTGTACAATCTTTCTATATATAGTGTAAATGTACAAGATTTTTACAAAAATTTATTCAACTACAACCTCCCAATTTATAACTTAAGGCTCTGATCTAATAAAATATAAAAAATGTGCAGTGAACTAGGGGTCTTATCAATTTTTTTTTTATGCACAACCTAACCCAATAAAATTAATATTCTATAGACTTCCAAAACAGTAATATGTGGATTTTTAATGTGTACCATCCAACAAGTGAGACTTACCATCAAATACGCATAAAAAAAACTATTTAAAAAACCATCGAGTTTCACTTTAATAACTTATTAATGGTCTAAGAAATCATTAATTTGTAATTTTTTGACGTTTGGGCAAGTAATATATGCTTGTAGTCAAATAGACAACAAGTTTTATAAGATTAATACTTTTGGATATACCGGTTCTATAGGGTTTGACCTCTTTTAACATGATTCTTTTATAAATTTTAATTACTCACAAAAAAAATTCTCCTTTTTAGTCATATTCTCTTGAGGCACAATGAAAGTTGATTTTATGTTTTATGTAAAAATTTGGTCTTACATCCTAATATATCTTATACGTGTACTTAAAAATATGTGAAAAAAATTTAAAATATAATTTGTATAATAATTATATCAATAAGCAAAAATTTTTGCTTTCAAATTGACACCCCCAACATAAAATCCCTCTAGCTTCTGCTTACTAGTCCTTCACAGTGTAAAACATTTATAGTTGAAATAAGTAAGGATACCACAGTATCCTCAAAAGAACATGTGCTCTTATTCCCTCCCCCTTCCAGTGTAAAGCACTTCTAGTTGAAATATGTAATGAATCTAATGATACCAAAGTATCCTTAAAAGACATATGCTCTTAAAAAGAAGGGTGCCAATTCTTCAAGCTCCACATTCGTAATTGTTAGCTGGAATCTATTGAACATGACTCTACTAAGGTGTAGATGCAAGGAAGCATGTGGAAAACTATCAAAAGTAAAATTAGAAAAAGTTGGTTGAGTCGCGCACAAATACAAGAGAACTAAGTCTTCTTTAAATCTGTTGATATGAAAGCTAATTTAGATTCGTCTAAATTTTTAGGAAAAAGACTTTAAACCCTAATTGATTATAATTCAGGATAAAATTAAAAAAATTACATAAATTATCAAAAAATTAATTGAAATTAAGTTCAAATTTGAATACTAAAAATGTAAGTAAACATTCATAAAACTTAAACAAAATCAGAAACTTATAGACCAAATTATAAGCAAAATAAAAATTTACTAAAATAGAAAAATTGAGATTCTCAGAAGTCCGAAACAATAAAATTCAGCCAAAATCCCATCATAATTCCGAGATCAAACATCATGACTTCTGCTATTGTCATTCTGCATCAATGTGCATTGTTAGGTGCTCAATGGAAAAAGCTAAGATTGAGGCTCTGTATATTAAAAAATGTTAGAATATATCTGACATGATGTTAGAATAAAGCATAAATAGAATAAGAGAAAAGAACCCTCATAGGGAGAACATAATATGTGTATCATACTATATTGTTAATTTTTCATACATTGAGAGTACCTCTATATATATATATATATATAGACACAGTTAGAGTATTGAACATAGAATAGAAAGGAGAAAACTATAAAAAAAGAGGAAAATAATCATATAAACCCAGTGAAATTTGAAAACTGTCATGAAAACAGTCACAAACAATGCCATGAAAAGATTGAACATGTCAAGAGAATCTTTGAATTGAAATCGAATAACTACAGTGATTAGACACGCGAGGCGTGTGGAGAAGAACTACAGTACATGCAGGCATGTGACAAAATAAGATTGTTTTTAGTGATATTGTTTGCAAAAGATAGGCCATAGATCGTTGACTCTGATATTATATTAGTATAGCTTTAATAGGATGTTAGAATAAAGCATAAAATAAGAAGAGAGAAGAAGAACAAAATCTCTTTATCATAATGCATTGTCAATTTTTCTCATGTTGAGAGAGCCTTTGTAAATAGGCACAACTGAAATATTGAATGGGGGATAGAAAAGAAGAAAAGATGGAGAAGAAAGAGAAAACTAATCATATAAAGATACTAACTGATATTATATCTAACACAAAACATGAGCTTTCTTGAGCTTAACAGTGACAGCTCATTCCTAAAACATATTCTTCTTTCGCTAGTATGGTCAAGTAATTATTTATTATAAGTAGTTCAGTTCAACTCGTTAGTTTAAGCCTTTAGCCAGCTACTGCTTTTATATGCTTGTCTAGTGTTGCATACTCTTCAAATTAAGTTAATAGATTTTGGAGAGAGTATGAATTAATAGAGAAGCGTTTATAAAATTTGTGTACAAAATTAGAGCTGAGCTTCCAACAACAAGATTCAACTACTGTTCATTCTAGCGGACTAGATGCTTTCCCCACCTTTTGAGTTTCATGTAACTTTTTTCTTTTCCCGGCCCAACAGATGAAAGGTACGCCACGGATAATATGCTAATGACTTCCAAAAGCTCTAATCGATGGATTTGTTTGGCACCTCCATGTTGACACATGCGTGTTCGAATTGAAACTCCATTTTAAAATAAGGTACTCACTAGAATAATTTTTATAAATATAAAAATATCTCCAGTCACATTGTTTTGTATAAACCCTAAACCCCATGTTAACAATACAAATTACTCGAGTGGCAAACGTGAAAATCCTTCAAAGCTTTGGAGTAATAGTACTGTACACTTTTGGAATGATGACTCAAGAGGTATGTGGGGTTTGATATTTCTGTAAGTTGACCAATACCTAAAAGTATAGCATAGGGACAACGACTAAAGCCAGTGGCCTTAATTTCTTTCATACGGTTCCTTTGTTTGAAAATTAATATATGGTCAGTTGAGGATAATTGGGAATTGAATTATTCAGTCAAATAATTAAGGGTTGAGGATGAGTTGCCCCCTCCATCAAAAAAGTCCTCCATTATTTGCTCATGTCAAAGAGAATCTTGAAAGATCAAGCCCGTACGTCCAAAAAAAAGAAAAAAAGAGAGACTGAGACAAAACATAGGATAAGTTTTATCGAACTTTAGAAGTTTACAAAAAATTCAAAAGATGAGAATGGACAAGATAACCATTGGCTTGTGGGCCACCAACTATCCTCATCCCACGTTTTTAGTGTGTTTATATGTGTTGTATATTTCTTCTTTCTGTTTTGTGCATTTTGGTTTGTTGCTTTATCAAATTAGGAGGAAGCATTTCTCAAGTGACTTTGAGTTTTATTATTATTATTATTATTATTTATTTCATAAATTTCTAATAAAAAAAATGTCCTTAAAAAAGTTGTCTGCACTGTTCAGGAACCGTCTTCTATATATGCATATATATGTTGTCCTTTGAGTGATATTTACCTTGTAGCCTGGGAAATTTTGTATCCTAATTTCCGTCTCTAAATTGCATCCCTCATCAATAGTCAACACTATATTTCTATGTAACAACCTAACGGGTGCGGTTTTGCCGCTGTCGCCCATGATCCGGTTGATGCGGTTGAGAATGTGTTCAAATAATAGCTGGCCGTGTGGCAGCAACTCACAACACTTAGTGGGCGACAGCGCAACAGATCCTAGGTGCGCTCTCTCTCTCTCTGCTCTTGACTGCCCTTAATGTTCTCTCACGAACTTTTTGACTTTCTTTATTTTCTTAATCACTATTAGTGCCATATATTGTGCCTTTCTTATTTTCCCGGTTGGGGTTGTTTCACAGCTTCAAAAGTTGTAGGCCTTCTCCTAAATGTCCTTAATTTAAATTTTTTCATGAACTTTTTAGGCCGTGAAAAAATTTAAATTTCCATGAAGGTTAATGTTCTTACAATTTGTTTAAGTAATGTTATGCTTATTCTTGTTTTATCTTAGTGAGTTTGCATGGACGTGGCTGAAATTGCTTCTAACATTAAGTACTATAGCATACAAACTAAACTGTTAATTCTCTTGACTACATTTGGATGCTCTTTCACTCAATTTCAATACTAGGGAGTGTTTGGATGCGATTATTTTAGTCGCTTATGACTTAAATTTATAATCTTTTGAATTTGTGTTTGACTCCCGTTTAAAAAAATTATTTTTTAAACTAATTAAAATTTTTTACTCATAATTTTTTTTAAGCTACAATTCAAACACTCTTTAAATGATAGTAATGATAGTGGTACTAGGAGATATATATATATATATATATTCATCTATATATGTATATAATATAATTTCGACATGACTGATGCCTAAATCCTTAACATGCATCGTGACAATGGCTTGACCAAACATGTTCCTTTTTGTTAGAAAACTGGGTCCATAGCCGGCTAGGATTGAGACTTTGATATGCATTATTTGAGTCAAAATTGTCAAATATAACACGTATGCAAATGATGGAAGAGAATGACCGAACAACTCATGCAAAGCTCAGTTGAGTATTCAACTCGAATTAGACCAGTGCCACCAGCACCATTTGACTATGTTTCATGACCAGAGTTAATTCTAGAAAACGTTGAATCATGCATGGAAAGCCATCAGAACATTGAAAATTAAGCAGCCATAGAAAAAATTTATAGAACTGGAAAGAGCTAGTTATAAGGGTAATCCTTTTTCATTGTCAAGTCTAGTCTTTTACCCAACTTGTTTCTTAACCAAAAAATAAGTGATTAATTATAATATATTAGCGGTAACCCTCGCGATACGCGGAATTTATAAAATTTTGATTCATAACATAAGTTTAGAGTGAAATTTTTATTCTTCCATGACTCCAATGATGGCCCTATTTAAAAGCTAAAGAGAAATGCTCCTATTGCAATATTTAAAAACTAAAAAGAATCCACAATTGAAAAATGAAAAAGCATTTTCCATATAGTTAATTTCATTTCAGTTCTTTCGCTAAGCAAAAGTTTCAATTTTTTAGAAAATAATATGAATTTGAAAATATTTCTCATCAATGTCATTACCCCCATCGAATCTAGAACGCGACAACCCATCCAGTTAAAAAAAAATTATTACTTTGAGAAATTTGAATCCAAATCATCGTGTCACCTTCTCTGTTCTTTTAATACCATGGTCCACATCATTAATTATGAATCATTATTAACAATTTTGATTTGTATTCAAGAAATTTCAAGCAAATATTTGTTTTTCAGTTTTCACTTTGTTTTTCATAATACCGTATCTGAATCAAAATTGTAATTCATTTGGTACTGACGCGACAGGCTTGAGTGCTTTAACATTTGAATCAATTTTGAAAATGGCATCAAGACTCCACATTTACTCTTATTAGAACCATTGCACATTAAACAAACTCCAAAGCATATATTTTTATTTCGTTAACTCCATACATTACAAAGAAGAAAACATCAAAATCATTAATGACAAAAAAAAAAAAAAAGAAAGGAAGAAAAGGGGCGGAAGACATAGGACACCAAAGAAGAAAACATCAAAATCATTAATGACAAAAAAAAAAAAAAAAAAGAAAGGAAGAAAAGGGGCGGAAGACATAGGATACCAAAAAAAAAGAAAAATGCCTCTATATATTACAAAAGAACACTTAAAAAAAAAAACAAACAAACTTATAGCATTGACACGAATTGAACAAAACAAATATGTATGAACCTTACCGTTGTTGCTTGTTTTTACAAAACCATACATTTGACTCCAAGTTCAACATCACCACCATGCACCGCCTACATTTGCCCATCAATGAACCAAAACAGCCTATGTGGTGCAAAATTGAATAACAATATTGATTACTTGAGTACAACAAACCTACTAATCTTCCATTCCGCAGTCCCTCTCAAGGAAGAACTATTTTTGGGCCGAATCTTAGTGTTCTGGAAATAAGAAATCCATAAGGTAAATTAAAACTTTGACTAAGAAACAGAAACTCAAAGATCTTTTCTTTCAAGATTTAAGGTTCGCCATTTAAGTGAATGTTCGAAGGAAAAAGGGAAGTCATCGTCAGAGTAAAATATAATAATCCTGATACAAATCCGTGAAAAGATAAGAAAAATTAAATGTAAAAGTGGAATTCGAAATATAAATTAGTGGCAATTAATTAATCAGAATATTCATTTTCGTATGAATAAATGTAACATAAATTTCACTAAGATAGTTAAATAATATACAGAAAACATATTTTCAATTGGAACATATTTGCATACTTGATTAAATAATATGTTAAAAACTTTTGTATTTTCTCAAAAATGAGAAAAAGAGCATATTCACAACAGATATTCACATAGAACACATGTGCAAAACATAATTAAATTGCATACCAAAAAAGAAAATATTATTTCTACATTTAAATTTTCAAATATATAAACACCTTGATACTGGCAATGGATCCATAAACAATGAAAGAACCAACAAAAGAAGACTGCCTACATTTTGTTGGGGATTAGAACCAAATCCCAAATTATGCATATTAATAATTCATCAAATGCTTCAATATACATCAATTTTACATAGTTGCATGCTCTGAAAACACGAAGAAGTAAAGTCCAACCAATTGGAGTTGTGTACGCATAAATTTTGTCTTATTTTTTCGTGATTATATACATGTAAATCCCGTTGATTTGACGAAGAGATATTACTGATTTTATGTATACATATCTTTTAAGGGAGGTATTGTAAGAAAGTGAAAGATTTTAGGAGTAGGATCTGTGTGGTATTAATTTTGGTTATATATTATTTTATTTTTGTGCTTTTTGTTGGGCAAGAGAATGGGTTATATAGTTTCCTATTTTGTATTGGGCAACAAAAGCAAGGGAATGAGGAGCGGTAAGGAGAAAGAACAAATTGCCATGTGGCCGCAATGGAAATAGTAATTTTTTTATTTATCTATTTAGGAAAGGGAGGGAGGGATGGACTACATTTAAGTTTGATGATCTTTTCCAGCAAGCAAATTTACAAATTTTGTTTTCTTTAGTTTGTTTCCATAGTTTGGTTTTTTTTTCTTTTATTGAAATTTTGTGTTTCCTTATTTGAATTTAACTCTTTTAATTAGTTCTTTATGATTGGTTTTTTTTATTAAATTATTATTTTACTTATTTTATTTTCCCTAATAAGAGAGGGAGAGAGGTGTCTGATTGGTTAGAATAGCTAGATGGGCCACGTGGCATTCTAATTTTTAGAATTTTTAAAAAATTAGTGATTGAATTTTGAAAGCTTGAAAGAGTTCCATCACATTTACATATAGTATAGTATAAATTTACGAGTGACTTCCTGATGCAGCGGAAATTAAGAGAGTGAGAAAATAAACCCTAATTCGTTGATTCACCATGAATACCAGATTCAGAGTCGTCCTGTAACTTGCTAATTCACCACGAATGTTAGGTTTCAGGGCATCAAACACTCGTTGATTTTCTTAGAAAATACCAAATGATTGGAAAGTGCAAAAAATCATACACAAGTTTTATTAATTTTCAAAAGCTGCTCAAAAATATCTTAACATGAGTATAAATACGTGGTACGAAACCTTAGAGCCCGGGACAAACTGGGTCAATTAAAAAAAATAACAAAAGCCCAAAAAAACATAAGTCCAAAACACAAAATGGGCCGAAAAACATACTTAGAGGCGTTTTTTTACATTTTCCTAGGTCGAAAAATTATTTTTCCTTTCTCCGACTCGTTGCTAGCTCCTTGGAAACATATTATAATAACAAAATGAAGTTACGGAGTAAAAATTATGATGGATTAAAGTTTACCGACCATCAAACCACACATAACGACGTCCTTGAGTCTCTAGGTAATATTTTGCTATGCGATGTGCATCACTTTCCCACAACCGAAGGGGGAAAAAAGGATGAGCATTCAAAAGAAAACCATTGACTGGTGGTCACCATCCTCGCACGTTTTTTATTTTGTGTTAGTACTTATATGCATTCATTAACTTTTTTTGTTTGTATGTTTCTTCTTTCTCTTTTTGTTGTTTTAGCATATTGTTCTCGATGAGTACCATTATCATGCACTCTGGAAAAACAGAAAATAATATCCTTAAACATCTCTAAACCGTATACCCTGTCAATAATTAACTTTTTTTTTTTGGTCCTATGAGACAATTGTAACTATTAACCCAAGAATCATTTTATTAATATAATTGGTTTGATATTGTTAATAGAAGTATTATTGTTCCTATTCTTATTTTCATTGTTGTCGATGTAGGTTATTTTTTTTTATACAAAAATTTGGTTCGTTTTCACAGCTTCAAAAGATGCATGTCTTTTCATAGACACGTACAATTTTAGTTTTTTCATGACCTTTTTCAGGTTGGAGGAAAAGAAAAATCTCCATAAAGGAATATGCTCCAACAGTTTCTCCCAATAATTCTGAGTTATTTTGCGTCAACATGGTTAGTTGAACCTAACTAAAAAAGTATTATACCAAACAAAGAAATCTGAATAACACTATCATCGGAAGGTGAAAATCTTTCCAACTGCTCATTAAATAGACACATCATACATTGGTGACTCTTCTTCAAACTAAGTTCCAAGTAAATGTTATACACATACAGAAATGGGGATATTCATAAGCAACTTTGTGGCAAGATTACACCCCTAGTGGTTCCATCTATATGATTGCACGAGGCTTGTGCTGGTCTCTTCAGATAAGTGAGCTTTATGTCTTGCAATCTGATCCCCTTGCATGGATCGAACTGCAATCAAATATCACTGCAACTTGTGTTGCTGATGTCCCTTGTATAGTCTTGTATGTCACTTCGCTAATCTTTCACCCCCGAACTCTGTTAAAGAAAGTGAAAGGAGAAGGCTAAAAATTATGATCAATACACATAAAATCTGTCGTGTTTTGCTATTTTTGTTACTTCTTTTTTCCATGCTTGAGCCAGTTAGGGAGTGTGTATAGGTTTTGTTCGTGTTAGACCTAGAACCAATTCGTTCTTGATCGGTTTTAAATTTTTAGATCTAAAATCGTACCAATCATTTATTGAAATCGAACCGAATCAACCCGACTTGAATCTAGTTGGTTCGGTTTCGATTTAATTTAGGTAATTCTATACAAACAAAATTTCAATACAAAATAATGTGTTTTAATAAGAATCTTTTATTTCCATCAAAACATTCATCATAATCACTTCAAATTACAGAAAAATTACAGAAACATTCATCGTAATTACTTTAAATTACAGAACTGCTACTGTTACATTAGTTTGTATAGTAATTTTGTATGAATTTTTTGTAAAAATAGTATTTTCCTATATCTATATATATCGTGACTACTCTCGTTTCAATCTCACCTGTCCGGGACAACCTTGGTTGTTGGGGCAGTAATTCTGATCTATGATGACAGGGTTCTCGACGTTCCTCATCACGAGGTTCCGAAACACAATGTTCCTCACAAAGCTATTGCTAGGTCTAGCCCAAGACTTTATCCGTACGCCGTTGTCGGATCCGGTGAAAATCGAATTCGTTAGGGTTGCATTCTGGACACCATCCTCATTAAGCTCTCTTGCTAGACTGCCAATGCTGCAACGTTACATGGGCTGTTAAATTTTTCTAGATCAAATTCTTATATTCATGGACTCAAAATATAGAATATAATGAACATAATTCATTCAGTAATTTTAAAAGAGCCCTTGCAGAAACAAGTATATGAATCAATACCTCAAGCAATTTTCAGCTCCTTTTTTAACAGTTCAAAAAGGGTATTTTTGTGCCTTCGAAAAACAAAATGAAGGAAAGTCAAATAGCTAGTGCCATTGGAAGATGAAGTAATGATCCTATTGTAGGCAGTGGCGGAGCCACTTAAAGTCGAGAGGGAGCACTTGCACCCCTCAATTTTTAGAAATTATATTTTCAATCATAGTTTTAGAAATTTTTGTGAAAAATTTGTAAATGCTCTCTTTAATAGTTAAAAATTTCCTTTTCACCTATGATTTTAGATATATTTCTCAAATTTTCACCTATAAATGTATAGATAACACCTTTATATAGTTATATTTTGTTTAAAGACCCTTTTATATATTATATATAAGCTTAACTTTACACTACATTTTTGTAAAAAAAGGTGTGGTTGAATCTATGTTTTTTATTTTTATTTTAAAACAAACACTCATAATGATGGTTTTTATTATAAGAATGTCATTGCCATATTATTTTTTTAATGAAGTTTTCTGTACAAAATTTTTTAAAAACTAATGTTTTTTTATATGTTATACACATACATGGAAGTCAAGTGTTTTATGATTGAGTTGAAATTTTTTTTTGGATTGCCATTAATGAGTGCCTCCTCTAAATAAATTTTCTTGCTCCGCCACTGTAGTTATAGGAGACTCAAAATTCATGGCTTTCTTAGGTGGTTTATATAAAAAGAAAATACTATTTTTTCAGAAAATTTGTATAAAAAATCTTACTAGAATAATAATAGCATTTTTGTAAATAAGAGTCAGTATAATAAGTGTTTTGTTTTAAAATAAATGATTGTCATTCAAACATATTATTATAGTAATAAATTTTATACAAATTTTTTATTTGTATAATATTACACTCTAGAGAGAAGAAGAAAAAAAAAAGAAGAGCAGTGTATGCTTTAGTAGCTACCGTTTTACTGGCTCCATCATTCATGCACTGGTCGCGGAGCAAAAGGTATGGGCTTTGAGTTCGTCGGTCGAAGGAAAATGAACGAAGTTCCAAAATTTCAGACTAGCAGGTGGAGGAGCACTTTATGAATGAGCTTGGGCCAAGCTGCTCGCCCAAAAGTACATCTAACTGACAAGAATTATCTTAGGGCCTTGACACAGGGGGCCCAAGTTTTCTGTATATCCACAAGAATTTCCTTGGGAATTTGCAACAGATATGCCAAAAATTTTTGTACATGGCCATAATAATTAAATTCTACTAGGGCCTAAACTTAAGGAAATACCTGACACCATGTCCAGGACCACACTGGATCCGTTCCATCTACAAGTTCCTGGTCCCTGGACCTATTGATATGTAATCGTCTCCGGTCTTTATGCTGCTGCCGGCGATGGTTACGCCGGTGGACAAGCACGTGAATTCCGTCCGTGTTCGGGCTCTGGTCCGGGGCCGTAATCTTCACGTTACGAACTATCACATTGTTGCAGCTGTTGATTACAATATGGCTTAGCTGACTGTCAATCGAGGTTAAGCCGTCAACAACGATGTTATTCGCCCAATTGAACGTCATCGACTGCATTGAGGCAAAAACCCTTGTGTTAAATTAAACCAGTTCCTAGATATTCATATCATACACTGCAGTAAGCATTTCTTGTCAAATATGAGCAACACCAAATGAGTGAAGTAAACAAATCATTTTTGATAACTTTTGTATGTGAATTATTCTTTATTTATGTTTAATTAAGAAGCTTGAAAAATGGAATATGGTGAATAGTAGAATGAAGCTTTGTAACCACAAAGAAAAAATATTGTATAACTCGTTACAATTGACATGAAAATGTGGCAATTAAGGCACGAATATATACATGTAATGCTATACAAATAGAATTTTTAAACAGGATTATGTATCTTAACGATAGCCTTTCATTTTAAAAAAAAACACCGATCATATTCAGTAGCGACTCCATAAATTTTTGTCAGGGGTGTCATTCAAAAACATAAATTCTACAAATTATGAAATTTACTCTAATAATATTCATTACCTATTCCAGTAAATTGACAAGCTAATTTAAACTTCTAAAATCATAACAAAAGGTGATTTTCATACACTGACATTATTGTTTTAACAAAAATAAATGCAAATACATAAACTTTACAATTGCCTCCGACGAGATTTTATATTCTGAAATCGTTGCATGATAAGCTCATTGTCAATACTATCAAATATATTATTTTTTAATATATGTAATCAAACAATCATTCATCCATTGAACTCTCATTCGGTTATGCAAATAGTAAATTGTGATTTTCATTGTCAAAAAAGCTCTTTCCACGGTTTCATTCGCGATAGGTAAATGTAACGCTAATTTCACAAGCAAATAAATTAATGGATATATAATATTCTTCTTTGTCTCTATTAACTTTCTAGCAAGATCATCAATTGCTTTGAGTTCAAAAAATTCATTGTTGGAGCGCATATCAACAATATAGTTTATAAAGTTGATTGTCAAGTGTCATAAGATCTATCGTAGAAAAATTCGATGGATAAAACTCAGCAAATGGGATTAATATTTGCTTATCAAAAGCAAAAAATAAATCACTAGGGTTCAAACAAACGACACAAAGAAACAATTCTGTATACGCCTCACTATTAGGATAACTATTAGGTTCAAGATCAATATCCAGGGGTTCAAAGGTTTTATAAAAAAAAATTATAAAATATTACTCAGTAAATTTTTTTTTTCCAGGGGGCTCAGTTGACTCCTCTGGATATAGGGTAGAGCCGCTCATGATCATAATGACTTTTAATTAATGCTACCGCCACTGCCATATTATTCTGGTGGATATTTTTGTATGAATTTTTTTAACATTTTACTTCTATGTACATATATATATATATATATATATATTTCCTTTTGGTTTTGAGAAATTATTTTCCCTTTAGTTGATACTTCATTTTTTTTTTTTATGAACTTGTGGATGAGAAGTCAAAAAGTGAGTTACCCGAAGTACAAGAAGTTGCAATTGACCTATATACATATAGTATATGCACATATAAAAAAGAAATTTCCAAATTCCAAGGGTTTGAACCATAAGCCCTTCCCCACCTCCTCGTTTTCAACGGGGAGTTATGGGATTGTGGTGTATTCTCTAAAAACCAACTATGTATATATATAAGGTGTAAGTAATTACATACCCTTGCTCCAACTGGGCAATTCTTCCCAGAGGTCCGGCAAGCCCAGAAGCCAGCTCCCCTAGCATCAAGGGTGCCACCAATTACCGTAACCCTGTTGACCTGAACGAACAATATCCAGTAGCCAGAATTCCCGAGGGCGCGATAATCCAAAGGAGCTATAAGGGTTCCATCTATCTGAATGTTGATCCTATTCTTGCGCGGCCCTCTAAAGACTACGGCTTTCAACAAGAACCGCCCCCGAGGGACGTAGATTGTGGCTGGCTGAACTGATTTGCGTGCAGATGCCCAAGCTTTGAGAAATGCCGGCGCAGAGTCCGATTTTCCGTCTGGTTTTGCTCCGAAACTGAGCACATTGTAGGCTGCATTTGAAGGACAAAAGAAGGCAGCTATGAAAAGAAAGAATAGAAGACAAGTAGTGGTACGCTTCCGGATGTGCTTCACAACCGGAGTCACTCCGCAAGAGTACGGAGGTCGCGTATGTAGTAAAAATCAGAGGATCCGGTGTCGTTCTCTCCCAAGAAAATTCTGTAAATATAGCAACAAAACTCAACTAGCACGGGCACTTATCTTGATGGATTGCAAATGAAAATTCTTTTATTTTCCTAACATAAAAGAGATCAAAAATATGTTGGTTTTGAGATGATAGTGGTTCAATGTTTAATGCAATAACTTAATGACTAATGAAGGCAATAAAATCTAGTTTTATGTAATTTAGGAGAAAAAGCTTAGGCATGATTGTTTCGATCTACCAATTCACAATAAGGATTTCCAATGAGAGATTTATAACTCAAATCAAGAATTACACCTTGAATTCTTGATTTAGAAAATGTCGACTATAAAAATGTGGATTTTTGTTTGATTGAGCATAAAGAGAAAATCTATGATTGGCACCCTAGAATCAAACCTTAGACATGTGCAATACCTATACCAAACATTAATTTGTGCATAAATATTGTCAAGGAGTTATGAATCTAAGTTTTTCTAATGAATCTCATGCTAAATCAAATGAAACTATAGAATTTTAAGGATATGACTTTAAAGTTCATACAACTCATTTTCAACCCTTTAAAGATTCTTGGTGGATCTTCACAACCACATCCAAGGGATGTTTAGCTAGTAGAATCTATGTCAAGGAGTATAAAAGAAGACAAATCTACCATTAAACTATATAGAACTAGTGTTTGGTTGCTAAGAAAGTGAGAGAAAATGGCTAGAAAGAGTAGAAAAACATTCACTTCATATATATCAAGTATTCATTTACAATGATCCAAAAGTAATAAATGACAACAATACAAAGCATTAAAATAAATCTAACTAAAAACCTTACAAAATAACAAAAGACCCCTTTTGGAAGCCCCTCCTCTGTCTAGTTCTGCAAAAAAACCCTAACTTCCACTTTGTCCCGTATGTACAACTTTTATACTCTGCAGAAAAATAGAGTCTGTACACACCGATCGATCGGTAGGGCGATCGATCGAACGGTCGAGGCAATCGAACGACCGATCGATCGCAAAATCGACCCTTCTGAAGTTTGCATTTGTGTCGTCTGTTGAGGGAATTCCGACGTCACCGATCGAACGACCGATCGATCGGAAAAACGCCCTCTCTGAAGTTTGTTGCAGAAGGTCGAACAAAGAATCACCGATCGATCGGT
Organism: Euryodendron excelsum; assembly: GCA_033060915.1. Taxonomy (NCBI): domain Eukaryota; kingdom Viridiplantae; phylum Streptophyta; class Magnoliopsida; order Ericales; family Pentaphylacaceae; genus Euryodendron; species Euryodendron excelsum. The sequence continues at coordinate 44,338,373 of CM065387.1, read as the reverse complement.
AACATGACGATCGATCGGCCGATCAAACATTTCGTGGACCGTTCGATCGGGCGATCGATCGGTCATCCTCATATTTGCCCATTTGCCTTGGTTGAAGCTTCAATTCCTATAAGAGGTACACAAAAAGGATTTTAATGCATTTTAAGCTTCAAATTAATATTGCTTTTTTTGGTGTTGAGTGAATGAAATACTCTAAGGTCATGTTTGTTTTGCCAAATGGGACAAGGTAGGATGATGGGTGATAATTATGTGGGATTTCTAATCCCTCGGAGGATAATTTATTTACCTCTATACATGAATCACCGACTTAAGTTATTTCATCTCTACCGAAGGATATATAGTACCATGTATATGAGATAAAAAGACCCTCGGAGGTAGTTTCAAAGTTCTGGTTTAGTGGTCTGTGTCCATGGCAGGAAGTCATTTTCTCCATACTCAATTACATGAATATAACCCTAATTTATAGACCCATTTTGTTATTAATTTGGAGATAGGGATAAAGTTGTTGGGTTTATATCTTAAGTAGAAAAAAATTATGGTAATAAAGTGTTAAATTTTTTGGTACTCATACATATAAAATTTTATCCCATGATACTTATTTTCTTTACAATCTCTTCATTTGCAAAAAAATTACTATTGACAAGTAATAAAAAGTCACATGTCACAATTTAATTGGTATGAATACTAAAATCTCAGTAGTAAGCATGTGCTAATCACCTTTCTCTCAACAGAATATAATTTTCCTAGCTTATATCTAACAAGTTCAATCCGCTATTGTTTCTAACTTATAAACTATATTAAAAAATCTCTCTTTTTCAAATGTAATTTCTTTTTTAATTTCATCAAATGTTTTTATTTTTTATCCAAATATTGATCAATTCTAATCATTAGTTAATCTTTTTGAATCTTGGGTTTTACTTGAAATTTCATATAAATGCATCAAATTTTAAAACCCTAGGAATATCTTGCCAAACTTTTTTTCAATTGACAGAAAATTTAACAATTGAAACACTTGTTGAACATTACATTACATGAGCATTGCATGAGAATGTTTTTTTTTTGTTTAATACAAACCATCATGTGCATTTACGGTAATTAAGGAAGCATTAATTATAGAATGTAAATGCAAGAACATGGACATGAATCTGTACGGCTCTTTTAGTCAAAGTGTTAACGTACGGCCTTTTGCATAAGAGCTTACGTCAGGCGAAGTATAATTATTGCGCGTATCGCATTCCTAGCGTTAGAATGTTGCCACGTGACACGTGGAGGAAAGCCGGAGCATGAACAGGCGCGATGGTCGCCGATTTCTGTAGCTGTCGCCCACTGTAGTTATGTGTTGATGGACCATTGCACGACTGCGTTTATGCGCGGAGCGAGTCATTGGTTGCCACGTCAGCAAAATATAGTTAGTCCTACGCAACATATTTATTTTTGAGTCTTCTTAGCACGTGCTCTAAAGAAATTGCTAACATGCTATAAATTTTTAATTTTTGTAAGACTCGACAAATTATATTTAAAATGTGTCTTTAAAACAAATATTAGTATGTTTTTTAAAGGAAATTGATAAGTCGGTAAACTATCATATTTTTATCAAATTTTACTTCAAATTTTGGTATCGAACTCTATATTTTTCCATTTGTAACACCTTACATAAATTTTTTTATTTTTCCTTTTGATTATGCAGTTAGGAGTGTTCGAACCAACTTACGCATATCTCATCTAATTTTTTATCTAATTTAGTCAAAAGTAGGTAATTCACTCTAAAACTGAAAAATTTACTTCAAAAATCTCTCCTGATTTTCGAGCTCAGGATATCCCATTGTATAGCTCGTCCAAATCTTCACTGTATACCCATTGGGGTTAACTTACATAATTTTTACTCCGATGAGAGTTAACGGATTTTAAAAACAAAAAAGTATTTATGAATAGATTATTTGAGAATTTATAGTAGGTGGTTAACTTTAATATGGCAGCAAAGTCAAGAAATTGAATTCATATTTTCAGCAAACGTAATGCTGGTGCAAGGACATTCATGTTATCACCTAGTCCAGCTTCGATTCCTGGAGGCACCTATTCGACTAAAAAACACTGCAATGGTAATGATAATCACAGTTTCATTATTGTCTTTTCTCTTTTAGGCAAGTTATAACCAAGTCTTCTTATCAATCTCTAGTAATAAATTAAACAAGAGTGAGTTAATTAAGTTGACCACTTGCATTAAAAAAACAAATAAAAAGAGGAAAAAAAAAAAAAAAACTAATCAACGGATATCATACCATGTTCAAGCCACCAATTAAAGTCAGCGTGCAGTCATGTGCTCTCTGGTTGCGGAAAGAAACTGGCTTTATTTTTTCATTTATTTACTTATCCATTTTTTTTAGAGGAAAGGATTATGCTGAAAAGCAATAGCTTGAGAGAAACTATAGAGTGTAATTTCAGAGCATTTGAAATGTTCCTTTTTTGTATCATTTTTCTTTTCATTTTTTCCACTTCCTTTTTTTTTTAAAATGCTCGTGTTAAAATTTTTAATGTATAAGTACCTTAGGATTTCTTATAATTTAATTTTTTTTACTAATTCGGACAAATTTTTAGTGGAACGGTAGCACCAAACTACTGTTACTCAGAATTAGTTTTTTTTTAATCAAGAATCAAAATAATATAAAAGGTAAAAATTATAATAGAAATAGCATATGAAAATAAGGATTTCTCTTTGCAATGTCTGTGCTAGCCTAGTGCTAAATTCGACCTACAATGGAGGTGACACTAAGCTTTAAAAATCCATAATCTCTTCAACAAAGGAAAAAAAAAAAAAAAAAAACTTCAAAACAAGGCAAAATTCAAAACAACTTGTTTATAAAAAAAGTAGAAGGGCATCAAAGATTTTATTGTCTTAATCCATGTTATAAATGGCACAACCCATATCATATTAGTCGGGTAGCAAAATTGGCCCATCTTTTAAGGCTATGATGCCTGTTCTTGGCCATTGGTTTGGGGGTGGCCTGAGCCAACCCATCCACCCTGATTCTCGGCCATCTATGAAGCTAAAACTTTGTGTTTGGGCTGCACTTGACTGTACCCAAATTCAGTTGCACTTTCACAGTGTAACTTTCAATTTCACATGTAGTGCAACTATGCAAGTATCACCATATGATTAAATTTTATTGCCTATGAAGCTTTCTTGGGAGAAAACCACTATACGCTCTGAGGGTGGCTGCCTAACTAGGCGATCTGTGTCTTACCCGAATATGATGGATTACGAGTATTTGCTTGCTTTCGGAGGAGCTTATTCGCCAGGGGTGAGTCCAAGTGACTTGAAATTTACAACCTAAGAGCCTGTTTGTAGGCGAAGTACAGAGACTGAATCAAGGAACGCTAATAGAGATGTCTTTGGGCGGAGTTGAGCCCATAAAAACCACATGGGTTTGTAGTTGGGCTTTCCTCATCCCAGACCAGCCCTCACGAGATGCAGCAAATTTCAGTAGTACATTTCTAAGAAAGGCCAACCAAGAGCTGAAAAACTGTTTGGGGAAAAAATCCAGTGGGAAGGTAGAGCACCCACTTTTAGGTATTATTTCTATTATGAATTTTATCTTTAAATACAGTGGGAAGGTAAATCCCTTTCCTTATTGAGTAGAATTAAACAGAATTTTTTTTTAATTAATTTTTCTTCCCTTCTCTTGTCTCCCCTCCCCAAGTTCCAAACAGCCTGTTAGACAAGGAGTATACCCATTTTCATTAGCAAAAGGATAATGCTATATAACCCAAAAATTTATACAAAATTTATATGTAGAAACAGTAGTTTGGTAGAATTTTAATATACACATTTTCTAGAAGAATACCACTTTCTTTAGCAAAAAAAAGCAGTCACAGTCCTTGTCTTATCAGACCAAAAAAGAGGGGGAAATGGACAATGGAGTTCGCAGACGTGATAGCTTGGAAACCATACTTTTCACATTCGCTCTTTGATCTTACCCAATGGACCTTGATTTTTTTATTTGGTAATTGTAAGCAGTCGTGAGGATTGGTTTTGACAAAAATGGGTTCGGAATGTCCCAAATTGTTAAAAGACTATCTGACTTGTGGATCTTAAAGTGGAAAAATTGTCAACGCATAACAGATTTCTGAAAAAGAATAAGCAAGATTAAATTATCGGTTTGTTCTTAGAAACAACTCTTGGGGATGACGGTGCCGCTACTGGTTCCACCGGCGTTGGTGCAAGATGAAGTTGCTGCTCTGTTAGCAAATGTAAGTCTTATATCTCTCATTCTGATTCCTCTGCATGGATTACTAGCACTGCAATCAAATGTCACCGCTGCCTCCGTTGCTGCTGTTCCCCTAATGTTCCTGTACGTCACTTCACTAATTTTCACTCCAGAGCTCTGGCAAGAAGAGAATTAAGTAAAACAGTCAGCCAGCCCTGTTCGCTCGCGGTTACCGTATTATCAAAAAAAAAAAAAAAAAAGGAAAAAGAAAAAGAAAAGGAAGAAGAAAAGGCATCACTGAAAATATCATTTTTTTCATATCATTTCCACTTTCATTTGAAAATGATGCTGGAAATTTAAAATTTTTTTTTAGAGGTTCTTAAAATTAGAAAATTTTTTTTCTTAAAAAATATTCTGAAAACAAGTTCCGAGACTGATTTATCATATGCGGTTTCCACAAAAATAGGCTTTAGAACTAGTTTGCCAAACATCGTTTCGACGAATTTTAAAAAATAAAAATAGAAAGAAAAATGTTACAGTCACAAGTTTTGTTTATCGAATTCTCATTATGAATTTATAGACACAAGTGAATCCCATATGTATTGGATAATGTGAATTTCATCACCTTGTGTCTATTCATAATGATAATTCGATAAACAAAACCAATAACTTTAATATTAGTCAAACAGAAAACGAAAACTAACTCGAAACCGTAACCAAATTACTGATGTATATGCATGTTAAAGTCTTAGTTTACCCTAAATTATGGTCGAAGCCAAGTTTCTTATGACTTCAAATTAGAACAGGTGTTAGTTTTGGAATGTTAGAGGTTAATTAATTACCTCATGAGGACAACTGTTATCCGGGCAATACGTTTGATCGATGATGATGGGGTAATCAACATTCTTCATGATCATATTTCGAAATACAATGTTTCTTGCGAAACCGTTGCTTGGTCTCGCCCATGATTTTATGCGTACCCCATTCTGTGTTTTTGTGAAAACAACACCTGTCACCGTCACGTTCTGGACGCCATCTTCATTGACACCGTTGCCTAGACTGCCTAAACTGCAGTCGGAATATTCAACAGCATGCATATAAAAAAAACTTAAAAAAACCAGAAACCAATGGGGCTTGTATAAGGGAACTTTGGATGACTTTTTTATTTATAGGTCAAAAAACAAAAAAATATATAGAAAAAGGTTATACCAAATAGACCCTTAGTCTAGCTAGCTGATTTACTAATTAATAATTCTTTATTAATTTATTTTAAATTATGTTTTTTATTTTTATTTTTTTTATGAGCGATTGTCCGAGCCAACTTGCGTGTATTTCGACTAATCCCAGGACTTATGCAGTCCTTCCGTTCCATATAAACTAAGTAATTACCGGTTCAAAAGCTTTGAAGGTGGCCCTAAGAAACAAATTATGTTGTTGTGCTCAGCCAAATGGAAGATTTAACTTAATAATTATTTTTTGTTTTTGACAACAATTTAGATATAATCCACAAAAGGATCCAACTTTTATAGGCATATTAGAACCATTAAATACTCACACATTAAATAATCACACACACCCTAACGTTATTGAGTGGTCATTAATTATCCACATTGTGATTCCAAACTCAGATTGGATCTGCTAATTAATTGTCTGTCTCTTAGAGATCAAATGTATTGCAAGTCAATCGGATTAATATTGTCGTTATTAAATAGAAAAGAAGAAAACTCTCCACAATTGATTTTTTCCTTCAGTGCTGAAATTGTATTATAAGATAAATTAGGGATTGGGATTTGCAACGCATTGGATATGAGACGAGTTTGCCTAAACCCACCCGTCCCTAATAGAAAACCCCCCCTAAATTTCATCTCATATTCGTTATGTGTTGAATCCTACTACCCCATCCCATTTAAAACTATAACAGGAGCATTCCAGTCAAAATAACAATTAGCAAATGTAATACGAGGTAAATAATTCTTTGATATATATAGAAATATCCTACTATCTATATATAGTAAGTTGTGTTTATATATTATAATAATATAATTGAAGCATTCTAGTCATTTTAATATATAATAAGGTCAAATTCGGGTGGAAGTCAAATAAACCCTACGCACCTAAACCCTAACCTGTCCGAAATGACTTCAAATTTTTATTCTCTCTCTCATAACTCTTTTATTCAACTCTTAAACCCTTTCTTTTAAGAGCTGCACCCTTTTTTTGGGATGCGGCCGGTGACGCAAAACAATGAAAAGCATGAATAAAATTCAGTGCAAGCAAACTAGGGCGTGGAGGTGCCCAAAAAAACATCACATAGGGTATATTGGCAGTAGTGTTTACCTGATGCCATGCCCAGGGCCACATCCGATACGCTCAATCCAGACGTTCTTGGCGCCCGGACCGATTGATATACAATCGTCGCCGGTCCTGAATATACTGCGAGTGATTGTAACACCGGTCGACGACTCCACATGAATGCCGTCGGTGTTGGGACTCCCGCTGGGGGCCCTAACCTTTATATTTTGAATCCTCACATTACTGCACTGGTCGATGGCAACGTGAATTCCCTGGCTGTTGAGTGAAGTTAAGCCGCTGACCATCACATTAGTTGACCCAAGGAACGTTATTGACTGCATTCATACATATTTTTTGTCATTAAATTTCAATGATAATCATGACTTTAAGAAGATGATTGTACACATATTTAGACGAATTGTCTCTATATATGCACGTGCCTGAGAGAGAGAGATAGAGCATGCTATTGAACTTCTTTGACAATAACTTAAGGCCTTGCTAATATGTGTTTTTAAGGCACATTTTAAACTTGTTTGGTCTTATTATAAAAAGTGTTAAAAATTAAAAAAATATAATTTTTAACGTATTGTATAATCAAATAAAGTAAATTTAAAATATGCTTTAAGAACACATTATGAATGTAATCCCAACATAGCCTATTGTAAGGGGAATAGATTTAGAGCCTCTGTCTTCTTATTCTTTGTTAATACGAAGAAAGTATTTCTTTAGTAATTGGATTCATAACCTTTGCTCTCACATGCGAACATGCAGAATTAAAATGATGTGGATACGATTACTAACTCTTTTTTGTAAGAGTTTCCTACTAACTACAAACACCAACCGGCTAGTTACAAACGTGGACAGCGGTGGATGGAACATGGGCGAGTGGGAGCAGTTGCACCACTGATTTGATAACTTTCACTGCTTTTTAAATTTTTTTATTTATATTTATTTATCTCTAGGTTAAAATATAGTGTATTGCACCTACTCAATAAGTGATGGATGAATGATAGTTTGATTGTGTATATTGAGAAAGATACTTTAAATAGTATGTCAAATGAAGTTATCATATTAATGCATCACTTTTATTGTACGGAATTTATAAATCCCCATCTGTTTTGGCGTTTTTAATATATATATTTCTTTACTTATCAATGAAAATAAATTAATAATTAGAAAATAATTTCATGTATGATTTTATGTAAGTTCCTCCCCTATTGAGCAAAAATTCTGAATCCACTCCTAAACTAGATACAGACATTATACATATATATATATATATATACAATCACGTATTTTTCATTTTTTGCTTTGATGTAAAGAAAACCACATGCACCTTAACATATAAAACTCAAACATGAGATGGAGTCCAAGAATGCCAGCTAGAAGTGTATGACATACCCTAGCTCCGCCGGGGCAATAATTTTTGGTTCTTCGACAAGCCCAAAAGCCGGCAGCCCTTGCATCAATGGTACCACCGTGGATTGAAACCCTGCTGACCGTGTAGAACGAAATCCAGGACCCTGCGTTTCCAAGGACACGATAGTCCCATGGAGCTACAAGAGTTCCATCGATTTCGAACAATATTTTATTCCTGCATGGCCCAGTAAATTTGACCGGCCTTATCAAGAAACTCCCTCTGGGAACGTAGACCATGGCTGGACGGACCGAGCTGCAAGCAGCCATCCAAGCCCGGAGGAACGGTTGGGTCGAGTCGGTTTGGCCGTCTGGTTTGGCACCAAAACTGACTACATTGTAGGCTGCATTTGAAGATGGAAACGATGCTATGCAAATGAACAAGAAAAACAATGGATAAAATAGCTTAGCCATCTTCTTTGTTCTTTTCAGAGAGAGAGAGAATAGAAGGATATAGAAGTAAATGATAGAAGCTAAATGAAGATTCAAGCTATGCATAGATACTCTTTAATATAGGTGCATGGTAGATTAATATATGGTTTTATTGCACGTTAAGTCAATTAATATGTTACCCTCACTATACGGATCAGACGTACGGTGACATTGTGATTTGTTATTGGGAGCAGCGTAAGATACTGATAGGAACTCTCCATCGATTAGTATATAATTGACAAAGAAAAAAATATCAAGCCTCGATTGTCCCGCTTTCATCTTTTACACATAATGGTATACATATTGACTTTAAGAAAATGCTATACATAATTCTATTTGTCACCTTGTTTTCTTACTTCTAGATATAAGTTGTCCAACTCCGATGAGAAAAAGTGGAATAAAATAAAAAGTAGACTCAACTGAAATGAGTTCCGAAAATTTCAATTACATTTTGATTATACGGTGACATCAGCAATCTTTCAAGGTTGGTTGTTCCTCAGACACAACAAATAAAAAAAATAAAAAAATAAAATAAAATAAAGGGTAAACTATTATTTTGTCCTTTTAACTTTGTTTCAGATTTTAATATCATTCATGAATTTTGATTTATTCTATTTAAGCCCTTGAACTTTTAAAAGAAAGTCAATTTTCTCAAAATTTTCAAAATAAGTAAGGAAATTAAATATTAATTATACTTTGTCTAACTAAACTATAATTTAATATTACTTTACCCCATTCAACCAAAAATAGTTATTTTCACCATCAAAAACTTTAAAATTAAATATTTATTTGGTCAAGATTTTATACTAATCTCTAAAGTAAAGAGAAAAAAATAATTTCATGATATGAAATGTCATAAACTATTTCAAAATGCCTAAGAAAACTGCCAAAATAATCCATAAAATCTTGCTTGTTGTACCATCAATTATTAGCCATGACAATACCAAGTAGATTTTTTAAACTACACATTTGTTAACTTGGGACAAATTTTTTATTTTTTTTATAGTGTATCATATTAGAAATATTGCATTGGAGTATTCAATTTGATTTTTTTCTCAATAATGTTAATATGAACTTAAATGATCATATTTTAGGGGTAAAATATAACAATATTTAATTTAGCGGATAAAATGAAACTAAATTGTAGTTGAGAGGGTCAAAGTATGATCAATCTTAAATATGTCTAACTTATTTTAAAATGTTGGACCACATTAATTTTATTTTAAACGTTAGAGGGTTTAAAATGAAGAAATCAAAATTTAGAGATGATATTAAAATTTGAGACAAAATTAGAGGGACAAAATGATTTTTTATCCTAAAATGAAATAAAATAAAATACAGTGAAGAGAAAGAGATAAGACCATGTGGTGCCATAAGTGATCTCTCTCTCTCTCTCTCTCTTCATATATGCTCACTGCAATGTTGTGGCACAACTTGATTGGAACCATAGAGAAGTTGCATAGGAGAGGAGCATTGCCCATCATGTGTACAGGTTGTAGAGATGTAGAACTGAAGCTAAGAGATGGAATAGTTTATATATAACTCACTGGCTTTTATTATGCCACATGAAAACTGGAGGGAAACCGGAGAAACAGGCGCGAGCACCGGATTGTAGCTCCCGCAACATTAACGGGGATCATGGAAAATGCTTAAGAGGCAATGGTTTTAAAAGGTTGAACTGGACCGGCCCATTCAATCGTTTGAACCAGGGTAAAAAAAGAAGATCTAGAGTACAATCACGAAACTGCCCTAAAAGAATTGTCTTATGTTTTAGAAGCCGTTCAAAACCACGGTAAAACGTGTTCGGTCTGATGAAACGTATAAAATGGGCAAAATTTTTACGGCTCATCAGTTGTAAGCCTTTTTCTTCTAATATGGGCTCAATAGGCAGAATAGCATTTTCTACTACAAAGGTTTATATTATGAGCACCTTTTCTAGTACCAACTTCATCACCAAGTACAAGAAGATGATCAAATACAACATATTATGTGTTACTAGACAACTCAGAACTTACAACTTACTAAACAACTCAATTTACCAGACACGCACCCAATTAAACAAGTACATGTAAATCAAACTTCTTTTCCCAAGTTAAACCTCTAGCCCTAGGTAACATTGGCTTCGTGGAATAAGGATTTAGGATGGATAATGCTCTTCAATAAGAGAATTTATACAAAATTTATATTTAGAATAACATGGCTAAGTTGTGATCCTATCACTTTAAAACAAAAAAACTACGAAGATGTATTTTATTACAAAACGGCCACTGTCACATTATTCTTGTGCAAAATTCTGTATAAAAATTCTGAAAGAATAGCATTTTTCCTTTAGGATTGAACTAGTAATTCTATCTTTGGAATTATCCTGCGTCTAGTTGCCAAAAGGAAGTCGGGATAGATAAGCAGCCCGAATATTTGGGAATTTGGGATTGAATTTCAAATTACAAAATTACTCTCTACAAGATTTGTAATAAGGAATCTAATGCTCCAAAATTCTTTATTGGTTATTTTATTCTGCAAAACAAACGTGGATCCCATATGCACTACATCACTTGGCGTTTATCCGGCTTACTATGAATTAGTTAGCATCGGTATAATTGTCAGGTTTCTAGTTAAGATCAAGCTAATGGCAAGCAAAGTAAACTTCATGGTCTTGTGCTAAGTGAGTTCATTTTCGTTATGCCCAAAGCCGTAGTATATTTCATCAAAAAGGAGCTTTTGAAGGAAAAAGGAAATTTCTAAGAAAGACTTGGATTCAATGCCTAGCCATAGTTTCTCTCATACAGTCTCAAATTCCCTTTTTTTTTTTGGTGACAGTGAGAGAGAGAGACCTCATTCCACATATTTGGGCCTTTAAATCAGTCATAGGGCTCAGGCTGGTTACCATTACTGAGAACCAAGCTTGGGCTTCCTATTTGTTGAGCGGTGTAACAATTAGGGAGTGGGCATCAGCTCCATTTGAGGGCTGAGTAGCTTCCCTTGCAGGCCCAAGACTGGTACCATCAGCCACCAGGTGCATTTTGATGGGTCCTACCCAGACATTATTTTTGGAACACGATTGCATTGGACCTTGAAATATAATAATCTCTCTAGGCTTAGACATGGTTTAAGTTAGTTGGGCCAACTGAATAGCCTATGGAAAAGGATCTAGTGTGCTACTTAAGCTAATTAAATTACAGAACCTTAAGGCCAGCACTAGAAAAAAATATTTCACATGGCTTTCCTCCTCATAACACTATACCCTCCTTGGCGGCCCTTTAAGAGGACAGTATAATTTCTCTTACACTAGTGTACACTCGAAAAATTACTTTAGGTACTGCTTAAAAACTGCTAGTAAAAGCAAATAGATCATCCCTAAACTCTAAAGCTCTAAATCCTAAATCTTAATGTGGTCATTGCTCCAAAAAAGTCGGTGTTTGTAAGAGGTCCCTCCAAGTTGAAAATAGGGTTGCACTTTCTTCAAGCAACTACTCCACTTGTTTAGAAATATTTCATTTGGCGAAAATCTGGGTTTTTTACCAAGATAATTGAATTTGAAAAAGTGTTTCCCGAAATAACAAAAATCAAAATCTTATTCCTAATTTAAGGTAAAACGCACATTAAGAGTGCGTTTTTTTGAAAAAATGCAACTTTGAGTTGCGTTTTTGTTTTTTTCCGCTTGTGACCGACAAAGCCTGCAAGCTTCATGCAGCCTGCAAAATTTTTCTGCAAATATACAGAGAAAACGCAACTTACAAACGCAACTTACACTTGCGTTTTCACTTTGGCTATTTGATTGCCCAAATTTCTTCCTCCTTCACCCCACTTCTCCATTCCTCCTTCACCCCACTTCTCTTCCTCCTTCACCTCTCTGTTTCTCACCCCCCATTCTCTTTGTTTTGCTTCTCTCGACCGATCAATCAACATGGATCATCTCTCTCTCCCTCATTCTCTCTCGTAAACTCTACCAGGTACTTTCTAACTCTAATTTTTTTTTTCTTCATTCTCTCTCGTATGTGATTATATAATAGTATATGTTATGATGTAGTAGTAAAATAATAATGGTAAAAATATAATTATTTTATTATATAATTCATAGATTACTAACTTTCTATTATTTTATTTATAGCCATATTTATTACTCGTGCTACTTCGAAAAAGGTCTCCGTTATTCTGCAAAAAAATAGGTTAGTTGATTATTTTTATTAGTAAAATAATTTATTTATTTATGTTGGTTAGCTAGATATTACTTGTGTCGCACTACATTGATTAGGAAAAATATGTTATTAATTACAAAACATGTTATTTATTTATTTATGTTATTTAGGAAAAGGCCTTCGGGAAAAATATGTGATTTATTTATGTTAGTTGGTTAGTAAAAAATATGTTATTAGTTAGTAAGAAAATATTATAATATGTTAAAAATGGTTATATGATCCGAAAAAAAAAAAACCTAAACTAATAGATTTTTTTAGTTCAATATGTATGAGTAAAATAATTAAATTAAAAAATATGATATTAATTAGTAATAAAATATTATGATATGCTAAAAAATATTTATCACGAAAATAATTACGAAATTACCATAAAATATAATTTTTTGACTATAAATTTAAGAAAAATATGTTTTTTTACAAAATTAGTATGTGGCCTCAATTTAATTATTTTGTTACTATAAAAAAGTTTCAATCCAAAGAAGAAAAAAGGTTATAGGATCCAAAAAAAAAAAAAAAAGAAGCTAAACTAATTAACTAAAAAAATAGATTGGTTAGTAAGTAGGATGCCATGAAATTAAGAAATGTGTATACATATTTATTACAAAAATTATTTGTACTAAATAATATTCGGTGAACTAAAAAATTGTAGGATCCAAAAAAAAAAAATAAATAAACTAGTAAATTGAGAAAAAAGTTTATAGGATTCAAAAAAAAAAAAAAAAACTAAACTAATAGATTTTTTTAGTTCAATATGTATGAGTAAAATATTTAAATTAAAAAATATGTTATTAATTAGTAATAAAATATTATGGTATGTTAAAAAAAATTTATTACAAAAATAATTGCGAAATTACCATAAAATATAATTTTTTCACTATAAATTTAAGGAAAATACGTTTTTTATGAAATTAGTATGCGGCCTTAATTTAAGAAATGTGTGTAAATATTTATTAGGAAAATTATTTGTACTAAATAATATTCAGTGAACTAAAAAATTGTAGGATCCAAAAAAAATAAACTAAACTAATAAATTAAGAAAATTTTTTATAGAATCCAAAAAAAATAAACTAAACTGATAAATTAATACAAAAGGTTATAGGATCCAACAAAAATAAACTAAACTATTAGATTTTTTTAGTTCAATATGTATGAGTAGAATAATTAAATTAAAAAAGATGTTATCAATTAGTAATAAAATATTATGATATGCTAAAAAAAGTTATTATGAAAACAATTAGAAGTATGTTTTTTTGGAACTGCCATTTTAAAATGAAGAGGTTACTAATTATTCTAGTTGGATGTGAAAGATATCTATTGTTCAAAATAATCGTTATTTACTATTCATTATCCATTTGTTTTTAGATAACATTCTGTTCATAAAAAGGAAATATAAAAAAAAAAACAATTATAGCCTTAATTTTATTATTTTGTTACTATAAAAAAGTTCCAATCAAAAGAAGAAAAAAGGTTATAGGATCCAAAAAAAAAAAAAAAAAAGAAGATAAACTAATTAACAAAAAAAAATAGATTGGTTAGTAAGTAGGATGCCATGAAATTAAGAAATGTGTATAAATATTTATTAGGAAAATTATTTGTACTAAATAATATTTAGTGAATAATTAGTTATAGGATCCAAAAAAATAAACAAAACTAATAATTTTTTTTAGTTCAATATGTATAAGTAAAATAATTAAATTAAAAAATATGTTATGAATTATTAAGAAAATATTGTAATATGCTAAAAAAGGCTATAGGATTCCAAAAAAAAAAAAAAAACTAAACTAATAGATTTTTTTAGTTCAATATGTATGAGTAAAATAATTAAATTAAAAAATATGTTATTAATTAGTAATAAAATATTATGGTATGCTAAAAAAGATTTATTATGAAAATAAGTACGAAATTACCATAAAATATAATTTTTTCACTATAAATTTAAGGAAAATATGTTTTTTACCAAATTAGTATGTGGCCTTAATTTAAGAAATGTGTATAAATATTTATTAGGAAAATTATTTGTACTAAATAATATTCAGTGAACTAAAAAATTGTAGGATCCAAAAAAAATAAACTAAACGAATAAATTAATACAAAAGGTTACAGGATCCAACAAAAATAAACTAAACTAATAGATTTTTTTAGTTCAATATGTATGAGTAAAATAATTAAATTAAAAAAATGTTATTATTTAGTGATAAAATATTATGATATGCTAAAAAAATTTATTATGAAAATAATTAGAAGTACGTTTTTTTTTGAACTGCCATTTTAAAATGGAGAAGTTTCTAATTATTGTAGTTGGATGTGAAAGATATTTATTGTTCAAAATAATCTTTCTTTACTATTCATTATCCATTTGTTTTTTAGATAAGATTCTGTTCATAAAAAAGAAATATAAAAAAAATAATAATTATATCCTTAATTTAATTATTTTGTTACTATAAAAAAGTTTCAATCCAAAGAAGAAAACAGGTTATAGGAACCAAAAAAACAAAAAAAAAAAAAAAAAAGAAGCTAAACTAATTAACTAAAAAAATAGATTGGTTAGTAAGTAGGATGCCATGAAATTAAGAAATGTGTATAAATATTTATAATGAAAATTATTTGTACTGTGAAAAATTATTCTTTAATTCAATATGTATGAGTAAAATAATTAAATTAAAAAATATGTTATTAATTAGTAATAAAATATTATGATATGCTAAAAATGCCATGATAATTACTAATGAAATGGTTGGAATAAATTAGAATCTGTTTAATTATTATTTAATAGGCACAAGGATGGATGAAACAACAGCCATGTTATATTGGGGTGGTGAAATAATTAAAGATCGTGATGAAGGGATTGTGTACAACATGGAATGTCAGACATTTTGCAGTTTACAATTGCAATTAAAAATGTCTAAACTAGAAAATATGATAATGCCTATGATTGGCAAAGATGGACAATATGTAAGGCTGAAAATTATATGCAGATTTTTAGTTAGTAATAAAGGGGGCTCGACCAAATATAAGAAAGTTATGATCAAAGATGATCGGACATTGCAAATTGCCTTACGGCTACCACAGAAAAAACCATGGATGGAATGCATCGAGCTATATATCGAAGCAGAGAACGCAGTCGTAGATGTGGACACTGCAGTGGATCGAATGTGGGGTGACATTAAGGGGTATGGTAGGATTCTATCGACTAAGGGAGATATGTCAACAACTTGGAACTTCTCAACGGTGTTAACATTGGTACAGGACACTGTTGGCCATAGTGTGCTATATTCATAACAATTTAACCAACATGGTAACCGATTTCATTTGCAAAGCACGCAACAAAGTGGTTACCAAGGTTCGTTTGTTGATTATGACATTGGGTCAAGTAGTATGTCACAACATCGGCCTACCAGAGACACCACTGGTCCTTCGCAAGAGCCTTCGATAAGACATAACCAAGGGAGAGATCCAGTGCAACATATGGTTGAATCGGACCGCCAATCCATTCCCATACAAATTGATTTGAATGTAAGGTCTCCAGATACACAGTCGGAAAAATCTGATAAACATATAGATCTCTCTGTTGAACGATTCTGACGACGATATTTAACAACAACGAGAGATCTCGGTTCCTTACTTTACCACATTACTGGAAGCGTATGATGCACCTGTAATTGGCAGGGATCATTTTCGCCATAGGGCTGTATGGGACATACAAAATCCCAATTTTGAAACAAGAATACTATTCGATGACAAGGCAGCTGTAAAAAATGCATGCACAATGTATCACTTGCACAACACCAAGGAGTATTCGGTTGTTGAATTAACTACGAAATTGTTTAAAGCAAAGTATGCACATGATTGCCCTTAGATGATTCGTGCGTTCACCAAAAGACATGGGATGTGGGAGGTTACGCAATACAATGGGCCTCATTGTTGTTTGTACGGATTGCCAAACATGGGTCTTCATAACCTAGACGCAAACTTCATTGCAGATGTTATCATGGCACAAGTAGCAGTGAGTTTAACTTTGATTTAGACTTTATCACAATAACTAATTAGTTTGTCATAAAAGAAGTTCCTCTAAAGTACTTAAAATGTGTTTTATTTGTACAGAAAGAACTTGATTGGAAGATTGCGTCCATAATAGTATATGTCAAACAATATTACCACCACTCTGTCTCATACAAGAAAACATGAATGGCAAGAACAAAAGCCATAGAAATGGTATTCAGCAATTGAAAATAGTCGTTCGCAAAGCTTCCAAGATATTTGATGGTAATACAGTTAAGAAACCCTAGAACAATCCAAATGTTAAAAACCTTCAATTAGAATGTCTGTGACATGGTTGTGTTTGATCGAGTATTTTGGGCATTCGGACCATGTATTGATGGTTTCAAGCACTGTCAGTCAGTTATTTCAGTTGATGGCACCCACTTTTATGAAAAATATAAGGGTGTCATGCTTATCGCTATGGGGGTCACCACCAGGGGTAGAAAATTTTTCTTAGCCTTTTCTGTTTTTGAGGGTGAGGACACACGTAACTGGTCGTGGTTCATCAACTTATTGAGACACGTCGTTGTCCCTGGTAGGGAATGTGTCACCATACTATCTGATCGCAACTAGGGCCTACTAAATACCATTGATCGAATATGGGAACATCTAAGCGATGATCAACCACCTGGTTTTCACAGGTATTGCCTTCGGCACTTTCGTAGTAACTATCACAAGAAGTATAATATGATAAGGATCAAGGACTTGGTATGGGCTGCTAGCACAGCTCGTCAACTACGAAAGTTCAATACTATAATGGAAAGAATTAAGAAGATAAGTGAACCTTGTTATAATGAACTACTGGGGGAAGATATTACTAAGTGGACATTTGTTCACGATGGTGGCAATAGTTGGGGGATCAATTCAACTAACAATGCTGAGAGCTACAATAGTGCGATAGTAAGCGCAAGTAACTTGGCCATCATTGCAGCTGTGCAAGTCACTTACTACTGTCTTGTTGAGAGTTTTGTTACACGACATAGTGAGATACAAGCTGACACGCAGAGTGGCCATGCATACCCGTTAGAAGTGCCTGAAAGATTTTAGAAGTGGAGCAAAAAAGCAGCTGGTCATACTGTCACAGTTTGTAATTGGTAATATATGTTAATACCTCCATCATTAAATTACTATTGTTCAAGATCTATAAGCAAATATGTATGAAATTTTGTTCCTTGTTGTACAGGGACACGGTGTCTGTCAATGTGCTGACCGGTAGGAGGAGGACTAAAGGTGGTCATCTACATGCCGTGCAGCTTTTTTCGCCTAGTTGTACATGCGAAAAATGGGTTATATTTCACCTCCTTTGCTCCCACGTGCTTGCTACTGCTGCAACTGCCGAAAAGTAACCATGGTTTTTATTTGAGAACCACTACACTATAGAAGCGTATGCCTGTGTGTACGCGACTCCATTTGTGCCATTGTTAATGGAGGATTACTGGCCTCCTTATGAATGACCTATTGTCCTCCTAAACTCCCATCGCAAACATGTAGCCCAAAATGGCCGTCCTGAACATAGTAGGATTCCTAACGCAATGGACGAACCGAGACAAACACAAACTTTCAAGTGTAGTTTATGCAAGGAGTTTGGTCATAACAGACGTCGTTGTTCAAACAGGGGAAGAGGGGGGGAACACTAGGGGATAGTACATGTACGTAATCCATTTGTATTTGATACACGTCTTCAAAATGTGCAAATTTACAATTCTAATTATTTCGTTCATGTTACATTTTTATACTTCTTTCGTGAATAACAAATACAAATTTATTAACGTTCCATCTATGTTAACAAATACAAATTTACTAATATTCCATCTATGTTAACAAATACAAATTTACTAATATTCCATCTATGTGAATAACAAATACAAATAATTATTTTGTGAATAACAAATACAAATTTACAAACGTTCCATCCATGTGAATAACAAATACAAATAATTATTTCGTGAATAATAAATACAAATTTACAAACGTTCCATCTATGTTAACAAATATAAATTTACTAACGTTCCATCTATGTGAATAACAAATACAAATAAT
This sequence comes from Euryodendron excelsum, assembly GCA_033060915.1. Lineage (NCBI taxonomy): Eukaryota > Viridiplantae > Streptophyta > Magnoliopsida > Ericales > Pentaphylacaceae > Euryodendron > Euryodendron excelsum. The sequence goes on along the minus strand of CM065387.1, from coordinate 44,319,754 downwards.
TATTTCATGAATAACAAATATAAATTATTTCGTGCATGTTACATTCTTATATTTTTGATAAAGCACTATATATATGATTGTGAGTATATTAACTTGTCCCATCTATGTTAAACTATCATTAAATACTCATCGATTTTGTGTATTGCATTTTACTAACGTTCCAAAAATATCGTACGCTATGACATCACAACGACGAGTTAGTGGGTCCATCGATGGCAGTGTACTTACGTTACAGGATATTCATCGGTCACAAGTTGTGTGGGACCATGAGATAAGTTTTGTAGAACTTTTATATAATATACATAATAGTTAACATTTAGTTTTTGTTACTAACTACTACCATTTTATAACGCATTCATTGTATTTGATCGCCAGTGTGAGGAGCCTATGCATTGTCGTCGGAGAGACTCAGGTATATTTGACGATACTATAAACCCCTGCATTATTCCTTATTTGATCCATGACGGTTTTTACGATGTATACTGCGTTGGAAAGATTTGACACGATCATGCTCTGCTTACAGCCATGGTCGAGAGATGGCGACATGAGACACACACCTTTCACTTGCTTATGGAGAAGGCGATAATCACATTGTAGGATGTCTCCATATTATACGGTCTTCCGGTTCCTGGCAGGACTGTTATAGGTTCATAATTACAATTCACAATTACAGTTCATGAAATTATTTAATTACACGCGTTACTTCATGACCTTATACACATTATTATATCGTATGGAACAATTGAACTCCAATTTACTAACATGTTGCAGGTCTTTCTGGCCCGTTGACGCCGTAGGGATGGACCCCTATTTCTATGTAGCATTTAGGAGTTGCACCCGGGCCTGAAAATTTCAAGAAAAATTTGGTGAGACTTAGGTGGTTAAGTTAGACATTTGGGGCACTTGCGGATGATGCTGATAAGATCACAGTGCAGCGCCATGCTCGGGTATTTATACTGAGACTCCGTGGCGGGGTCATGATACCAGATCACTCCGGTACGCTGTTTAGACCCATGTACTTACCCTTGATAGCAGACCTTAATGCTTGTGGAGATTTCAGCTGGGGGAGTGTAGTCTTAGCATCATTGTACAGGGGGTTATGTAACGCCGCATGTCCCATCTCTTCTGAGATCAGTGGCCTGTTTACACTGCTGCAGGTAGGCAAACTCATGTTGTTATTTAGTTTAGATGATCATATCCTTCCATATTGAGACTGAGAATCATTCAAATTTGGGTATGGGAGAGATTCCCAATTATGGCACCTATACGAAAGTCGATTTCAATTACACTAGCGCAGCAATCGCTTATTATTGGGGAACACGAGAGTCCAGGTGGACCGCTAGGGGCAGGTGGCATGATGATTTCCTCCTGACAGACGTCTCCACCCATTAAAGTTCATTAAATTGTTTTTCAGGCAAAAGCATGGGCGGACGTATATGATAGGGGAACACGCGCTCTACATGACTTTCCTAAAACAGAGTCAATGAAGGAGATCTATGAGATACAGTTTCGTGCCATGGCTTCTTTATCCCTCATACAGGAGATATACCGTGTCCCACAGCATCGAGGGTGTACCTGCGATGCCCCGCCTTTTGGTTCCCCGGAAGCCAGTGTTCCACATGGCATGTTACCTCATCCCACCCCTGCACACCGATCCACCTTTTCGATACCTTCTTTCGTTCATGGTGGATATAGTGTCGGGTACGTGACGCCTACCCCATATAGTTATGCTAGTCAGAGTTCCGGGACAACGTCATATAGGCCATCTTTTCCTACTGAGGAATACTTTGGCACACATGATCCTCCCAAGACATCACATCGATGACCGACCCGGTAAGTATCTCCAGTTATGTTTCAGACAGATCCCGAGTATAGTCATGATCCATTCGTAGGGGGTAGTTTTGGATAACACTATCATGATTTTCCCAGTTACTACCCTGTATCGACTTATGGGGCTGGGCCGTCACAGGTGACTCATGATTTTCACAGTGGCTACCCTTCATCTAGTTATGCTCCAAGGTCGTCACAGATGACTCATGATTTTCACAGTGGTTACCCTTCATCGATATATGTGCCAGGGCTCTCACAGATGAGTCATGATTTTCATAGTGTCTACCCAGTATTGACTTATGCGCCAGGGTCGTCACATGTTTAGCATGATGATGAAGAGTTGGTAGCAGTAAGTGATGAGGATGAGTAAGCGGAGGACGAGCAAGCAGAGGACGAGCAGGTGGAGGTGGGTGTTGATAGAGGGCCGAGTGGTCAGGACGAGCAACAAGATGTGGCGGTTCATAGAGGATTGAGAACCTGACGAGCTCGAACATGTCTAACAGGGGGGCATTTTGGGCCATCAATTTTCAGGGCATTTTATTAGTATTATCTATTATAGATCAAATTATTTATTCTTATTGTCTATTATAGGGGTTTTACCCCCGGAGACATAGCATCGCATTTATTTGTATGTATTTTATATTGTATGTGGTATGACATCACTTTTAAATTTTCCTTATCATTTTACGGGCAACTCACCAAACATACGTGTCACACCCCGATTTTTGGGTGTCCAAGGTCCTTTCGGCTTAGAGACAAAAAACACGGAACTCTATTAATAGAACTCATCCTCCTAGAAGGGCAAGTGCGACTAGGTTTGGATTGAAAATTAGTTTGATTAAGGGCTTCTTAGAAAAATAGGAGTCGCCACCTAACTTAATTAAGGTGAGTTATGACACCTAAAACTAAGTATTAATACAAAGATTAAACTTAGGATTTTTGAAAAAGATTTTGAAAACTCCCTCAAGAGAGGGTGTTTAAGAAAATAGGTCATTTGACAACCTTTAGAAATATTTACGCCTTTCTTTGAAAATAACTCCATTTTCATCCGGGGGTTGGTTACATGTAGGGAAGATATCCTAAGATCATCACCCTACCCTGCCCTTTTGGTACCTACATGTTTAATCACCCTTTGTTCACTCACTAGAATGGTCGGTTACCATTATCCACTTAATATCTACTTTATAATTTTTGAAAACAGAGTTTGGTCATCACTTTTCGGATGAATGATTCGTGATGTAAGTCTTAGAAGAAGTTTGAAAGCAAGAGAGTTTTGAAGGAGTTTGAAGTAGAAACTTTGAATGGATAGAAATTTTGAAAAGGGGATTGGAGTTGAAATAGGAGTTATGACCATACCATTTTAGGTTGCCTACGTATCTCATTTGGCAAGAATCAGGTCATTTATAGTTCGGGCAAAAGCCTGATGAAAAATAGGCGCTTTAGGGCCTTTGGAAAGTTTGAAGATACTTTGTGGTTTTTGGAAAGTTTGAGGGCACTTTGTAGTCTTTGGAAAGAGAGAATTTGAGGGTTTAGATTTGAAATCGGGTAATGGGGTATTTTGAAATAGAACATTGAAACTCTTGAAAGGGGGTTTTGAAATGTTTTGAAATGTATTTGGAGCAACTCAAGAGAGTTTTGGAAATGTTTTGGGATGACTCAAGAAAGTTTTGAAAATGTTTTGTAGTCATGCTTTGAAAACCTTGGAGGTATGATTTCGGGGATGTTAAAAAGGTTTTCGAAAATGGTTTATGAGAATACCTGGGACTTTGGAACTCTAATATGGACAACCTTGGAGGTTGTACTTGATATATTACCTTCCTTTGGAATCCGTAACCATGGAAAGGGTAGGGACACCTTAGGGTTGTGAGCTCCTGAAAATATTTTTGAAAATACTTTGAAGATGGAGTAGGGGAACATTTGAAGAGGTTATGGAGTTGGTTTTTGAAATATCAAGAGAGTAGGTGGTTTTGGAAAAATGAGTCATGAGAATAGTTTTAAATAGGAGGATTATTTAAAAAGGGTTTATGAATTAGAACCTTGAAGCGTACTAACCTAAGTTGGGTTGACCTATGGTTAAGGGTGATCTAGGTTTAACTAACTAGGGTTTGGTTAACCTAGGGTTAGGAAGACCTAGGGTTAACTAACTAGGGTTTGGTTAACCTAAGGTTAGGGTGACTTAGGGTTAACTAACTAAGGTTGTGTTAACCTAGGGTTAGACAACTAGGGTCAAATTAACCTAGAGTTGGACAACTAGGGTCAAGTTAACCTAGGGTGGGATAACTAGGATCAAGTTAATCTCGGGTTGAATAACTAGGGTCAAGTTAACATAGAGTTGGAAGATGGTTTTGAAAGGTGACTTAATGCATTCTTAAAAGGAGTTTGGTAAAACAAAACATGACATGCAAAGGACTTTGGTAGACAACCTTTTTTGAAGATCATTTCCATAAAAATTTAACTCTAGCCAAGAGTATGATTTATATGGTTGGTGTTTGAAGACCATTCCAAAGAAGGTTTCCTAGTGATCATTATAACCATTATCTTGGCAAGAGTATAGAGTCCAAGAATTAACATGATGATGACAATTTTTGAAATACTATTTTTAATGCTAAGGTGGAGAGAATGGATTTTTTGAAAACCATTTTTAAGAGAGGGTTTTGTAAACCAATTTTTGGAGGAAATCATTTCAATAAGGGAGGGCTCCTATGGTAAAGTAAAAAGGAGACCACTCAAGAGAGGGTTCCATGGTGCCATTCCAACCACTAAACTTGAGGAAATGGAAACCTTGGAAATTAGAGAGTTTGAAAAACATTTGTGTGCAAGAAATGAAAAAAAAAGGGAACCATATTAACAATTTAGGACTCCTATAGCCAATGTAAAAGGGAGACCACTCAAGAGAGAGTTCCATGAGGCCTTCCAACCACTAAACTTGAGAGGATAGAACCCTTATGAATTAGAGAGTTTGAAAGCCATTTTTATACAAGTTGGAATGCAAAGATGCAAATGAGTGAGTTAGGGGTTAGTAGGGAATTTTCTAAGACATGATTTCTAAGGTCTCACCTTAAACTTCAAGGAGCCAACTCTTGGAACCATTTTGAGAGGAATATTGAACTTGAAAATGGATTGGAAATAAGAATAATGCAAGCCTTGTAGAACATGGTTAGAAACATAAAAATAAAGCCAAGCACATAAGACATGATCAAGTTAGCAAAATTCAAGGAGGTCATGAATACATATAAGATTTTAGGCTACATCACATAAACAAGGGGCTCCTAGGCTATACCATCTTTAAGTAGGCTAGTGGGAGATCCCCCTACACAGTGGCTCCCACTAGCTTTCCTCTAAGCATGAACTAGGAGCCCTCTTGACTCAAGCATGCAAGAAAAGGGGGTTGAAGATGGGGATTAAAATAGAGAATAGCCTAAGTAGGTTAGGAGGGAGAAGAGAAGAGTGGGGGATGGGAAAAATGTAAAAGAAATATCACATTTTGCCTTCAATATGCTTGTAGACTTCTATAGATGTCTTGACTTGAACTTGGATGACTTCAAGAAGGCTTGAGAGACTGGAACGTGAGGTTTAATGGTGTACAGGGCTATATAAGTGAAGTGTATGGGCTAGAGGGAAGTGGAATCTAGCCTAAGTATTGGAGAAGTGGAATATATATAGAGATTCGAGGTTCTAAAGCAGTTTCAGCAGAGCTTTGCATCAATTTCAAAGTTGGAATATGCAAAGGGGGACACTGGTATTTATAGGCAATCTAAAACAAGCCTGGCGCATGTGCTACATGCGCCTGGCCAAAATTTGCCCTGGCGCATGTGCTACATGTGCCAGTACTGTTCCATTGCCAGTATGACACGTGGCACTCAGTGTACTAATTAAATCCTGACGGTTGATCAAAGTTTATTCAATTTGATCAAAATCTGGGTGCATGTAACATACGCTCCGTCACCGGGAGTGTTCATTTAAACTTTGTCTCGATAATTGAGCCAACCGAAAAGGTTTCGGGAGAATCGGTTGCACCCACGATATCCTCCTAGGGTTTCTCATAAACTTTCATGTTTTTGGAAAGTTTAAATTGTGTTCGGAAGTGCGAGATATCATCTCGGGAAACATACATAGAATGACATCTTTGCGGAGCGTCTGTGATACGCTATGAGAGGGTTCGAAAGTAGCTATTTTTGTGTCGCATGATCAAGGCCTTTGGGCAGCGATCTCTTCGATCGGACCGTACCGATAGAAAGTACTCTAGAAGCACTTTCGGGAATTCCCTAATTTACGCATTTCTTAAGTCGTTTGACGATGCGTTTTAATTTAGGAATTGGAGAAAAAGTCAACCTTGACAGAGCGTCTGCAAGACGCTTCAGGGGCTGCCGAAAGTTGTAGTTTTCGAGCCATATGATGAGGAGCTTCGGAAAGCAATCTATCCGATCGAGCCGTATCGATGGAAATGGACGAGCTTTCGGGAATTTCCTGGTTTACGTATTTCTCAAGTCATTTGACGGTGCGTTATAACTAGGGAATTAGGAAAAAAGGCAATTCGGGCGGAACGTTTGTGAGACACTCTAGGAAACTTTTATCGAGTGGTATGTGTATAGCATCGTAAGGTCCTCCTTAGGTTAAACAGGGGTGTATGGTGAGAGCCGCCGCTCAATATCCTAGAACCAGTGTTGTTTAGGTGCGCGCTCGCGTTGTTAGGGGCAAAATGGTCATTTTGGCTGGTTTCGGTTGAAAACAGTCAGGAATGGATCGGAGTATCATGTTAAGCCTGCTGGGTCGTTCCGAGATGGTTTCGGGAGAGTCTTTTACCGTTCGGTGGGAGTTTGTGCAGTGTTGGGGTGTCTAGGGGTAAAACAGTCATTTTGACCGGAGTTAGCTGGAATGGGATCGGAATCGGACTGAATGGCATGTGAAGTACGCCTAATTGTTTAGTAAAATTTTGAAAGGGTGGACTTATCGTTTTGAGAGATTTTGAACTTTCTCAAAATGTGCCTAGAGGCCCAATGGGCAGGTTTGGTCATTTTTCACCGAGTCGTTCTAGCAGGCGTTGGTGTTGACCTATGTATTGGTTCCCGAGACTGCCCGGTCCTGAAAAACTACCTGTGCAGTGTTGCTCCCTGAGACCGCCCGGTCTCAGAGAGCTATCTGTAGGATGGTGTTGGTTCTTGAGAACGTCTGGTCTTAGAAAGCTACCTGTGATGGTGGTGTTAGTATTCGAGAATGCCTGGTCTCGAAGAACTACCAAATGACGAACATTCTACAATGGCGGGCTAGCAGGTGCCAAAAGTGAACCGTCTAGAACTTGATAAGGTGTTGGTCCTCGAGATCGCCCGATCTCGGGAAGTTACCTAAATTGTGTTGGCCTCCAAGATCGCTGGGTCCATAAAGCTGCCTGGAATGACGGTGCTTATCAGTTTGGCGGGACCTGGTGGGCCCAGGAATGACCGGTTAACTGGGATTGGAATTTGAAAGGCTTGTCTTGAGCTTGCATGTGTTGTGATGTTTGAAAATTGGATCCGATCTAGCTGGAGATTGCCGAGCGGGCAAAAATGGGGTGTTTACAATACGTATACATTTAATTTTAAGACAGGTACAATAGCACAAAATCATATAACAAGATTAATGTTTAATTTTACAGTGTCACATCCTCCCCCCTGTAGGAGGTATTTATAGAGAGCAATCCCTTATACCCTCTTTACATGAATGTTATATCTGCAACATATGCCGGTGACAAGGCTGTACCAGAGAGTAGTCACGTCAATTACAGTCATTAACCCCTTATCACGTGAATACAACATCCCCTATGCTCGTGACCTAAACATGACTGGACAAGTGTACACCATAGGTTTGTTATGTCAATTAAAGGCTGCACCAATAACATGTGAAGGCAAGACTGAGTTGTCATGTCGATTAAAGCCATAAAGATCCCTTATGTCAGTTTGAAAGTTGCATCCCCCATGCTTATGACAAGAACTTGAATGGAAAAGTCATCACCAAAGAGTTGTCATGTTAATTAAAGGCTCATGTATTAAGTAACATTAATTGATGCCTCCTCTGATTACGTGCTGGAGTGCTCAACCATACCTGTATACATGTTGAAACGAAAATGCTTGTTTGGGGCATCATCCAGTCTTGCGAATCCTACCGTCGACATGAATGAATGCCAACTGTCAAGACTCTAGCTCACATATGGTGGGTACATACATAGACCCAATCGGTAACAAATGGTACGGCCAAAAACATAGCTTTCTCAACAAACCTATCCTTATGCACGATACGACGGGTCCAATCAGCCACATCTTCATTGGCAATGCATCCGTACGATCACCTCCCGGTATGACGGATGATCAATGCATAAGGTTACTGTGGGAAGACTTACTCGATAAAAGGCGTGAACAAGAGATGTATTGCCGATGGCATGGCCTCCGTGTCCCAAAGGCTCGTTCAGCTAGCCTATGGAACAGGAGATCGCCTACGAATAAGGTCATGAAAGTACTAAAACGCGAGATTAATCAAATGCAATGAAGATTGGACAAGTATCATTTCACAGAACAAGCAAAGACAGACTGTGGTGATCTAGCACAAGAACTGGTAGAAATTATTGAATATCCCTTATTAGTTTCTGATTCAGAATTTTCAGAGTTTTTAAAAGCAGAAACTGACAATGACTTTGTCAATTATCTACCTAGTAGCATTTCTGTTCGTGGCAAATCACTGTGTTGTTACGAACATGATTCATAAAGTATAAGATGTTAGTAGCAACTTCTTTTAGTCTTATCCTATGTTTGGCCATGAATCTACGAAAGCAATAAGGTTACTTGCAATGTTCATTTATCTTTTATTCGTAAATTGAGTCTAGTCAAGCTAATTTTCTTTTAGTAACTTTTTAATCGTAAACCAAGTTCATAGTCCAGCCAAATAATAACTTATATAAACTTATATTTTATCTTATGTCTGACTTTTTGGTCTGAGAATGTCACTGTTACATCATTCTAGTTAATGCTTTAAACGAGCAAAATCGAGTCACATAAAATGTTGTTCAATTTTAATTTTCTAAGCACAAAATGTGAGTTTTGTCCAAAATTCTCTCTCTCTCTCTCTCTCTCTCTCTCTCTCTCTCTCTCTCTCCTTTTCTCTCTCTCACTCTCTCTCTATTATCTCATTCTCATTTTATAATAAAAATTATACATAAAATTATAATATTTATAAATTTTTATTATTTTTATTTTGATTTTAAAAAAATAAAATAAAATAAAAATATATGGATAGAGTTAAGTAATAATTAAAATATTTTAGTAATCAGTGATAAAATGTTATAAAATGGCAAAAATTTACAGAAAATAATTTCAAGGATAAAATAAGTAAAATATTTATTAGTAAAATAAGTATTGTTAAATATATAGTTATTTTATAAAGTAATTTGCAGTAAATAAAGTATTATAGTATTATAATTTTAGTTATTTTATAACACTTTGTCTATACTTTTAATATTACTTAATTATGTTCATATTTTTTGCTATTAATATTTTTTAATTATTACTTTTATTATTACTTAACTTTGTTCATAATTTTTGCAATTAAAATATTTTAATTATTACTTAACTCTATTCATATTTTTTTTATTTTATTTTTTAATTTTAAAATAAAAAATTTAAAAATATTATAATTATTATGTATAATTTTTATAAAATGAGAATGAAAAAATATAGAGAGTGAAAGAGAGGGCAGTTGAGAGAGAAGGAGAGAGAGAGAGAGAGAGAGAGAGGGGGAGTAGAGAGAGAGAGAGAGAAAACAAAAGAGTAGAGAGAGAGAGAGACAAAAGTCAATAGATAGAGAAAGGGAGGGGGGGTGTGTGGCGGGAAAAGGGGGGAAAGAGAGTTTTTTTTTTTTTTTTTTTTTTGGGGGGGGGGGGGCGGTGCTCAGCTTTTGGAAAAAGGGCAGAAAATGCAACTATAAGCTGTGTTTATTTTAGGATTTTTTTACCCGCTAGTTCAGAAAACGCACTCTCAATGTGCGTTTTACTTTAAATTGAAAATAAGATTTTAATTTTTGTTATTTCGGGACATACCTTTTTAAATTTAATTATTTTGGGAAAAAACCCCCCAAAATCTCTCTATGCACTACATAGTACTCATAAGGACAACACTTGTGAATCAATTCTAAACAAAGGAAATGCAACTTTTTAATTAATTAACTTCACTATCACCCTAAGCCCTCTGAATAAAATTAATTGACGAAAGTCTATAGACCATATGTATATATATGTATATGTATCACAAGTTGGATAAACTATAGTGCCTCTCTGTGTTTGAAAGTAATGTAAAATCGAAGCTTTAATGTCAGAACCAAATGAAGAAAAGGTCTCACCATGTGGGCACAAGTAAGCTGAGCTTCTTCCTAAATTTCAATTAGCTCTTCGATCATTCAATAGTTAGAAAATGATCCTCCCATGTGTGGAAGTAAGGTTGGGAAGGTTGTCATGAATGGGTTCAGTTAATACAGTTACAGTTGATTATCTTTACTAAGGAACGTCTGCAACAAGCAATTGACTCAGATAAATTCAAATAGGAGCTTGACTTAATCCCCACTTTATGCTTTCGGTACATAATTCGGCATGAATATGGGCCTAACTCACAGGACTCTTCAGCTAAGTTACTATGAAACCTAATTAATTTACTATCCAAGAGGCTACATGCTTATGCATGGGTCAATTGATTTCAATACATGAGATTCAGAAATTAAGACTATCTCTTCAACGCAGTTACTGATAATTTTTTTAAACTTCTTCTAGATTAATTAAACCATCAAAATGAGTAATGCTATATAAATAGAAAAATTCATACAGAATTTATTACCAGAATGATGTAGTTGGATACAAGCCATTTATTTAGAACAAACACCTATCATAATGACTTTTAATTATAATAATATCATTATCATATCATAATGTTTTAAAAAGTTGGGTTGGATGCACCAATTCAATCATTTAAACCAGGGAAAAAAACCACGAGTACACTAACAAAACTGCTCTTTAAGAATAGTCTTATATTTAAAAAAAGAAACCCGATTGGTATTAAATGGGTAAAATTTTGAGGGCTCATCCCTCCACATCTAATCGACTTTGAGAATCGACAAACACCTCAAGCCTTCTTCTTCTCCTCAACCCAAATCCTCTCGGATCAAATGCCCAACCCGAATTTAATTAGGATAATCCTCGACGAGGACTAAAACCCTCTCCATCATTAACAGTAGCATCGGAATGAGTAAATCAGGTATATGCAATAACTAATTCCATCTGGTATGTGTATGTGCTTTGATTTTGCTATGTATGCAAGTTGTTTCGAGTTTTGAAGATGATGAAATTGATATGATTTGGGTGATTAGATTTGGTAAATAATTTGGGAACTATAAAATATAGGATCAATAAGCAGAATAAGTGATCGATTGCCAAAACATTTTCCACTACAAAGGTTTATATAGTAAGCTCCTTTACTAGTAACAACTTCATCACCAAATACACCTAGATAGTCAAAAACAACATATTATGGGTCCCTTGACAGCTCAAATTTGCAAGTTACTAAACAACTCGACTTGTTTTTTTTTATTTGGATTGAAAAACCAGAATATAGATCAAGCCAAAACATCACAAAGTATCAAAGGAAAAATAGAAGGTGGAACTTCCTCCACCCATGTCATATCTTCATCAAACTCAACTGTTAATCTGGCAAGAGTATGACCCACCTGATTCCCTTTCTTTTTAATATGTGAGCATTCACTGTGCATAAAGCCCCAAGGAAAGTTCTTGCATCTTGAATGAGATGCCCTATACAAGATAAGTCCTCATATCCAGCGGCCATAGCTTTGGTAACTGTTAGCAAATCTTCCTCCAAATGAATATTATTTAAACCCAATTTTCTACGGCTATCATGGTAGCTCTTAATCATAAAAATACCACTGTTACATTATTTTAGTAGAATATTTTATATAAATTTTTTTAAAAAAATAACATTTTCGTACATTAAATGACTAGTCATAGTTTCTCTCACAGAAATCTCAGGCATTGCACCGTTATTGAGAACTAAGCTTGGGCTTGGTATTGGGTGAGGTACCTAACAACTTGAGGACTGGACATCAGCTCCATTTGAGGGCTGAGTAGCTGGCATTGCATGCCAAGGCCTAGTACCATCAGCCAGGTGATTTTTTGATGGGCCCACCCTAGCTATTATTTTGGAACATAATTATTTTGGACCTTGATCTGTAATCACTATAGGCTTAGATGTTGTTTTATTTAATTGGGCCAACTGCATAGGATATAGAAAAGTATCTTGCGTGCTACTTAAGTTAATTAAATTACAAAACCATATGGTCTGTCCTAGAAAAAATTATTTTACGTGGCCTTCTTTCTCATCATACAATAGCCTATCAGTGGCCCTCCCAGAGGACCGTATACTTTCTCCCTAAATTTTAAATCTTCTTGCTATCTTCTTTTTTTCTTTTCGGCTGAACCGAAAAGGTGAGTAGGGGCAACCAGCATAACAATTTTTCTTAAGTGTGACCATAGAGAGTTCCCACCCGTTATAGAATATTCAGTTTGAGCCATAACTACTGGCTCAAGAAGGGCGAGTCCATCACCAAAGCCCTATCAAAGTGCTAGCGACATTCAACACGTTCATAATAGCATTTGGTTCACAAAACTACTGTCACAAGTGAGTTTGATCATATGAACACGCGATCGTTGAAAGAAGAGCAGAGTTCTACATCCTGATTATTTATTTATTTTTTTGATGATTGGTGTCCTGTTTTATTTGCACGCACCTCAAGTAATCTTGGGATTGGTGTAGTTCCTTTGTCCCACATAAATTGGGTAATTATAGAATTAAAGGCCCTAGAGGTGATCTCAAGGAATTGATAGCACCTAATTAATAGATTTCAAACTTTAGATTTTAAAAGGAGCAGACCCCTAAATTTCATGTATTGACTGCCAAGCTATCCATAAAAATTTTTTAAACCCCGCCGCTACTGAAGCTAACTCAACTCTTCAGAAAGGATGAGCTTGTTCAAACTTAAAAAAATGGTGACTTAAAACTTAACGTAGGGGTGCAATTTCTTCAAGCAAGTACTCCACTTGTTCAGAAACATCTCATTTGGAGAAAATCTTTGTGTGTACTGGATAGTACATGCATCTAGTACTTCTAAGGACACTTAATGAATTAAATCTAAAGAAAGGAGATCCAACTTTCCAATTAATTAACTTCAATATCACCCTAAGCAATCAACGTCTGACTACAATTAAGTTAACATGCAAAGTCAATAGATCATATATATATATATATATATTATATCACAAGTTGGATAACTTAGTACCTCTCTAGTTTTAAAAAGTAATTCAAAATAGAAGCCTTAGTGTCAGAAGCAAATGAAGAAAAGGTCTAATCATGTGGGCACAAGTAAGCTGAGCATCTTCCTAAATTTCAATTAACTCTTCAATCATTCAATAGTTAGAAAATGATCCTCCCATGTGTGGAAGTTAGGTTGGCTCTGAAGCAAAGGAAGGTTGTCAATGGGTTCAATTAATACAGTTACAGTATAATTCTCTTTACAAAGGAATGCCTGTGACAAGCAATGGACTCAGGTAAATAGAATTAGCACAGCTTGACTTAATCTCTACTTATTCTTTCGGTACATAATTCGGCATGAATATGGGCCTAACTCACAGGACTATTCAGCTAGTATGAAACCTAGTGTACTATCCATGAGGTTAGCTTGTGTGGTAGGGCTTATTAGCTTTTTGGAGTTTGGTTTTTTTTGCAAAAAAAGAAAAAAATTAGTTTTTTTGACTTAAAAACAAAAAACGTTAACCTGAAAAAGTTTGCCAAAAAGCCTTGGTTAAACGGATGAATTAAAGCAATTGGTTTCAATACATGCATTCAGAAATTAAGATAATCTCTTCCATCGATCGATAGTTACTAACTTCTTTAAACTTCTTCCAAATTAAATGACTAAAAATGATATTTTAAATATACCACGTAGAGGTCTTGAGTTCGAAACTCCGATAAGCTCTCTAAACATGAATTTTGGCAGCCAATATCACATGAAGGAAAAAAAAAAAAAGAAGGCATTGTTGATCTTTTAATTTGTCAACATCATGTGCATTACCGCCGTATACTAGATAGGGTACATATATAAGATTTGTAGGTCAACGAAATCACCTGCAAACTCTAAAAACAAAAACTGCTTGAAACAAGGAGGCCCTGGAAACAAGGCAACGTGCATTCATGAATGTATTCTCGCGACCCCTTGACACAGAAAGAGGCTTATTGGTGTATCAAAGACATGAACAGCCCTCCTTGTTCACATCTCTGTGTGTGGAGAGAGAGAGAGAGAGAGAGAGAGAGAGAGAGAGAGAGAGAGAGGTTTCCCCATGTTTCCCTATATTCTATATTACTTAATTCATTTCTCCTAACAGCAATAGTGTTGCACTAGACCAAGTCCAACATGCCACCCTAACCTAAGTTAGGCAGTCATGACTGGATTCCTGCTCCCACATCTGTCTCTTCTTTAATTAGAAGAACGCGAAGAAAAACAAGAAAACACACAAAAAAAAAAAAAAAAAAAACAGATTGAAACATTAAATAAATTATTGCTGAAAACATTTCGTTTATATTTTGTCAAAGAAACTACAAAAACGGATTGTGGACAAAAATAGATTTGAAACAGCAAGAAATAGCATGGGGGGTACTTAGATAAAATCAGATGGTAATTGAGGGGACTGAAATTATGATTTATGACTAAAAATTGTGATTTATCCTAGTGGAGTTATAATAGTGTGCCATGGATGATTTTAGCAAATATAATTGTTGCCCTCAGATGTGAGCACAGGCACACCAAAAAAAAAAAAAAAAAAAAAAAAAAAAAGAAGAAAAAGGAGAAAAAAAGAAAAGAAAACCTCAATAAGTAGAATAAAGTTGAGTCATCCATAGAAAAAGTTCAATATGTATGTGAGCTGCATATGAAAAAAAGGAGCTGCAATTTTCAGTTGCAAAACTCATCCTCCCTTCATCTTTAAAAGAGAACAACCAATTAGCTAATCACTGAAATTACTAGAAGTTAGCTTGTTAAAAAGTTGATTAATATAATCCAAATGCTTTTAGCAATGGGCTACCATAGGCCAAGAGCCGTACAGAGATAATTAAACTAAAGATGAAAAAAAGGTGCTCTCCCTAATTCGAACATTAAGGGAAGCACCTGTTTCTTTTGTCAACGACTGCTCACATGGGATTTGATGCCGGGGTTAGGAATGACTACCTACTGGAACAGTGGTTCACAAGATAATCCTAATCATTTGCCCTTTTCGCTAATCATTAAGCAAGTCATCAAAAATAAAACAATCAACTTTTGAAAAAGCATTTGAGAGTTAATCATGCCTTTTTAACATTAGGAAGCTAGTTAATAAAATGCAAGTCAACATTGCCAATAAGTGCATGAACTTGGAAGGATAATTAAGGTGAAAGCCAATTAACAAATTACTTGTATGAGCAAACTACCAAATTGTATGTTGAAATGTCTTTTCATATTTTCACTCATTAAAGACTTAGTACATCATTACTTACTTTATTGTTGCTGTGGCAGTGATAGTTGTTATTATTAGTATTACACTATTACTGTTATTTTTGTAATTTCTTGTTATTAGTATTAGTATTATTACTGCACAACTGTTTCTATGTTAGTGCAGATTCACATGGTATGTTTGATTAGGTTTGTGGCTTATCCCAATTGAAAGCATGAGAAGCCCCCCATATATTAATGCTTTGAAGGCATTTAAAC
Source organism: Euryodendron excelsum (assembly GCA_033060915.1). Taxonomy (NCBI): domain Eukaryota; kingdom Viridiplantae; phylum Streptophyta; class Magnoliopsida; order Ericales; family Pentaphylacaceae; genus Euryodendron; species Euryodendron excelsum. The sequence goes on along the minus strand of CM065387.1, from coordinate 44,304,106 downwards.
TGATGATTATGATATTCCAACAGATTAAATAAGACGAAAGCTCCCTATGCATCATCGTATGTTGCATTGAACAATCCAAAATTTTATATCATTGAGAGAATGTTTAACAACGAAAGAGCTCTTTGTGTTTCATGCATGCACATAGCTAAGTAAAAGACAAGTAATTTATGTCAGGACATCATGAATCCTTATTTAAATTTCCATAAAAACAACAGTTTTTTTTTATTTTTTTTAATTGTGATCCGATCGATAACAAGCAACATTTGGTGGTGCTTGTAGTTCTATATATGGGAGGCAAATAGCATGCACATGAGAATATATTGTTCGAAAACCACTATGTGACCAAGTTTAGAAATCAGTTTGTCCTTTCAGAAGTATGAGAAAAGTGGGGAATTAAATGTAACTACTTCAACCTAATTATGCCTTGATCATTTGTGACTGCGATTTTTGTGTTTTCAAAATTACTATGCTCATTTTGAAAGAATGGTGGTAAGGTATCACCTGCCAAAAAATTGAACTAATAGAGAGGGATGTAAGAATATATTTTAAACTGGTAGGTGCATGTGACCTGTGATAGATGAATCGTCTAGATGAAGAAATTATATACTATTGGTTGATATGCGGATTTGAGCACAAGGCATTCCTATTCTATATAACACACTAATTGTTTACAACCTTGTGTTTCAAAACTTGAACTATTAATAGTATATTAATTACAATGCATATATGATTGCGCATTAGAAAGCCTAAAACAATTCAAGAATGTCAGGTAATTGACATAAATAACAATGCAAGGACGTTCAGGTTTAGAATGTGGCGGCGGACTGGTGGCTAAGGGGATGACGGGAACTACTGGTAGTCTTGCGCTTAAAGTAACAATAAGGGCAAAACATGACATACGGGACGAGAAGGGAGAGGAGGCTAAGGGGCTAAGGATAGGGTGGTGGTGAGAAGTATTCAAGCTATATATATATATATCCTATATAACACGTTAACAGTGGTGTGCTTTACGTGCTTTGTTTAACAAAACTTTTTCGTCTCATACATGCATCCAACCCTTACTCAGATCTTTGATCTGTGTAAATGTATGACCTTCTTAGGACCTTTAAGACCATACTTTCCCACCTAATTTTTTGTAACTGTACTGTGAAAAGTTGTGGTCTTATAGCATGATTTTTCTTAAATCTATTTTTACCATAGATGATATAACTATTGTTAAAATTATATAGTTTAGATTATTTGAACTTCTACCATATAGAAATTTCAAGTTTAATTGTTTTTCATTTCCTTTCTATAGTTTGGGCGAAACTTATTATGAAACGCAGTCCCTTCTTATATATGTTTTCTTCTTCTTTTTAATACGGCAACTAACCAAGATTTCTTGTGCATTTTTGTAGCAAATACGTATATACATATGGAATGAGAAACTTATATAGTAGTTACATCAATGCTTAATTTGAGTTAGTGAAAAATAAAGCACTGATTGTGTTAAAAGAATTTTGAACCTGCATTAACACACCATTTGATCAATATTTGATGTTATTTCCGCACTTAATCCAATAATTAAACTCCAAAAACAATCCGTCGACTTGAACTGTGAACTTTAGATTCAAAGTAAAATGTATTTTTACATTTCCCAATAATAAATATCATCGGTAGTAAAAATCTATATTGATTGCTTACTAAACTAGAAACTTGAACCCTTTCTTTTACAGGGAAAATGAATGGTTAGCACTGTTTTCACTGGAAACGAAAGTAACGAAAATAAAGGAAGGCGGCGACGTTGCTTTGCCTGTATAGGAAGCTAAGTTCATGGCCTTAGCACTCACAATGGGAATTAGGTATATCATATATACGTAAAGCATCAGCATTATATCTGCAGAGAGACACTAAGGCTTTGTTATGTTTAAACAAAAAAAATAAAAAATGTAGTTCACCTTAAAGACATTACCAAATTAAATACATAAAAGTTTAAAATTTGAATAAAAAATTCTACCAGAATAATAACAATGGTATTTTTGTAATTAAAAAGTATGGTTGAATTTCAAGCCTATCATTAGAACAAAGAAAAATTGTATAGAAAAAAATATACAAAATGATGTGACATGTAGGCCTATTACATCAATACAAAGAACTCACAAATATACAATTTAATTACAAAATTGACACTACCACCTCATTTTAGTGATAGATTTTGTTAAAAAATTCTAAAAGACTAATATTTTTCTTTGTTTTAAAGTGAAGACTCATATTTAACATAGTAATGTGTAGATAAATTTTGTATGAATGTTCTAATGTACTATGAAAAAACTATTACTCTGTGTCTCTATTGTATGACCTTCAAAAACAATTACTCTAATATGAAAGCAACATCCTCCCAAAGTTGGCGCTGATTACTTTGTTTTTGGATTTGTAATACGATTCAAACATGCATGCACTCAAATCCACTATATATACTCCATCAAACCGCTGCAACTGCTTCATCATCCGAACTTGGACTCTCTCTCTCTCTCTCTCTCTCTCTCTCTATACAATGAAAATGGTGCATCTTGCGAGTTGTCTTGTTATCACCACTTTCTTCACATTCTTCTATCAATCACAAGGAACTGCAAATACATATAATGTGGTGAATTTGGGAGCCAAACCAGATGGCAATACTGACTCAACCGAGTCCTTCCTGAGTGCATGGGCCTCAGCTTGTGGGTCGGCAAATCCAGCCACAATCTACGTGCCACCAGGAAGGTACTTGCTTCGCCAGGCATATTTCCACGGAGAGCACTGCAAGAACAGCGCTATCACAATTCGGATTGACGGCACTCTTGTGGCTCCCTCTGACTACAATATTCTTGGACATTCTGGAAACTGGCTTAGATTTGAGAGAGTCAGTGGGGTTTCCATCTATGGCGGAACCCTTGACGGCCAAGGGACTGGTTTATGGGCTTGCAAGGCCTCCAGAAAGAATTGCCCTACTGGAGCTACGGTAAGTACAGTGATGAAAATTTCTTTCACCATTTTCGTGTTGAATCCTAAAATTATAGACACCTTCAGTTGATGATACTAGAGGGTGGGGCACTCTTAGGCTCCGTTTGGTTAAGGTTTCGGTTTCTATTTTCTATTTTTATTTTTTAAAATTTGATAGAACCACGTTTGACAGATTGATTTCGAAAATTGTTTTGGTTGAAGCCTCGTTTGGTAAGCTGGTTCTGCAACTTATTTTCGAAATTTTTTTCAAAAAACACCCTAATTTTGAGAAACATTAAAAATGTGTTTTTTTAAATTTTCGGAACCGTTTTCATACGAAAATGAAAACGATATAAAAACGATGGTGGTTTTGATGGTTCTATTTTTTTTTTCAAAAATTAAAAAAACGAGTAGTCTCCAGATTTTTTTGATTTCGAGATTGGTTAAAATTACCTTAATTGCTTCAATTGATGAAGTGAAACAAATCTAAAAATTTTAGAAAATTTAAGAATATTTTTGACAAGTGAAAGAGATAAGTAGCTTCTAGAAGTTGCATTTATATATTAAATGAGTAATGCTATACAAGCAAAAAAATTCATACAAAATTTCTTATATGTGGTTGGACAAGAGCCATTCATTTTAAAACAAAACACGCATCACAATGACTCATAATTACAATAATAATACTACCGCATCATTTTGGTGGATTTTCTGTATAGATTTTTCTGAAACAATAGTATTTTACTATTAGAATAGAAGAATAGATATAGTGACTAACTAGAGGTGGTGCCATCTTTCTACTTCGGGGCTCCCTATTTACCTTCGATTGGGCAGTCCCAATTCACTGAGACCCACTATTTTTCTCAGCGGAATGAGAAGTAATTTCCTAGTAACCAAACAAACGAGTTCAGTTGGTTTATAGCAGTAAAGTAAATTAAGGGTGGCCATCTTTCGTGGGGGAGTGGGTTGACAGTTAATAAACTGCCCGTGTTGCTTGAATTTAGTGTGAACTTTCAAGGGTCAACTACTTTCCTGTAGCCTTAAACAACTTTCACTTTTGGTTTCCATAAATCCACACAATACAATACAAAGATTCATTGTCATGCATTATTATCATATAATGCCAAGAATGGCTAGGAGCTAATTGAGATTACACACACACACACACACACACATATATATATATATATTTACTAACCGAATCAGCTTGCGTGTACCTAATTGAGATTATATTGTATGCATCTGCAGACACTGGCTTTCTACAATTCGAACAACATCGTAATCAGTGGAGTAACTTCACTAAACAGTCAAATGTTCCACATTATCATTGATGGCTGCAACAATGTGAAGTTACAAGGAATGAAGGTCTCGGCCTCACAAAACAGCCCAAACACGGATGGGATTCACGTTCAATTATCATCCGGAGTCACCATCTTGAACTCTAGGATTGCCACAGGTGATGATTGTGTGTCAATAGGCCCCGGCTGCTCCAATTTGTGGATCGAAAACGTTTCCTGCGGCCCTGGCCATGGGATAAGGTAACAACTAACAAATATTTCTTCGGTGTAAAATAAAATAAAATCCATTTGTGTATATATGTATATACACAATGTACTAATATGTATATATGATTGTGTTCTTGGTGCAGCATTGGAAGTCTAGGTTGGGAATTACAGGAACCTGGAGTGCAGAATGTGACAGTTACAAGTGTAACTTTCATGGGTACACAGAATGGTGCAAGGATAAAAACATGGGGGAGGCCCAGCAATGGTTTTGTTCAGGGAGTTGTTTTTCAGCACCTCGTTATGATCAATGTCCAAAATCCCCTCATAATTGACCAAAATTACTGTCCTCACAACAACAATTGCCCTAATCAGGTATGTTATCATTGAGGGCAAAGATAAAAAACAATCTAGTTTTGGCCCATCGATTTTCATCTTTAATTACAAGGGTGTTGTAGTCCTTTTAATTCTATTGATCAAACTCATTGCTAATTATTTGTTTTTTGTTTAATTTTTCACAGAATTCGGGCATAAAGATCAGTGACGTGACATATCAAGACATTCACGGAACATCAGCAACAGCAGTTGCGGTTAAATTTGGTTGTAGCAAAAAGTATCCGTGCAGTGGTATAAGATTGGAAGACGTCAAATTGTCCTACAGGGATCAACCGGCCGAAGCATCATGTGTCAATGCCGGAGGAACATCCTCTGGTTTGGTTCAGCCTACCAACTGTTTGTAGGAACTATACAAACATATTAACAGGTTTTTATATATGATTAAACATAGAGAGGTCCAAGAATAAGAAACATCGTAAAGTTTCAGTATGATTTTCAGTATGGTACGTAGCTCACTAATTAAATAGAATGAAGTCTCTTGCTTGAGCCTGTGGCGGTGTCAGCCGTGAGTAGCTTGAGGCCTGGCCTTGCAGAGCACTGTAGATCAAACCCTTTATGGGCTATAGAAATAGCTGTTGTATCCACAAATTATTACAAGGAAATGTATTATTATACTACGTATTTCTTTTTTGTGCTTCTTTAGTTGTTTTGGGCCTGCATATGCAATAGTAAAAAAAACTTTAGGATTTGATTCATGTTGCCTTTGTCATCCAATGCATGAAATGCTCAGACAAATGGACAACTTTTTAATGGTACGAAAATACTACCTGCGATCACTAAAATCTAAGTTTTGTAACGTGGATTCCACTAAATATGTGGGGGGATAAAACTCGTAATGTCAAGAGTACCCTTAATATGGGCGTTACTACTGTATTTTTTCCCTAGGCAAAAACAAGTTCCTGCAACGTCACAGAATTCAACCAAAGCATGAATTTGGATTCTCGATCTTTGTTAAGTTACCATGAGAAAAAAAAAAAAAGCTATATGCTTCAAATCGAATTCAATGGTTGTGATTAAAATTCAACATTTGAATGTGTCTATGCGATAGTTACCCAAATGAGAAATGCGACCGAAAAATATTGGGAAAAATGAAATGCAGGAAATGAGTGGGTTATTAAGAATCTTATTAGAAAACTTTTGCGAAATTCAAAGGAGCTCTTTAATAAATTTAATAGAGATCTTTGGGAAACTTATAGGAAACTTTTAAAAAATTTAGAAAAAATCTATATGAATAATTTTATAGACAAGTAGTTAGAAGTTAAGGGGAAAAAAAATTTAAAAATTAAGATTTCAAGTTTTCTAAATGTTTCCACAAAATATTCCAAGAGTTTTTTAAGAGTTTCTGGAATGTTTCTTTCGTGTTTCTAAAACGGTTTCCTAAAATTTCTAAACAAGTTTCGTACCATATCAAAAACACATTTTTGAGAAAATGTATTTTTTCTCAAAAAATGAGTTTTCTGGTAACTATGATCTGCACCAGTGACTGTAGCAGGCACAAAGGCACACATTTTTAGCGAGCAACAACTCTACTTGACCTTTTGTCGATGGCCATGGTCAATTAAGAGTGGTTATCATTTACTTTAACAAAATTCAGATGTTAAATGAAAGCCAAAGCCATAAAAAGGCTCAATTCTGGCAACCAAATGTCTATTAAGGCTATGTTTATTGACAAATACAAACATGTGCCAATAAATACATTTTAAATATATTTTCTCTAGTTATATATAATATTGGTAATTGTATTTTCAATATTAAAAATTATAAAAATACAAGTTCAAATACTTTGTAACAAAATATGTTGAAAATATGTCTATAGAACATGTGTTAGCAAGACCTGTGTTTATTTATAGAATTTGAAAATGACATTACTTGGCATGCCACCACCTACCACCACCAGACATTGTGATCCTCCTATCAATTGTGCATTAAAGTCACAAAATTGACGAAATGGATCACCCCATCCCACCACCTTATATTTATAGTAGGTATATTTTACTGCACAAATTAGTGTTAACAGGAGCCAGATTCAATGACGAATGGTCCCTCCAATTTGAGAGAAGTGAAACAGTTTCAAGAAACGAGACTCCAGGTAGCTTGTTGTGGGCATAAAAACCCGATCTCTATAGTATAGAAGGCTGGCCATGAAAGCCAGTCCCGACCTACAAGAAAGTGCGCCCACTACAAATAGATAGGTCCATCAGCTACGAAAGGCCTCAAAAGATTATTGAAACACGGTCCCACCCGGAGAACAACTCAGGACAGGGCATCCTATTCTATCTCATACTAAAGAAGGATAAGCCCAAAAGAAAGGAATTAGAAGAATAAGGCAAAGTTGAAGTGAGCAAGAATACATTTTTCTTTATTGCGCTTGTCCGACTTAGATATCCTTGACAACTAGAAGCAAACGAGAAGAAAGCAGGGCTTTGAAAATTGGATTAATTACAAATATATTCTTTGAACTATGACTTAATATCATTAAATCTTTTTAGAATCTAAAATGTAATACATTGATCTCCTGAATTATTAATTTGTATTAATCACACTATTCAATTAGAAATATATTAGGAATATGATAGGAGAATAAATGGTAAATTGGCATCTAACTTTCACATGTTTACATAAATTCATTTTATATCTAACTTACTTTTTTTTTATTATAATAATTATTTAATGATTAAAATACCCCTTATATTGTTTATATATTTACATTTCATTTCAATAAACATTTAAGTTATTAGATAACTATTATAACAAGAGAAGATCATTTTAGGTATAAAATCATACTTTTCTGAACATGTATAAGTCAAATAATAATTTTTCGTCTATTTTCTTACCGGATTGCTAATAGAAGATGTTAATTGATACAAATTGATAGTTTAGAGAATCAATATATTTTAGAGTTTAGAAAGACTTAATGATATTGAGTATTATTTTAGGGGGTGAGTTTGTAATTAAGTCTTGAAATTTAAAAGCAAAAAAAAAGTCTATTTTGAGAGTCCAACATCGAGGAGCATGTCTTAAAATCAATTAGTACCCATATCTGTATGTGCTACAAATTGAGATTTTCATTGGGCAGAACACATCCCATGTGGTGAAGTTAGTTTTATATCCAGCCAAAGGAAGTTTGTCAAACTGAATTAGGCCCGTTTGATATAGTATTTTTATCAAAATTTTTTTTAAGTTTACAAGTAAAAAAGTCAATTTTTTTTTTGACTTTTTTGGCTTTGCTTTAACTAAATATAAGCAAAAAAGTTAAAAAAATTTAACTTTTTTTGTTTATAAACTTAAAAAAATAGACAAAAAAATTATACCAAATAAACCCTTAGTGAAGTATATAAACTTAAAGAAGAAATCAACAAGCGATTGACTTGAGAGAATTATAAGGAGCTTGCCTCCACACCTCCTTTATTCTTTCGGTACATGATTTTGTACGGATAAGTGCCTAATTCACTGTTCATTGTAGCTAAAGTTACTAAGGGAGTTCAATCTCTTGCAATAGGTTAGGTGCTCTTAGATTGGATTTTCAAAACTTGATTTGATTACTGCATACGCTTAACACACCAACAGATACGTAGCATTAGTAGCAGGGGCAAAATCAAAATTTTATTTTGGAGGGGTGTCCAACCTTGAAACAAAAATTTTCACTAGCGACGTAGTTATTATATTTTAAGTTTTCTTTTTATAAATTTTTAAATTCAAGAATGAAAAATAAAGTAGGATGCAAAACTAAATGTTTACATGAAAAATAAAATTAACTTATATTCAACATTAGAATAATATAAAAAAATTAATTATTTCTTTGTACATTTGTAGTCTTTGTTTTTTGTGTGTGTGGAAAGGCATAGTATATCCATTTTATGAGAAGTGCCAAAAGGGTTGCAACCTATAAAAAAAAAAAATCCAATGTGAAAAGAGATGAACTTGGATATTAAGTTCATTTATAAAATCAACTAAGGAAAAAGAGAATTCCCAAAAACTTCTTTTTATACCAAAAATAAAAATTGTGTACCAGACAAATTTTTGTAAGTGTTGGATATTTGTGAAATTGAACATTATTTCCATGTATTTAAGAGCCACAAGGATCACATCAGCAAGCAGTACTATGTTCATTGACCAAATAGTTGGCCTTCGGAGATCATGTGCAGGTCAATATTATATACATAGTTACTGTGAAGATCAAATAAATCAGATGCAACTTCGACAACAAATGTGTTAGAATATTTGGTGTAAAAAACTAACTTTAAATCATTATTAAAGTGTGAGCCATATGTTTTTTTAGTAGATTTAAGATACTTTATATTTTTCTCTATGAGGAGATGAAGAATAAGCATTTATTTACTTAAATCTATGGAAGTTTGAATGAGATAATGACTTTCAAAGTAGCTACCATGAGTATGGTTTTTCGGTGGAACTAAAGGCTTGTCCCACATTGACTTTCTATAAAAAAAATGATGGGTATATAAAGTCTAAGTTTAAAGATTGGTTTGGGCCCCAAGAGGCATCCTACTTTTGTGAAAGGGAGATGACCTGTGGAATCCATAGATTGACCCAATAAACCACACATGTGCGCGCCGCCGCCGTCCTTCCGGCCGGTTCGGTTCGGGTGTTACTAAATTAATATTAAAATAGTTTGAGTCGATTTAATATTTTTGGACACGGGTTGAACCGAACCGGTTCAAATTTAAATTCCAACGATTGTGACCCTTCCTAAGGGCGTGTTTGGCTGGCATTGTTTCGAAGGGGTGCGATTCTTTCTATATATAGAAAGATTCCCCCTCCGAACAATTTATAGTTTTTTAGACAACTTTTTCGTCTGTCTCTCTCTCTTTCTCGGTCTCCGACGTTGACGTCCGTGCCCAAATTCAGGTGACATCCATGCGCATATTTGGAGAATTGCTGTCCAGATTCCAGCGACTGTTCTAGAAAAAATCTGACTGTTCAATCAGTCCTTTCTCATTTTCGATTCTGATTTAGAAATTCTGTACGAATTTCTATCCAGGTTTCATCCGGTTAGTTTCTTATTTTACCAGTCGTGTTTCCATATGATTACATACATATTCTGTGTGATGAATTTCAGTGTTGAAATTCTACAGAATGACTGCAGTTTTCTGTGTAGAAAATGCAGTTTATTCATTATCATATCATGTTGATTTTATCATTAACGCCATAGATTTTTGTATAGAATTAAATGTTATAATTCTACGTAGAATTAGATAGAAATTCCTTATTGTTTTAGGTCATACATGTTGCATTCATTCCATACATTGAGAGAGTAAAATCAAAAGGTTGATTTGCTGAATCTTGAATATTGTAGTGCTACTTATTCAAGATTGTAATTATTTTGTCCTGGAGATAGATGTTCGTTCATCCCATGAGCACCTGTGTGAGGGACGAATCTATCTTAAGCCGAGAGTGTGTAACACTCGACTTGATCTCCTCTGCATCGCATATTTTATTATTTCTCCATATATGACTTGTTGCATATACCATATTATGTTCTTTCACACATATTATCTAATGTTGTTGATTTCACTTTATGATGACTACATGACAACAATATCATTATGTTTTATTTTACTTTATTATGACTAAAGTTTATATGGGAAATATTATACAATATTTTTTCTACAAAATGTGCCATTCAAGCTCAACTGAGACTTAATCTCAAGTTTTGGTGTTTGTAAGTATTTAACGTGCTCTTTTTTTGGCTTTTTTTTTTCTTTTCTTGAGAGGGTGATTAAGTGTTCTCTATTGCTTGTTTGCAGTTGCCTCTAATGTTGAAGTTTGATAGCACTTTTTCCTCTTATTTAACTAATTCTATAAAGCTTAATTAGCTTTTCCAAATGAAAAATTATTTAGTGTTGTTGGAGCAGTACCAAGTCATCTTTGCTTCTCCACTCACGTAAAAGTGAGGGACCCATCTCAATGTAAGTGAATGAGTAAGATCAAATGGCGCTCCAGAAGCACTGGATTATTTCTCTTCCCAAATACACAAACTAATTAAGAATAAGTGTACAACACTTGCCAATAGATCCTCAGATGGAAGGCAATGATGAGCAACTAACTATCAAATAGGTGTTTGATGGTTTCTAATTTTATAACATTCATTGCTAAAAAAATAAAAGGTAATACTATACAAATATAAAAAAATTTGTACAAAATTTATCATTAGAATAATATGATTGAATAAAAATCATTTATTTTAAAATAAAACACCTAACATGATGATTTTTAATTATAATAAAATTTTCTAAACAAATTTTTTAAAAAGAATTACATTTTTAAAAAATAAAGAACATGCGAGCTCAACAACAAAGAAGGAGCTGCATATATAATGGAACTACAAGGGTTGACTGCTTAATTTATTGTCACCTTTACAAAGTGAGAAAGCAATCATTGAAACTAATTACATAAATTAATTGGAGAATGATTAACCTAATCCATAGATACCTTTTGATGAAGGGTACCATAACCATTGTACCATACGTACATTGCAATTATCGATGAATACGCACATGGGATTTGATTCTTCAGTTGTGAACAAACTACCAACCAAAACACTTCTTCACATGGCCATTATATAACCAAACACACCCCAACGCCCCCCACAACCCCCCCCCCCCCCCCCCCCCCCCTCTCTTAATTATCTAGTAATCAATTAAGCAAGTCTTGCCAACTTTTAATTATTGAAATCAGAATTCTGGCGTGACCATGATCATTCAACTACTCTTCCATTGACCTAATTTTCAAACGATTTTTCATCACCGCCATATTCAAATTCATGAACATGGTTAGAAAAGGTGGGTGGGGAATTTTGTCATGGAAGGGGCACATCCATATTACAAGATGAAGACGAAGGGTGAAGGAATTATTCTCTTTTAACTCTCATAATTGCATAAGGATGTTATAAACTATTATCATTACTATGTTTCGGACTAGTTATGAACCAATATCTTTTCTTTAATACGAATGGTGGAAATGAGAAGCAAGCTAACATGGAGCCCAGTTGCTTTCCTTGATTATTTTCTCCTTATATTTTATTTCTTGGGTTCTTGGTGCACATGGCTTACTGTGATTGAGAGCAATCTAACCTAAATTATAAAACAAATTCTGCCACTTGGAAGTGAAAGAAGCCCTCCCTCCCTCCCAATAATGACCTGAAGTCATGGAGACGACTACGAGATATCCAAAGTGATTGATCAGATAAGAAAAGAAAAGAGCTCCGTACGTATGCATCTTCATTCTGGACTTTCTCTTGGTTCTATGTATCAGACACATGTTATTTCTAATGAATGTCTTCAAAGTTTTATTAATGCGTAGAAAACGTAGAATATTCACTAGCAAAATGAGCTCAATGTATCAATCTTGCAAAGCATTACTAGTGTAAGCACAGATCACTTCTTGCTGAGGCATTCGGGTAGTGGTTGAGACAAATTGGTGTTATCAATCAATTCTTGATTCCGAATTTCTACTAATAATTTATTAAATGCAATAAACCAAAAATATATACCCGCCATCAATTGCAATATTTTGTTCTTTATTTTATCATATTTGACTATAAAACAATGATTAAACACAATTTCTAAGAGAACAATAGTTAATAATAATGGTGGTAGTAGTACTAATGATGATGGTATTACAACAATAATAAAAATTAAGGAGAAGAAGAAGAAGAGGAGGAGGGGGATATTAAGTACACATGAAAGACGTTTTTGGTAATCAGGTTTACAAGAGAGTAACGGCCATATGATGCAAAATTAAAATCATGACATTCAAACTCAGAATTGCATGAAATTTCGTGATTTGATTGAAAATGTGCTGAAAATCAAGATCCATAATATACTTTGAAACCTTCTAGATTTTGCCCAAATTTGATCATTTAGGCCTTTGATTTTGTGTTATGCTATTTCTGGATAATTTTATTTTGATTATAACTTTGTCTAAAAGATTTTGATTTTGTTGAGGTCTGTTTAGAATGTTTCTTTAAGTATTGCTTGGTATCCGAATTCGTGGTTAACTCGAATTTCTCAAATTTGATAATTTTTTGTATTTTTTTAGTTTTAACAGTAATTGTAGTTAATTAGGGTTTTCAGTATTTTTTTTAAAAAAAGATTTCAAATGTAAAGGCTTTGCCCCAAGGAGTTATGATGATTAATGAGATTATAGTCAGAGTTCTTTTATTTTTCAACTTAGGATATTCTCTTTGAATAAACCGTGATGCCATTTTCTTTAGTATTGTGTAACTCAACAACTTGAAAAAGAGTTAATTTTCAAGTATTCGTACACGAATTAATGGAGTTAAACTAGTTATTCTTTGTTCTTTATTTTTGTACACGCTTTCCCTGCATCACCGTAGTAGGGATTGGAGGCTTTCTAATTCTTGCCCTTTAAGCTATCAAAAGATACATAGATATAGATATATGTATATATACACACATATCTATATACAAATAAACATTAGAGCAAATAGAGATGGTTGCTTAATTTGTCACGTTACCAGTCGTCTTTCCGTACTTATAAAATTGTGATATCCAAGCAACCACATGCATGCATTCTTCCTTCTGTTTCTTCTTTCCGTACTTGTAAAATTGTGATCTCCCAAGCAACCACATGCATGCATGCTTCCTTCTATGCTTTGATCAGTTGACTCGCATTCCAAAAATGCCCTTGTCGTACATGTGCTGATATACGATTGTTCTTGTTAATTGTTACCATATATATCATTTAGTGGGTTATAATAAAACAGTTTAATCACAAGAGTGCTCCTGACGTGAGGAGGCCATTGATTTGCCCTGGTTTTTAGTTATAAACGATATACATTATGCGCTAGACGGTTCAACGGAGATTGGTGACCAGAATAAAGTTTAATTATTTGTGTTCAAAATTATGTACACTCCATGTGGCGATGGCAAGAGATCGGGGCGGGGATTGAAATTTTCATCACCACCTCTACTTAAAATATCTATTTTTATTTCTGCCTCCATTTTTGTATGAGAATTAATTTGGACCTTCATTTCTGTCTCCACAGGTACAAGCATGCCCATCCCCAGTCCAAATCCAAGCCCAAGTTTTCTTTTTCTTTTTCTTTTTTTTTTTTTGGTTTGGTACAAGGAAACAAACAATACAATGCAAGAAAAAAAAAAAATTAAGGTATCACGAACCTTAATAGTCTTATGGTCTCCACTTGCCAGTAAAATATAATTAATCTCTAAATATTTTAGGTTGTATATACATGAAAGTAATGTTATTGTACTGTAAAAAAAAATTAAAGCTTAAAATAATAGATTAAAAATCCATTCAACAAACAATATTAAAAAATTATTGAATATAAGTTGGGCACTAATCAATACAAAATGTAATATGGTATCACTAGCACACCAAATATTAGAATAAACTTCAAACGACCTATATAAAAAAATAAAAATAAAAATGCTAAAACCAGGAAAAGCGGGGCATAGGAAGAACTTAGTCGATCCCCGCCTCCATTCCTGTATAAATTTTTGTTTCAATTTTCATCCCTACCACAAACGGAACAAATTCGGTTGGATTTCCATTTTTTCTCAGCCCATTGCTATCCCTAACTCCACGTAATATTGATTTCCTTTTTAATATGGTATGTGGCAGCTCTTATATGGTGAAGTCTAGCTTAGCTGATAGGGGAACAATACCGATACGTTAGTATGTACGCTAACATATATCATTCTCATCTTAAAACTCAATAAAAAGATTTTAAAGTAAAATCATCGCTTTCATATCATTGTCATCTTTGTGTGAAAAACAATTTTGAGAAATAGTTTGTCAAACAAGTTTTCTGAAACAACTTTTTGTTTTTTCAATTTTTGAGACAGAATTAAAAATCTATTTTTGACTTTATATATGAGGGAATTAAAAAGGCAAGTTTGGTTTTTCCATATGAAAATCAATCTTTTCTTATGACATATCAGGATTCTCTTCATTCCATATCTCCATTGCATTGATTAAGGTGTTGACAAGTTGGTTAAATTAAAAATCAAGATATTTGACTTAAAACATAATTATAAATAAATTATTTTGTAATAAATAAGGAAACAAATTCTAGTATAAAACGTCATAAATTTAGTAAGATATATAATAAGCTTATATCAAGTTTATTGATTAATAGAATAAAGATCTCCATTCTAATGAAAAGTATCATAAACTATATAAGCACAGAGGCAATGAAAAATTTCAAATTTAAAAAGGGAATCATATTCTTCCATGGTAAGGGCTTTTTAAACTGTATATATGACTATAAAATGACGCAAAGTGAAAATGCCTCCCAAAGTCGGCAACTATTGTTTCCCTCCAAACATTGCATTCAAAGCCTATAAATACCTCCTCAAACCGCTTCAACTTCTCACCAACATCTCTCTCTCTCTCTCTCTCTCTCTTGAAAATGGCGCAACCGATGACTTCTCTTCTTCTCACACTTCTCTTCATCTTCTACTATCAATCACTAGTAGCTGCGACGACATACAATGTGGTTGCTTTAGGAGCCAAAGGAGATGGCAAGTCTGACTCAACCCAGTCCTTTCTCAGGGCATGGGCTGCAGCTTGTGGCTCGACAAAGCCGGCCACAATCTACGTGCCGCAGGGAAGCTACTTGCTTGGCAAAACAATCTTCGGCGGGGAATGCAAGAACAGCGCCATCACCATTCGTATTGCCGGAACTCTTGTGGCTCCCTCCGATTACAAGGTTCTTGGAAATGGCGGCAACTGGCTCTTATTTAGGCATGTTAGTGGTGTATCCATCTATGGTGGAACCCTTGATGGTCAAGGAACTGGTTTGTGGGCTTGCAAGGCCTCCGGCCAGGGTTGCCCTATTGGAGCTACGGTATGTAAAAAGACTATTCTGTCCTTCTCTACCTCAGTATCCTTATTTTAATGGTAAGCTAGGATAGTTTGGTTCTTTCACTAGAAGGGTGTCCCGATCATGAAATAAATTCGGGTGTCAAAGAAAACTTCCAATTTTAAATTATTTTTCCCTATGCTCCAGTTTTAAAAAATTACCGGGTCTTTAATTACTCCTTTCGTTATGAATATTATTTTTAAGTGTTATGACTATTTGTTCTTTCCATGTATTGAGTGACAAAAATTGGTTCTGTACCACTGAATAATATTTGCCCACCTTTCAGGACCGATTCTCTCATTTAAACCAATGTTTTGACTTTCTCGGATTTGGAGAACCCCTCTGTGAATAGGACTGGAACACTTTGCTCCAATTTTGGGTTAAGCTGATTTTTATTTATATGCTTCTATATCTATTCAATAATGGAGCAAAAGACTAGCTAGTTTTAACCCAATGAATCCAATAGAAAAAGGCACGGGCGCAGTCTTCATGTGCTTAAACGAATCAGTTGATTGAATCGTTACTAGTGGCTCTTGTTGGGACAATCTTTCTAAATTATTATTTTTCCTGAATTTTAGATCATTGAGGTAATTGCATTTCCCTTGTGTATAACTGCGCAGACACTAGCATTTAGCAACTCGAACAACATCGTTGTCAGCGGATTAACTTCGCTAAATAGTCAGATGTTCCACATTGTCATCAACGGCTGCAACAATGTGAAGCTACAAGGAGTGAAGGTCTCAGCCTCAGGCAACAGCCCAAACACGGATGGCATTCACGTTGGATTGTCTTCAGGCGTCACAATTTTGAACTCGAGGATTGCTACAGGGGATGATTGTATCTCAATAGGTCCAGGCACTTCCAATTTGTGGATTGAGAACATTGCCTGCGGCCCTGGCCACGGCATTAGGTAAGAGTTATCTATACCTACAATTAATTCCAATGACCGAATAATTACATAATTCATTTCGTTAATGGACTTATTGTTTGGTATGGTTGGTGCAGCATTGGGAGTCTAGGAAAGGACTTGCAAGAACCTGGTGTGCAAAATGTGACTGTTAAAACAGCTACGTTTCGGGGTACGCAAAATGGTGTGAGGATAAAGACATGGGGCATGCCCAGCAATGGATTTGTTAGCGGTGTACTCTTCCAGCATGTTACTATGGTCAATGTCCAAAACCCCCTCATCATCGACCAAAATTACTGCCCAGGCAACAAAAATTGCCCCAATCAGGTAAGGTTTCTTAAGGTTATACATTTAGGTAGCTGAATCAAGCTCCTCTTCCTCCTAATCCCAATATGAAAACCCAACTTGACATCAGGAAGGCTTATTTTAGTTTGGTTTAAACCCATTATTAACATTAGTGTTTGTACATAAGACTACCTGGCCTTCTTGCAAGAACTTGACAAACTTAACTATTTATTTTCCTCTAACTTCTTATTTGGCATGCATGCAGGTGTCGGGAGTAAAGATTAGCGACGTCACATATCAGGACATTCATGGTTCATCAGCAACAGAAGTAGCTGTGAAATTTGATTGCAGTAAACAATATCCATGCAGCAGGATACGGTTGGAAGATGTAGCCATCACCTATAGGAATCAACCAGCCCAAGCTTCATGTGTTAATGCTGGAGGAACTGCTGCTGGTTTACTCCAGCCCACTAGCTGCTTGTAGGAATTAGGAAAAGATAAGAGAGGGAGAGCATATTTAGGTTGAGTTTTAGTGTAATATCTCCAAAAATAAAGGTTCTTGCTTGCGCCTGTGGCGGTATGAGCTCAATGGGCATGGAGCCTGGCCTTGCAAGTGATATAGTTCAAGCCCCAATTTGGTTGTACTACAAATACTCATCCAGGGCATGTGTTTTTCTTAATGAATTGAAGTTCAGGTTGGGTTATCTTATTCCCCTTTCCATGTCTTCAAAGTTGAACTTTTACAATAAGATTAATAAGCAAACATGCCTCATGCATATGCTTAATAAGCAAGCATGCTTTTTTTTTTTTTTTTTTTGAGCAGCAAAAGAAGAATGCATTAATAGGGGAGAAAAATACAGTGAAGTATCCAAAGCTGCACTAGCAACAGCCAGGCAAAAAAGGATGCTATTAGCCCATAGCTCCAGAGGGAACAAAGATAGCTGGCAAGTGACCAACTTTTACCCTACAAGACATTGAATATAATAAATAAAATCATAAAAACTAAAGGACTCATTAAATAACTCTGCCTTGGACCAAAGAGCTGTGAGTACTTTGATGTTTTCAATTAAATCATAGCAACCTGGCTGGGATTGATTGAAGATAGCATCGTTCTTGGCTTTCCATAAGTTCCAAATTACTGTAACAAACAAGGAGCCCCAAACTGACCTCTTAAGAGGTGTAAACTTGAATCCAAACCACCAATTTGTAAAGGACTTTAGATTCATTGGACATACCCACTGTAGACCCCACCAATCTAGTAGGCCTGATCAGACCTTCCAAGAGAATATGCACTGCAGTAGGAGGTGATCTGAGGATTCTGGATGAGTTTTACACAAAGCACAATTAGTGTCAGGCTCTAGGCCCAAACATGATATGTTAGCTAATAACACTTTGGTTTTCAATTTTTCTAATAAGGCTAACCAGTAGATAAAGATGGCTTTTGAAGGTGCTTTCAATTTCCAGATGAAGCAATACCCAATGCATGAATTTCTGAAAATAACAAACATCTACCGGTGATCACATATTTTTTTTTTTTTTGATCGGTAAATAAAGTTTATAGATCAAAAGCATATACATAACTCAGGGCATACCCATGAGCAAAAATGAACAGACTAGAGCAAGCTCTAGAGCATAACATCCCTTCAAAAACTCAAAAGAAACAAGTAACTACAAAGCCAACTATTAAGTCAATGCTAAGCAAAGCAGCTATGTCCCTAATGAGAAACAAGTATTCAGAAATAAAGAGTATAGAACTCTATACACCATAATCTAAATCTTTCTAGTAACAGTTGCTGGAGACTGAATTCTACCTTCAAAAATTCTTGTATTTCGTGTGTCCCATAAGATATATATGGTGCTTGCTAAGCCAACCCTTTTGGCTGCCGCTTGAATTCCTGTGCCTCTATGTTCCTTGAGTATCCATTTGGTAGCTGCCTTTATCATGCTTAAAGCCCTGAAGAATCCCAACCAATGTTTAATGGCTGTCCAGACTTGTTGCACAAACGAACATTGAAAAAACAAGTGGCTTATCGATTCATCTACTGCCCTGCAGAGGGGGCACTGTTGATCCTCAATCTGCACACGAATATTGTCTCTTGTCAGCAAACAATCTTTCATACCCAACCAGAAAATGAATGACTGTTTGGGCACTAGATTGCTATGCCAGACCAACTTTGGCCATTTAGAGATTGCTCCCTTCGGTCTAAAGAAATCATACACTGGTTTGGAGTTCAAACAACCCAATTCAGTCCATTGTTCCATCGTAGCAATGGCTTCAGAAGCAGACCCAACTGTAGCAATCAATCTGTCCCTAATTTGCAGAATTTGCTTTATCAAATGAGAATCTTTCTTTTTGGCTTGGATGCCCCAAATAGAACACTGAGAAAGATAAATTTGGTGGACCCATTTAAGCTATAGAGAATCCTTCTTGGCATGGATATTCCACAAATTCTTAGCCATCAAGGCCAAATTTCAAGTCTGCAAATCTTTAAAGCCAAGCCCTCCTTCCATCTTAGGCTTACAAACATCTTTCCAGGCCACTAAGGGATGCTTATATTCAAAACACTTACCTCCCCAAAGAAAATTTCTACACATTTGAGTGACTTTGTGTCGGACCATAGCCGAAATAGGTAGAATAGATAACCAAAAGCAATCCACTCCTTGCAAAACAGACTTGATCAGCTCAGCTTTCCCAGCATATGACAACGAAGCTCCAGTCCAAGCGTTAATAGAATCAGTGATCCTGTTAATGAAAGGGCTGTACTGAACTATCTTTAATTTAGAGCCAGCCACTGGAATGCCCAGGTATCGGAAAGGAAAACAGCCCATTTCAAAACCTGTAAGGCCCTTAATAACAACCAAGTCTTGTCT
This sequence comes from Euryodendron excelsum, assembly GCA_033060915.1. Classification (NCBI taxonomy): domain Eukaryota; kingdom Viridiplantae; phylum Streptophyta; class Magnoliopsida; order Ericales; family Pentaphylacaceae; genus Euryodendron; species Euryodendron excelsum. Next base: position 44,284,317 of record CM065387.1, on the reverse strand, counting down.
GTTTACACCTGCTGCAAACACATTAGACTTGATCATATTAACTTTCAAACCAGAACATTGCCCAAAAACCTGTAGATTATCCATAAGAAGCTTGACCGAAGTAACATCCCCTTTAGAAAAGAGGATCAAATCATCGGCAAAAGCTAAATGAGTCATATTCAACCTTTCACATTTAGGATGAAAATTAAATTTAGGATTAAACTTCAATCTCCCAAGAAGTCGAGAAAGATACTCCAAACATAAAACAAAAAGAAAAGGAGATAAAGGGTCCCCTTGCCAAAGACCTTGCTGCCCTTTAAAAAAACCATGAAGAGAGCCATTGATGGTGATCACATATTGAATTCACAATGGTTGGATACGCATCAATAGAACAAAGGGAACGTGAAATTGTATAGTTGTATTTGCGTATGATGGCCATGCAACCATGCTGTTGTTCATTGCTAAACCATCATTTATATGACCTAGTATATCTCGAGATGATGAACCCCAAAATATCCTTGACAACCAAAAGCTAATTAGAAGACAACCTTTGAAATTTAAAAGCTAAAAAAAAAATAGGGGTACTTTTTGAGGGTTGAATGATAAGGTGCATGTCTTAAAATTATCTGAAATTAATTAGTACCCATATGAGCTATGAAGGGAGGTTTTCATTGTAGGCAGTTATAGAACAAAGCGCGTGTAGTGAAGTTAGTGAATTCATATCCAGTCAAAGGAAGTATGACTTGGCTGAAATTATTTAAAAAGCAATTAATTTTACTGATTGAAGATTGTCAGCAACAAGCATTAATTGAGTTGAGAGAACAATTAGGAGGCTTTCTTATTGAATGTAAACTTTGCATCATAGTTGTTAAAATTAGATTGAACTGGCCAGTTGAACCAGTAACTTGCACCAAACAACTTCTTCGGAAAGATCTTCAGATAATCCTAAGCGTAAGATAGCAAAGAAGTATAACCTGGTGAAGTTCGGGATCGAATCCTTAGGGAAAGATAACAATATGATGAACATGCTCCAGCACTTTCTCAGAGTGCACAAAAACTCTCAAGTTACTTCTAAAAAGAAACAACAAATTTAATAGTTGAAAAGGGTTTGTTTATTTAAAATTAAACTATGAAACCAATTTTATTGAATAAAGAAAGTCTCGAGACCAATTGTTCCAACTAATTATTTCACTCGAAATTTCAATGGAGACTTTTGATAACTCAAATCATTGACCGCATCCCAAGTCTTTGATTCAAAAAATTTAGTGATAAAAACTATTATGCTTTATCAATCAATCGTAAAATAAATCAGGTTTAAAATCATAGATGCATACTATCAACTTATACAATAATTATACCAAACTAGGGTTTGTGCATAGATATTACCAAGTATAATCAAACATCTAGGTTTCCGTAAGTATCTAGGGTTTAATCTTAAAGAATTAAGAAGAAGATATAAACTTTTTAAACCTGATTATCAGGGGCAAAATGATCATTTTGATCAGAACTTGCCGGAACGGGGCTGGAACAGACTTGAGGAGCATCTTGAACATGCCGGATTGTCTAGAGACAGTTTGAGAAATGGCCTTACAGTCTTGAGGGATTGGTGTTTTCTCGAAGGTCATGCTGGAGTGCTTGGGGCAGAATAGTCATTTTGATCGGGGTTGAATTGGAGTTGGTTTGATTGGCATCTCGAACGTGCTGGACTGTCAAGGGATAGTCATTGAGGGTGGACTTACCGTCTTGAGGATTTAGTACTTTTTCGAAGACGTGCCGATGTGTCTAAGGAGTAGTTTGGTCATTTTTCACCATGTCGGGCTAGCAGGTGCCAGTGTTAACCTGGGTTTTCGAGTGTTTCCGTTACTTCAACAATTGTGATAAGTTGGCTTCCAAAGGTCTCTCTTTTCTTAAAAAAACATGCCATGGCCAAGGAGCGCTTTCGGTCCTATGACACTAAGGGTTTGGGTGACATACTCGTGTCGACTTGGTAAGTGTTATCGTTACTCCAACGACTTAAAGGTTTTTGAGTGTTTCTGTCACTCCGACGATTTGGTGTTGGTTCTGGAGACTGTCTGATCTCGAAAAACTACCGGATGCCAAGGGACGATATAACAGACATTCTACATTGGCTGACTAACATGTGCCAAAAGTGAACTGTTTAAGGTTTGTGAGTGTTTTCGTCACTCCGATGGTGGTAATTGGTTTCAAAGACTGCCTAGTCTTACAAAGTTACATGGAAAGCCTAGGGGCATTTTGGTCATCTGGCTTCAGTTAGGTCGGTCAGGCTCGGGAAGCAATCAATTGACTGTATGGGAGTTTGAAAAGCCGATTTGAGTTTTGATAGTATTGTGACGTTTTACTGGAGTGATTGACATGGATTGGAGATTGCTGAGCGAGCAAAAATGGGATGCTTACAATTCTGCTAAGTGTTCAAACGAGATTGGCTGGCATTCGAACGGGTGTTTGGATGCCCATCTGATACTAAAACATGGCTCTGAATTTTCTGATGCTTTTTGGACTTATTTTTGATGGGAAATCGAGCCTCTGAAGTTTTTGACACTTCTATTTCGTTTGACGTTCCATTCGAACGGTTCTCCATACCGTTTGAATACTTGGCCTACTGTTTGAATGGGTATTTGAATGCCCACTTAATCTATTCAAACAGACTTTTCCCTTTTATTCGATTTTGTCCTTTTAAGCAAGGATTCCAGTTTACATACAAACATTATGAGTTAGATATAAGTGAGGACTAAAACAATATAAATAAACATATTCTAACTCTAACAATGAACTAATTAAGGCATATATATTGCACTTTTAGAATATAATCAATCGGTTCAACCGAAAATCGGACACTAAATCAGTATGGTTCAACTAATTTACTGAAAATGTATATGAACTGGGTTGAACTGAAAGAGTTGCTAGGTCTTTAAAAAAATCAGTGAACTGAGAAGTCGATTTTTTGAAAAAAAAACCATTGACCCGCTTTGACTTTTTAAGTTTTTTAAAAATTTGATGTATTTGTGGTTCACAAGATATGAACTTGGGAACTAAGAGTAGAATTAAGTAATACTCACCATTACTCCACCTAATTTTTTGTGTTTTACTTTATAATATAAATTACATTTAAAGTAAAATATATATAAATAAATAAAATATATTTAATTTTTAAGACCGATTAAAACGATTGATTCGATAAATCTTGAACCTATAGCCTCACCAATTGATGCTGGATCGGTTCTGATGACTGTACTTCGCATCTCCTCAATATAAAATGGTCAACAGAAAGACCCTCCATGAGAGAGATGTTTTTCTCGCGGTCATTAATAATCGTACTTATTTTATAAAGCTTAGTTTTTCCAGACTAATAAATAAATAAATAAGGTGTACAAAACTTGCCACCAAAAGATTCTTAGAGAGTAGGAAATGATGAGCAACTAACTATCCAAATAGGTTGGTTTTAAATTTTGTAACTTCTCCAACGAAAATAAATAAATAAATAGATTATAAATAACATTCCAACGGGCATGCGAGTTGAGCAGAGGAGCTGCACAATGGAACTGCAAGGTTTACTGCTTAATTCTCACCTTTAAAGGTGCAAAAGCAATCATTGGAATTATATAAATTAATTAAAAAATGATTAGCCTAATCCGTATACCTTTTGTTACGGGTACCATAACCAGCATACCAAACATTTTATTAAACTATAACAGGTACATTCCTTAATTACTGAAAACCGAAGTCTTCCTTTTCATTCCCCTTATCAATGAATTCGCACATGGGACTTGATTATGCGGTTATGAAGAAACTATAAACTAAAACAGTACTTCGCATGGCCATTACATTTTCATCTACTAATTAATTAAGTCTCTTACATAAAAATTCTAATCGTTAAGCATAGAATTCCGGCATGATCGTGATTATCCAACTACCCTCACATTGACCTAACTTGAGAATGATTTTTTTCATCACTACAATAATCAAATGCATGAACATGGTTAGAGAAGGGAGAATTTTGCCCACAATATTCACAAGCCTCTCAGTGCATCTAACATGATGGAATTATTCTGACTCTCATAATTGCAAAAGGATTTCATAAACTATGCTTTGGAATAGTAATGAACCAAAGTCTTTGCATTCAATGCTAATGATGGAAATTAGAAGCAAGCTATAACATGGATCCCTGTAACTTTTCATTCTTTGCTTTATAATTTATTTCTTTAGTTCTTGTTGCACATGGGTTACTATGATTTATAGCAATCTAACCTAAGTTATGAATGAAATTCTGCCACTTGGAAGCGAGAGAAGCCCCTCCTAAGTCCGGACCTGAAGTCATGGAGAGGACTTTGATATCCAAATGATTGATTAGATAAGAAAACAGCTTTGTATGCATCTTCTAGACTTTCTAGTGGTTCTGTTGATTCAACACATAGAATTAAAGATTTCCAAATTTTATTAATTACTGGAACCCGTCGAATATTAGTTAGCAAATAAGCTCAATATATCATTTTGAAAGCCTTCAAGTGTAAGCACAGATCACTCCTTGCTGAGACATTGCAGTATTGATAGAGACAAATTGGTGTTATCTATTCTTGATTCAGAAATTCTTCAAATAATAATTCATCAGGCTGCTTTACCAAAATTGCAATCTCTTGTTACTTATTTTCTGATATTTGACTGTCCAAAATGATCAAATACGTTTAATAATACTAGGTAAGAAGAAGAAGAAGACGAAGAAGAAGGGTGTAGTAAGTACAAATGAATGGGCGTTTTAGTAATTTAACTAATGGGTAATCACACTTAACTCTTGTGGTTTGAGTGAAAATCATATTATCTTTTGTAGTTTGGACTTATCTTCAAATAGATGAAAACCATTAGTATTAATGAAAATGTTGTCACAAGAGTATTTCCGTTATTTTTCTCTTCAAAATGGAATAATAAAAAGACGATTTTGTCCCTGTAGGGGTAATTTTTGTCAATTCATTAAATTTCTCAAATTTTCATCTATTTTTCAAATAAGTCCAAACCATAGAGAATTATATATTCACTTTTAAATCACAGGGGGTCATCTGATTTTCTTTCAAACTACAATGAGGTAAAGTGTAATTACCCCTTTACTAATTTACAAACAAAGGAAAATCTGGTTTAGGAAGAAGTGATGGCCAATGTAGGAATTGGAGGCTTTCTAATTCCTGCGCTTTAAGAAATTAAAACTGCCACATATATACATTTACACATATAACCACATAATTTAATTTTGATGAATGGTCAGTTTAACAAAGAATTTAGTAACGTGTCGCAATTTGGTATTCCACTTGTGTAAAAAAGCATTACGCTGACGTTTGGAATTATGATAAGGACTTTCAAGTTTCTACTACATGAAGTCGCGCCAACCCTATATGTGCTAGATGGCTCAACTCACTTTACCATTGTGGAGAGTGGTAAATGACAATAATAATGTTTAAAATTTCAATTATCAGAGCTCGGAATTTTGATTTTATCATTCATCACTAGTAAAAGGAAAGGCAATCTGTAAAGATTAGCTACCACATCGTGTAATCTTGATTTTCTTCTTGTTTATATGATTACATGACGTAAATTATTTACATCTTTAGCCAATGGCTCATTTTTTAATCTAAATTGATCTTAATAAACTAGTGAGTTTCAAAATATTCTCAAATTCACTTATTTATTTTGGTAGTGACATTTCTTTAATAAAATTTACATGCCTTTATTAATAAATTAATGAGCTTCATTTTAATTTTTAAATTTAAAAAGAAAAGGGTTGTGTTAACATATGCCCTAAGAGCACATTTTAAGGAAGTTAAAAAGTGTTATTTTAACATAATGAGAGCATGTTTGTATCAAATCCCAAACATTTGAAACATTCTTCGAAGTTAAGTAATAAATACTTTTTAACTTCTCTATCACAATGAAAAAAATGACATCATAAAGAAATAGATCAAAACTTAATTGATCCAGCCACCTTTATGAATGTATGTAGTAGAAGACCCATAGCTGCTTTGTCTCTAGCTATTTCAACTGACATCATGAAAAACTAACTATGTGTGGCTTCTTTTTTTCCTCGCTTTTCATCCTTTGATAAGATTCAAATAAAAATTTATTCTAGACATATAATTAATAAAATGATGAAATAATACTTTGTCATATATTCGCAAATTGTGATTAAAAACTAGAAAATATGTTTTAATTACTGAAAATAATACTTTGATAGGTATGCAATGTCATAAAAGAGTGAAAACAATAATCAATATTTCTGTATTGCTTCAAAATTCAACAAAATTAAGTTTATGAAAATGTTATACGTAAATAATTTTCTCACTTACTTTCTTACTCACTAGACACAAATGAATGAGTCCCACATGCATTTATTAATATATGTCTCACATGCAAGGTGTCTGGTGGGTAAGAAAATAAGTGAGAAAAGAATTTATATATAGCATTGCTCTTAAGTTTAATATGAGGAATCTACAATTCAACTTCAAAAAATAAGCATTTTGCATTAGGTTTCGGATAATATAAAAGAAAAACATAATTTTTTTTTCATTTAGATGAAAGTATCCTAAAGTATTTTTGTATTTCATTTATTTATTTATTTTTTGCATTTGATATTTGTAAGTTAATAAATAGTAAGGAAAAAAATAGGAGAACAATGTACTACCATGTAAGTAAACTTACACATGGTGAATGATAAAATGTGAATAAGTCTAAGGCAACATCGGTTTACCCGATCGGACCCATTGTTTAAAGTGCAAAATGTGGATCCGTTGTGCTAGCTAACTAGGCATTAAATAAGTGGGTCCACTAACGATTCATGTTCCACCGAGTTAGGAGTGAGTAATAGTTTTAGAAGGCCAATTTTGTCATTGAAATTAATTGAAATGAGTAAGTTTAGTAGTTACTCCTATAAAAGCAATACATAAAAAGATATGAGTTGAAGTGAATTAAAAATATAAATGTTCCTGGACATATGCCTAACATATGTCAGCATTTACTTTGTTTTTAATTACTTTCGTCCCTGGCATTCAAAGCCTATACATACCCCTCAAACCGCTTCAACTTCTCACCACTATCTAACTCCCACTCTCTCTCTCTCTGATAAAAATGGTGCAATCCATGACTTCTCTTCTTCTCGCACTTCTCTTCATCTTCTTCTACCAATCATTAGCAACTGCAACAAGATACAATGTGGTTACTTTTGGAGCCAGAGGAGATGGAGTGTCTGACTCAACCCAGTCCTTCCTCAGTGCATGGGCTGCAGCTTGTGGCTCGACAAAGCCGGCCACGATCAACGTGCCGCGGGGAAGGTACTTGCTGGGCAAGACAATCTTCGGCGGGCAATGCAAGAACAGCGCCATCACCATTCGTATTAACGGCACTCTTGTGGCTCCCTCGGATTACCATGTTCTTGGAAATGGCGCCAATTGGCTCTTATTTGAGCATGTCAGTGGTGTTTCCATCTATGGTGGAACCCTTGATGGTCAAGGAACTGGTTTGTGGGCTTGCAAGGCCTCAGGCCAGGGTTGCCCCAGTGGAGCTACGGTATGTTAAAATACTATCCTGTCCTTTTCTTCGTTGGGGCAGTCCTTTCACTAGAAAGGCGTCCCGGTCATAAAAAGTTTGGATGCCACAAAAACTACCAATTTTGAAAAAATTGCCCGTTTTGGTCCACTAAAAATTTCGGGAAATTGGAGAGGGGGGCTCTCCAGTTTAAATTTGGAAAACACTTGTGTGTGAATTAAACTGAAACACTTTGCTCCAATATTGGGTTATTTCTATTTTTTATATATGTACATGTATAAATTTTAACCCAGTGAACCTCATAGAAAAGGTTAGGGGCATACTCAACAAGATGCCATATTATTGCAGCGGAGATTTTATATTTCTAACATTCCTTGTGAGCTAGTTATTAAGTATGAAAGGTCAACCATTTTCTTAGGCCATGTTAGCTTGCCTTTTGGGTCGTAAAAATTTCATGTGCTTAGACGAATTAGTTGATTGCATAGTTACTAGTGGTCCTTGATTTTATGACTTATAAGACAATCTTTCTTAATTTTTTTTTTCTTTTTTTCAAGTTTAGATCATTGAAGTATTCCCTTGTGTATATCTGCAGACACTAGAATTTAGCAACTCGAACAACATTGTTGTCAGAGGATTAACTTCGCTAAACAGTCAAATGTTCCACATTGTCATCAACAGCTGCAACAATGTCAAGCTACAAGGAGTGAATGTCTTAGCCTCAGGCAACAGCCCAAACACCGACGGCATTCACGTTGCATCATCATCAGGAATCACAATTTTGAACTCCAGGATTGCCACTGGGGACGATTGTATATCTATAGGTCCAGGCACTACGAATATGTGGATTGAGAACATTGCCTGCGGTCCTGGGCATGGCATTAGGTAGAGTTTTATATACAATTCCAATGATCGAAGACTCATGTATTGCATTTTGTTAATGGATATAATGTTCTAATGTATGTTTGTATTTGTGTGGTTGGTGCAGCATTGGGAGTCTAGGCCAGGAGTTGCAGGAACTTGGTGTGCAAAATGTGACAGTTAAAACTGTTAGGTTTAGGGGTACACAAAATGGTGTGAGGATAAAGACATGGGGCAGGCCTAGCAATGGATTTGTTAAGGGTGTCCTCTTTCAGCATGCTACTATGATCAATGTCCAAAATCCCATCATCATTGACCAAAATTACTGCCCAGGCAACGAAAATTGCCCCGATCAGGTATGATTTCTTATGGGTGTTTGTGGAAACTATATATTCTTTCTTTCTATCTAGGAATACCACTGTTTGCTAACCATAACATAAGAGGGTAGGGAAGTTTTCATCACTAGGGTCCTTATACTCCCTTGCTATGCAGTTTCTTTTCTTTTTGGCTCAATGGTGATGAGCTACAGAATAGGTCCCAATGTGGGATGCAATCCCAAATCTTTGGTACGAATTACTATTAGGCTGGAATGATCTTAAGCTTATATAACAAAAATGAAACGGACTCAAGCACTTCTTCCCCCTAATACAGAAACCCAACTTGACCTGAGGAAGGCTTATTTTAGTTTGGTTTAAACCCATAATTAGCATTGTTGTCAGTTCATAAGAGTTCCTGCCCCTCTTTCAAGAACTTGAAAAACTAACTACTTCGTTTCCTCTATATTTTTATTTGGCACGCAGGTCTCGGGTGTACAGATTAGCGACGTTACATATCAGGACATCCATGGGTCATCAGCAACAGAAGTAGCTGTGAAATTTGACTGTAGTAAACAATATCCATGTAGGGGGATAAGGTTGGAAGATGTAGCAATCACCTATAGGAATCAACCAGCCCAAGCTTCATGTCTTAATGCCGGAGGAACTGCTTCTGGTTTACTTGAGCCCACAAGCTGCTTGTAGGGAAGGAAAAGAGAAGGGGGAAAGCATATATATCTCTTAGTTGTTGAGAAGGTTGCCCAAAAGTTAGGTTGAGTTTTAGTGTAATAGCTCCTAAAATGAAGGTACTAGCTTGAGCTGTGGTGGTATGAGGCTATTAAGGCTGGAGCCTGGCCTTGCAAGTGGTACAGTTCAATTCCCATTTTGGTTGTATTATGAATACTCATTGCAAGAGCATGTACTTTTCTTGAATGAATTGGATGTCTGGTTTAGCTATCTATTTCCCCCCCTTTCTGTGGTTTCAATATAGAACTTTTTCAATGACGTTAATGAGATACTGTAACCGCATTTTGCATTGCTGAAGTAATTGAAGCTCAAGTTGACTCTATATCTAACTATGCATGCAATCATGCCTTGTGAATCATTCGAAACTTGGGTTGATCAACGCAAGCGTATGCTTTACATACTAATATGTGGGATCGGTATAGAATTATATTAAATGGAAGATAATAGTTTCAATGCCATCTATATTTATTTCTGATATTGATTTAACTGTGCTGTTAAAATGTTTCCTAACGAAGTACCGATAAACTTAAATGAATCTTTATCCATACCGCATCAAAGATAACCCTTAAATGGAGTTTTTTTTTTTGGCCAAAATAACATTCTTTTCAAAAATAATTCACTATATAACACTCTCTTAAAAATAATTCTCAAATTAATATTGTGACATCATCCGTAAGAGAATATTTTGTTAGAAAGCCATTATAGTTTGCTAAAATTGACCTTTTGACCCTTTTTAATGGATACCTATTTTCAAACTTACTGTTTTCTCTCATAATTAAGCGTGAGCTCACTATTCCCATATATTAATGCCCATTACTTTAGAAATTGAAACGCGAAAATGTTGTAATAAAATCCAACTTAATCTAAAGAAAAATTGGCCAAATTTACTTTTCATAAAAAAAAACCTACGGAAAAGCTCTAAAAATTTTCCTTTCATAAAAAAGAAACCTACGAGAAAGCTCCAAAAATTTACCTTTCATAAAATAGAAACCTACGAAAAAGCTCCAAAAACTTTAAGCCTGATAAAAAAAAAACTGGTCTTTTGTAATGTTACCACCCCCAAACACGTGGCCATACATGCTTATACTAGTATACAATCACCAGGAGAGGTGAAAATAATGTTATAAAGGGTTATGTAGATGATTACATTGAAAAAATGTAATTACAAGTTCCTAATTTGTGTTTGTTAGCATTAAAATAATTATAAATAGTTTTAATTAATTTACTTTTAATCCTAACAAATTTTGTTGAGCATTTTGTAAGTTTTTAGATAAAATAAGGAGCAAATTCACATGGAAAGAAAGGAGTTTTTATTGATTGCAGCCACCCACATGGGCAAATATCCATTTTTCAACAACTCTACCAAAACAAATAATGCATGTTTTTGCTTTTGAATAAAAGAGAGAGCAAACTCACATAGAAATTCACATGAAAAGATGAAAATTGACATGGAAAGATGACAATTGACGTAGAAAAAAGGCAACTCATATGAAAAGATGAAAATTGACATGAAAAAATAGCAATTGACATGAAAAGAAGAAAAAAAAGAAATTAATAATTAAAAAGAAATAATGCATCATCGTAGGAAATGAATGACTTTATCTTGTGAGTTTATAAATAGCCAAACCAAGAGTAGCAAGAGGGGGAGTTTGAAAGGAGGCAAGAGAGAGATATATGTAGGAGTTTTTAATTATTTATAAAGTCTCTTCAACATTATGAATAGCTAATTTTATTTTCGCAGCCAATTGTGAATATCATCTGAGGATCTTGGGATATTAACAGAGGTAATTGATATTTTTTGGTAATTAAATTCTAGATTTTTGAGAAAACTTAAATTTTTTGCATCATAACTGCACATTGGCGGATTTTAATCATATTATTTACAGGTGATCAGTAAACCCATCAAAAGCAAGAATTTTTCTAGCACAATTGTAAGTGAAAAATTTAAAAACATGTAGTCATGTACTTGGGCACAAACTCAATTTTGGTACATTATAATGACTTGTTAATAAAATATTTCTTTTAAGAATGATGTTAGAATATTAATTTGAAAATTATTTTTGAAAGAGTGTTAAATAGGAAATTATTTATGCAAAGAAAGTTATTTTGGCAAAAAAACTCTCTTAAATGAATCTTTATGTAAATGAAAATTGCCATCATGTATTTAACAACCACAACGCATTACATCAGCAAGCAGTATTAGTTTCATTGCTCAAATAGTTTGTCTTTGAATATCCTGTGCAGGTAATATATATGCATATATATAGGAACTGTGTAGGTTAAATAAATCAGATGCAACTTCAGCAAAAAAAAAAAAAAAAAACTGCCTGAAACAAGGAAGCCCTGAAAGGCTGAACAAGGGCAATGTGCATCCTTGACTCTTGAATGCGGACTTTGCATCTTCTAAACAAAAAAAACAGCTTTGTTTTGTATAGAATACAGAGAACCAAGATATAGGATTAATTTAGGCTAGAAGTTGTTAACAGAAATACCATACTTTATTCACATGCGAGAGAGAGAGAGAGATATGTTTATAAATAGTAAAAGTATTTTTCTCCCTGAAAAAAAAACAATTGTTGTTTCATGCATATCAGTAGGTGTGCAAAGAATGTGCGAATTGAGCCTTAATCCCCAAATTTTGGCGTTTGTAAGCGTTTAAGTTGCTTTCCTTCTCTTTTCTTTTTTCCTTTCTTTTTTTTTTTTCTCTGTTTCATGAGGGTGCTTAAGTGTTCTCTGTTGTTCTATTGTTGAGGTTAGGAAGCTCTTTTTTCCTCTTATTTGAGTAATTTTATAAATCTTAACTTTTCCAAACAAACAAATAAATAAACAATAAGAGCTGTACAATGGAACTGCACAAAAAAAAAAAAAAAAACTAAATAGAATATGATTGATAATTCAACGTGCATGTGAGTTGAAAAAAAAAAAAGAAGCTGTACAATGGAACTGCAAGGTTTCCTCCAAACTCTCTTCAGAAAAAGGTTTCCTACAAGCAATCATGGAAATCAAATAGAAAATGGTTAACCTAATCCGTATACCTTTTGTTACGGATACCTAACCATCGTACCATACATTTTCTTAATTAAACTTCTATAGGTACATTCCGTAATGAAAACCAAAGTCTACATTTTCATTCCCCTTATCAAGGAGGAAAATGCTCACATGGGATTAGAATTCTGCGGTTATGATCAAACTACCAACTAAAACAGTGCTTCACATGGCCATTACATAAATTAATCAAGTCTATCATAAAACTCTTAATCATTGAACAGAGAATTCCGCCGCAACCATGATCATCGAACTACCCTTGCGTTGACCTTATTTGTAAATGGTATTTCATCACGATGATTAGTGGCGGGCCCAAAATTTTTTCTAGTGGATGCAAAAAATATTATTAAATAATTGTTTATAAGTAAGACGATAAATTTCAAAAAATACAAAGAATATGATAATATTTAAAACTTTATATATTGATATCAAATGTTTTTTACGCGTCACCGTCCAAATTAATCTGTCAAGTGTTCTTTTCTTAAAATATTTTTCCATAACGGTATGAAAATAAATTACAAATAAATGTTCATAAATTTCAAGATAAAACAACATTTAACCGAAGAACTAAACAAGATAGTGAGGAGGAAAAAATATATTAATAGCAATTAGAAAAAAATATATATCCAAGAATTAAACACAAATTCTTTTATAAAAGACAAGTAATTGGAAGATACATATATCAACAATAGTTACAACATCACAAAAGAATATATGCAATTTCAATTTTTCTTTTAGAAGGAAACAAAAGTAACGAATAACAGTCCCAAGGTTCAAGTTTCAAAACAAAACAGGAATTCTACGTTATGAAATTTAGACAACTAATACAAAATTATAATATACATGTTTTGATTTTAACTAAATGAACTCACCGAGTTGGTTCAAAACAATCAAGATTTGGGCTTGAATTAAAAGCCTGTCCAAGTCTTCCTAAAACTTAAACAAGTCTTATGCAGTGTTTGATGAAGTTCATCAAGTATTTGACTGAGTTTCGAGCCTCCTCGGCAACTCACCTGCATTAAGCCAAGTCCATTTTTAAATGGGTCAAATAAAAAAATATTGTTTTTTTTTCCTTTCAAAATCTAATGGAGGCAGCTGAATCGGAAGCCTGTTAGTGCATTTAAGATGAACGAATTATTCTCTAACTCTTACAATTGCATGAGGGATATCATGAACTATTGTCATACGATATCTGTTGGATAATTAGTTATGAACCAAAATCTTTGCATTTAATGCTAATGGCGGAAATTTGAAGCAATATAACCTAATTTATGAATGAAATTCTGCTACTTGGTACCGAAGGAAGCCCATCACAAATCAGGACCTGAAGTCATGAGACGACTATGATATCGAAAATGATTGATTAGGTAAGAAAACAGCTCCGTATTCATCTTCTACACTTTCCAGTGGTTCTGTGTATCCAAGTTTTCAACACATATATTTCAAATAAATGATTTCAAAATTTTATTAATGCATTTCTAGAACCCTCGTAGAATATTCACCAGCACGAGTTGAATGTATCCATTTGCAAGCCTTCAAGTGCAAGCACAGATCACTGACTCCTTGATGGGACATCGCAGTATAGGCTTACACAAATTAATGTTATCTATTTCTTGATTCGGAATTCTTCGAGTAATAATATATTAAATCCAATAAATCAAACACTACAAGATAAGAGTCTTTTTGCGACGGAGTATTTGCAACTGGCCCTTTTGCCGTTGCAAAAAACTGTCATTTCCGACGGCAAGAATGCTGACAGGAATAATGTTTTTGGGACACATTTTTTTGCGACGGCAGATAAAGCTGTCGCTAAAAGTAAAGGAAAACGGCATCTTTCGTGTATGTAAATGCGTCGCATCCTTTTTGCAACGGCTGAGTCCCGACTCAAATAATCCCTTATACGCTGTTGTTTGGCTAAGAAAATGATTTGAGACTTTATTGAAACGGCGTCGTTTCATTCACTTGACTAAACGACGTCGTTTCAGTTACCAAAATTTATTTCCCCCTTCCCTATTTCACACAATTTTCCCTCTCTCGGCCCCAAATTAGCCTAGGCTCCCTCTCTCTCGATCCGCCTCACTCTTCATCGCCACTGTCTGCTGCCGCCTCCACGTACTGCCGCCTCTCGCCGTCGGTTCGACCCAATGCCAGTAGCCAGCAGGTAAGCTCCCTCCCTGTCTCTCTCTCTCTGCCTCTTCGTCTCTCTGTCTCTTTGCTCGTCTCTCTCTCTCTCGATCTCTCTTCAACCATATTCTTGAGTAATCATGGTTCGATCTACTACATAGTAAGCCCTTGTGCTTTGTTTGTTGCTGCGAATATGTGGAAAATTGAAGTGCTAATGTTTGATATGATATACTGGCTTGGGTGAGTTTATATATATGTATGTATGTGTAGAACATTTCAAAAGTACAGTTATGTATGACTATTGGGTCTAAAATAGGACAGAACATTAGATTCAAGGCTCGCTATGAGTGGTTTTTTTTTTGTCTACTCCATTGTCTTGACAAGCGAACAGAGTGATACAGTACTCAGGTTGATTGCTGAGGATATGCAGGAAATGGAGGTAAACAAGATGATTCTTAGAGGTTGCACTTTACGGGACCCAAGAGATAAAAGGTGTTTTGTCAAAAGTGTCTAATGGAGCTCAGCTAATTGGTCTAGTTGGGTGCCTTGAGTCCCATAATTGTCTATTGAGGCTGGGTGTATTCTTCTCATGACAAGTTTTCAAAGCTACTTGTACAGACATCATAGTTTTCCTGAACTTTCTAACAAAACACTTTGGTGAATGAAGTCTAAAAGAAGAAATTAATCTTATCAGAAATTTTTTTCGGGAAACTATGTTTAATTGAAATAAATGGAGTTTAAGGAAAGAGTTATAGAAAAATGTAGGTCAGAAGTATCTTGGTGGTTTTTTTATATGGTCATGTGCTCTAATTTTATGACTTTACGTTTTGTGATAATTGTGTTGTCCACCACGATGTATAAGATATGTCACAAATTGCCCTCAATTTAATATGCCACCTGATTCACACATTTTAGCACTTGTTCAGGGCCATTTTAGTGGAATAAATCATGAAGATGGAAAGAAGACTTTTCAGATGACGACATGTGGAACTATTCATGCAAATGAGTTTGCATCTGAAATGTGGTTGAGGTTCTATTCTTCAAATTTATGGGTCACGAATATAAATGGGAGAACCAAAATATGTGACTATGAGGGCATTTTTACAAGTTAATATTTACTGGTTTAAGTAGTTGCAAATATTGGAGTAGTTTTGTGCATGCCAGATCATTGTTTGTTATCTTATTCATTTTTTAGTCTAAAGTTGGTTTTCCTTATTTTGGCTACTACATTGATTCTATTTATCTCCATTTTGTGTGGATAAAACTAATCTTGAACAATTTTCTCTTTTTAAGTTCTAAAGCTTTGTATTGCTCAAGAAGGAATTGAGTGGTAGCCATGTCATGAAGATGACTATTTAGGGTCTTACAAATGCCATCTTCCCTAATTCTGATTTAGGACGGTAATTTTCCTTTTTCTCCGAGTTAGAAAAGTAGTTCATAGGTTGAACTTTTAGCTTTGGATTTGTTAGGTTCTTACAATATTAGCATACCAAAGTTTAAGCCAACATGTTTTCTCAATGTACAAAAAAAAGTTCCTACTAAGAGACATAGAAAGTACAATAAAGAAAATGTTAGGTTGTTGGAAGTATTTCCTACCTTGCTTTGAGTCTTTCTTTGCTTGTAGTAATCTGGTTTTAAGAAATGGTAATGCAATTTAAGGACATAAGGATCGTACCTAGTGTTGGTCCCCAGTACTCATTCACAATGTGAATTTGTTAAATTGTCTCAGGTTCAGTTAAACACAAGAGACCAATGGAGGTGGGGCATGCTGTGAAAGCTGCAAGAACTAAAACAGCTAGGCAGTTAGGGCCCTGATCATGTCTTAAGTTCTTACATTCCCTTGTGTATAACAAAGATAACGTTGGCAGTGAGCACCATGTGAAATTCTCCAATTTTTTTGCATTTGGAAGTCCATAAGTTGTTTTTTCATCATCTTTTCAATTAACTAAATTATCTAACTCCATTAAATTTGGCAATTTTTTTTTTCAGGTGTCTTGTTACCCATTTAATTTTGTGCTCTTCTTTGGCTGCATAAGCAATTAGCATAAATCATGCAAGATTTTGTCCTCCTTTATTCTGATCAGCTCGAGAAAATAGAGAAAAAAGAAGCTACATTTATTGTAACTTTTGCAAAACGGGAGCAACAAATATCAGAATTGAAGGTGATAAGTCTACCTTTGCCTGCTAATTTCTGTTGTGTTGTGCATCGAAGATTTAATTTAATTAAGTGTTGTAGGCTTGTAGCAACTTAGTTGAATTTTCTGAAGGGTGTATATACTTTTAGTTATTTTTTCTGAGCCGTTTGGGTACTAAAATCCCGAAATAACATCGGGAGTTCATCAAACTTGACACGTAGGAAGGTTTAGACACGAGTGAAGTGTGGGAACAAACGGCACAATCGCCAGATTCCTGGGGTGAGAGTTGTCAAGTTTTTTTACTTAACCTTTAAAAAAAAACATTATTTTTCGAGCTGATTGGGTACTAAAATCTCGAAACAGTCTCGGAAGTCCATCAAACTTGACACGTAAGAAGGTTTAGGCACGAGTGACGTGTGAAAATAAACGGCACGGTTGTCGGACTTCCGGGTTGAGAGTTGTTACGTTTTTTCACTTAACCTTTATAAAAAAACATTTTTTTTAGCCATTTGGGTACTAAAATGCCGAAACAGCTTCGGGAGTTCATCAAACTTGACACATAGGAAGGTTTAGGCACGAGTGATGTGTGAGAACAAACGGCACAGTCGTCGGACTCCCGAGGTGAGAGTTGTCAAGTTTTTTTTACTTAACCTTTAAGAAAAAATTGTTTTTCTAGCCGTTTTGGTACTAAATTCTTGAAACGGCCTTGAGAGTCCATCAAACTTGACACGTAAGAAGGTTTAAGCACAAGTGACGTGTGGGAATAAATGGCCCAGTCGCCGAACTTCCGAGTTGAGAGTTTTCACATTTTTTCACTGAACCTTTAAAAAAAATATTTTTTCCGAGCCATTTGGGTACTAAAATTCCGAAACAGTGGGAATCCGTCAAATTTGACACGTATGAAGATTTAGGCATAAGTGATATGTGGAAATAAACGGCACGGTCGCTGGACTCTCGGGGTGAGAGTTGTCACGTTTTTTCACTTAAGACTTTTTAAGAAAACCAATGTCTTCCAAGCCGTTTGAATACTAGAATCCTGAATTTTTCTTTCAATAAGCCTATTTATTTATATGCATATTTATTCATTGTCTCTGATATATTCATTATTTTATCTAATATTTATATTTTTTTTTTCAGGTTATTCGCAAGGAATACATCGATCTATGGTGTTTGTAAGTCGACATATTTTGCGATAGACTTAAAACTCCCTTTTGATCTATGAATTATGGATTTGTAATGTTATTTTACGAAGACTTATATATATATTTTTTATTTTATGAATTTTAATGTGAGATAATGTTTGTTTGGAGACAATGTTTAAAATATGTGTTAGTTTACTTTGTCACGCAATTTATAAATATTTGGATTTGAATAAATGTTTTAATTTTGTCATTTGTATAATGTTAATTGTACATTTTAACAGGTGAAAAAAAAAACTACAAAATTATTCACTAATTAAATATGAAATTTCTTTTAAAAAAAGTATTAGCGAAGTTTACATAACTGTCGCTAAAAGTGCCTAAATGTGTCTTGATGCAAATGTGTTGGCCTTTTGCGACGGTTATGTTGCTATCGCTAAAGATATTTGCCATAGGTTCAATTGTTGCTAATGATGATAGTGAATAATTATTTGCAACGGCATTAATCCGTCGCTAATAGCCTATTAACGTCGGCATTGCAGCGGCCGCAAATACTATAACCTAGGCGACTAGTATTTGTGATGGGATTATGCCGTCGCAAAAGGTGGCCCATGCCGTCGCTTGGCTGTTGCAAATAATATTTGCGACGCTCGTAAATTTGTCGCCGAAAATGCCGTCGCACAACCGACGTAATTAAATATTTACGACGGCATAAGAGGCTTTTGCGACGGCATTACGCCGTCGCAAATACTACAATTTTTAGTAGTGAAAGGGTTAATTACAAGCACATTGTGTTAATTACAAGCACACTGTCTAAACTACAATTCAGTATTATTATACTTTTCTAAACTATAAAACGTAACCAATTGACCCCTTAAATCACTAATGTGTATCAATTAACTCGTTCTGTTAGCAATATGAGTAGATGAAAAATTATCATGTAACTTGCACATACTTACAAAAGTTCATTTTATACCTACAAAATTAGATTCTCCTTTTTGTAATAAATGTCTAATGACTGAAATACTTTTTATTTTGCCCCTTTATTTACATGTTATTTCAAGAGATATTTTAATCATTAGACAATTGTCATAACAAGAGAAAATTAATTTGTATATAAAACTATATTTTTGTTAATATATACAAGTCAAATAACTTTTTTTCTATATTTTCGTAATGAATTGCTAACAAGAGGGGTTGGTTAATACCAATTAGTAGATTAGGGGGTCAATTTATTATATTTTAAAATTTAAAGGGAATGGTGATATTGAGTTATAGTTCATGGAACGTGTTGTAATTAACCCTAAACCATAATAGGCCCTCCGTAAATTATAGTCTTTTGTCGTTTATTTTTTTGATATTTGAGTGGCAAAAATGATTATGCACATTTCCTAAGAGTACAATAGTTAATATTAATAGTAGTAGTAGTAATAATAATGATATATACATATAACAATATATTAAGAAGAAGAAGAAGAAGAAGAAGGAGAAGAGGAGGAGGAGGAGGAGGAGGAGGAGGAGGAGGGTATCTAATACACATGAAGGATGTTTTGGTAATTCAACCAAATAACAGATAAAGAAAAATCAGGTTTACAAGGAAATGACGGCCGTAGCAGCGATTTAAGACTTCCAATTCTTGGGCTTTAAGCAATTAAAAGTGCCACATCTACTGATATATACATATATATATATATATATACACACATTAACACCAGAGAAAAAGGGGGCGAGTTGGTGGGGATGTTTGCTTTTTCACGTTAACGGTCGTCTTCTTTCTTTGCGTACTTACGAAATTCGAAGCAACCACATGCATGGATTCTTTCTTCTGTTTCAAATCCTTTTAACAATTTAATAGGATTCCTAAAATGCCCTTGCCATACATGTGCTCATATCCGAATAATCCGATAGTTCTTGTTACTTATTGCCATATATAGCATTTGGTTGGTTTAAGGATTTGCATGTTTCCTTCTCTCGAAACTTTTCTAGTTGGCTCAATTATCAAGACAAAGTTTGGATGAAACTTCCCGGTGATAAAGCATATGCTACATGCGCTCAAATTTTGATCAGATCGACCAAATTTTAATCAACAGTCGAGATTGAGTCAGTACAATGGGTGGAAATCGATATTTTGATATGTTTTGAACAATGTGGTGAAGTTATTTTTGCATTTTAGTGCTTGTTCGATGGAATTTGAGTGCTTTTACATCATTATGTGAAAGAGGTTTTTGTAGGAATTGGGGTTTATCCCTACAGCTTTTATTTGCTCGGCCGTTCCCGACCACGGACTCTTGCAACTATGGGCGTGAAGCCCTTTTTTTTTTTTTTTTTTTTAACCCGCTTGGCATGCTCCAACAAGTCTTTGTTGCCTGTGGTTGCTCGGCCGTGCCCGAGCGGGGCAAGGCTTGTGGGTATATCTTGCTGGTTTTTTGGCATGTTTGGCTTAGTGGATTTGTATTTTCCCACTTACTTGGTGAAGTTCGCTCTACCACGTATATTATGGCCGGAAAGATGGCTACAGGTATCAGGTTCAGTCTTGTTGTCCTTGTTCTTGTGTCCCGGATTAGGCTGTCGGAGTCGTCTACTAATACCGTGTCCAACTTTTTTTCTAGTTTGATTGTGCTAAAGGAGGTTGGAATAAGCAATTCGGTGAGATTTTTTTTTATTTATTTCGTGGACAATGGATTATCCCACACGGTGGAAGGTGGGATAAGTATCCGGGATTCGGGATAAGAGGCTAAACTACAAAATTATTCTCTGAAATTTTTTAATTCTGAGACTAATTGTACTGGAATTCCTTGTCCCATACGGACAAAACAAATGTGGCTTATATTCCTTTCAATTGGATGTCCCAGTTCAGGTATTCGCAACCTGTTCAATGCCAAAATTAAGATTTAAGCCCATTCAATGCCTCAATTACTATTCTACAAAAGTGTAAAATTTTGGAATACTACCTTCACATTTTAGAGCGTGGTAGATGACTAGAACAAAGTTTAGTTTTGTTGAAAATTACTAGTATAAGAGTTTGGAATTTTAATTTTATCATTCACCAGTTAAAGGAAAGGCAATCTTTAAAGATTAGCTATCACATGGCGTAATCTTGATTTTCTTCTTAATATGGCATGTGGTAGGTATTAGCTAATACTAAAAGGGTGGCACGCATGTGCTACAACCTTATGCCCAATCACTCCCTCTACCACTAATTTAGTTGTGAGTGGTTATAGAATTTAAACAAACAGTTTAATTGTGAGCATTACATAATTATTCTTGCATGTATTAAATGTGAACTCTGCAAACTTCCTGCTGTGGGTTATTTTTGTCAACAAAAAAAAACTTCACCAAAGTAGAGGCTTTGCCAAAAGAGTTTGTTTTATAATAGTATAGACATAGAAATAGATGATTAACGCTACATATTTTTGCCAATGACTTATTTATGAAACACAAAAATTGTATTGTTTGTATTGTATCCATACCAGTAGGTAAATAGACTAATGCTACGTACGCTTGTAAGGTTCTAGCGTGGAACTGCTTTCAATATTTTTGTTTTTGTTTTATGTTTCCATTTTTCATCTCTGCGAAAAGAAAAACAATAAAATTTTATTAAAAACAAACCATCATTTTCATATCACTATCATGTTTGAATGAAAAAACAGTTCATGGAAAATAGTCTGCCAAACAAATTTCTTTATCAATATTTATTTTTTTTGCTCTTCAAAACACAGAGAGTTTTTAAAACAAAACCAAATGCGATGATGTGAACTTGTTTGATCAAAAAGTTGAATTTAAGTTGAGTTTAATAAATTAATAAGCTTCAAAATATGTTCAAATTTAATTATTTATTTGTGTGTGGTAAGCCTTTAATTAAGTTGATTGTTGATTACACCCTAAAAGTGTAATCATAAGCCCTTAATTTGTACTTTGTTAGACTTATATGGTAATTAATTATCTTATTTTAGTTAGATATTTGTTTGAGTATGTTTTATATGTGTTTTGTAGGTTATATAAGCTAATAAAGGCAAAAAGAAAGCAAGAATAATCAAAGCAGGTTCAAGGCGAATAATTTGTTCGTGAAAATTCAGACCTGTCTTGCTATTCTGGCTATAATTTTTTGCTCCGATATCCGATTGAGCTGATTTTTGCGTCATTGGAAAGAAGACTTCAAGTCCTACAACTTTGAGTCTAATGTGCATCGGCTGAATCAAGCTCTAAGGTGGTCAAATAAGACTTCACAATTTTTGCAGCTGAACAGTGTGAATAGTAGCCATCTGAACGGGTACTGTTCACCGTTCGGACGGTTACTGTTCATAAACAGTACCCGTCCGAACGGTGAACAGTACTATCCGAACGGACTTCAAATGGGCGTCGAACGGATCGACCGGACGGTATTCGGACGGTTACTGTTCATCCAGATTGTGTTTTTTGCGTTCGAAAGTTGCGTTTTGTAGGGTTTTTTTTATATGGTTTTTGAGTAGTTAGGGTTTTTTTTTTGAGCAAGTGGTGGTGGGAGAAGCTCTCCAAGGTTAGATTTTTTCATTTTTCTTCATTTTTAGCTTAGATTTAGCTTTGTAATTGTAGTATAATGTAGAAACTTGTAATTTTCTTCATTGTATTATATTTTCTTTCACTTTCTTGCACTTTCTTGCATTTTCTCTCATTTTTCTTGTAACCAAACAGTCCTATTATTGTAGTTAATTTTAGATTTAAATCTTTTTATGCTTCTCTTTTCATTTTTACAAGCTTTTATGATGTATTCAAGTAGCTAGTAATTTAAATTGGGTTTGAATGTGAAAATCACCCAAATAATCCAAGGAATTCAATGGAGGTGTCTCATGAATTAATTGCCATATTTTCCTAGAATTGAAATTTCTACTAATTAGATGTGGAATTTTAGAAAACTTAGATTATGGACTAAATTTGGAGATTTTTATCACCCAAATCAATGGTATTAATTTAGGACTCTTGACTAGAAAAATACTCCACAATTGCTAGAAATTCATTTCCAACAATTGATTAAAGACGCCTTAGAAAACCTAGGTTGTTGACTATGTTTGACTAATCAATGCACAAACCACAAATTTGGTATTGACTAAGTTGAATCGATGGTATTAACCTTTGATTCCCCATTGAACATGTATCTAATTTCAATTGCTTGAGAATTATCGGTTTTCAAAGTTAAATCTTCCAAATCAAACACACTTAAATGTTGTGTTTGATTTGAGTTATAAACCCCATTGGAAACCTTGGATGAAATTGAGTGATTGGATCATTTGAGCTCAATTTTCCTTTAATTGCTTTAATTCTATTTTCCTTTTGCTTTACTTTAATTGTCTAGTGTTAATTGTTTTTATTTTCATTACAATAGGTTAGTAATTCAAAACCATCATCAAAACCCAAAATATTTTCGGTCCTTTTATTTTCCTTTTTATTTTAAATCTAATTCCCCACATAATTGCAAATCAATCCTAGGTTAGGTTAGTGTGAGTTGAGTGCTAGAGCCTATATTTGGCTAGGTCCATTGGGAGAGAACGATACCGGATTACCGGTTTATACTTCATCGCGACCCCCGTACTCTTGCGGGGTGCTAACTCTATTTTGTAGGAATACCGCATTACGGAGGCGAGTCAAGTTTTGGTATTGTTGCCG
This sequence comes from Euryodendron excelsum, assembly GCA_033060915.1. Classification (NCBI taxonomy): domain Eukaryota; kingdom Viridiplantae; phylum Streptophyta; class Magnoliopsida; order Ericales; family Pentaphylacaceae; genus Euryodendron; species Euryodendron excelsum. Next base: position 44,260,794 of record CM065387.1, on the reverse strand, counting down.
GGGACCAAAGGCACGAGGCGAGCACTATCGAGCTTTGGGTTGAAGAGTAATTGGTGGATTGGATCTCCACCCATCTACCACGACGGAGGAATCTTCGGCTTAGGCCATCGGTAATTTCATTCCATTTTTTGTATAAATACCATATTAGATTTTCATTTTTTCTTTTTCTCTTTATTTTAGGCTTGTTTTGTTTGTTTTGTATATATTTTGTTTTATTTTAATAGTTTGATTGGAGGATTGCTAGATGAGAATTAGGGATTGTGTATATTGCAAATTGGTGGTATATAACTTGTGGAGATTGGAGGTTTGGTTGGATTGAAGTTAATTAAATTGGTGGAATTTTTATGTGGAGATTGGAGGTTTGGATGGAACATTATTGAGCATTGTTTTGTATGATGTGTTGAGGCGTGGTGCGTTACATTTGTTTGTGCATTGCATCTAATTTTTATTGTGCACTTTATTATGTTTGGTGGTAAATTTTCACACCTTCCATCATCCAATATGTCTATTAGAGAACACCGAAAAGCTAATGGCCAAAGGGAGCCTCCACGACCACCTCCCACTCTTGGGGGGTTTGACCAACTTAACCTTGGTAGGGGATATGAAAGAACATTTTCATATCATTATTTTGAGCCTCACCCTTACCAAGAGCCCTTTGACTATTGCCATGCATCACCTCCACCCTACCACACTCCATCATGCGAATACCCCCATGCCCAATTTTTATCCTATGAGGAATATCACACTCCTCACATTGGCACACAAGCGGACACCATAGAGGATACCCTAGACGACACACTTTAACAAGCCATAAAATTTCAAGGAGAAGTGAACTCTAGAATAGATGAGGGCCTTAATGAGATAAAGAGTCAATTGACTCTTTTAATGCAAACCTTGGTTGTCCGAGCGGAGGACAAGTCCCTTGTGTCATCTCCAATTATCCCTCCTAACCAAGGGTGTCCAAGTACACCCGCTCATCCCATCACTAACCATAAGAATGAGGAAATAATTGATCAAAATACCCTTCTTCAAGACTTTGAGTTTAAGGAAGACATTCCTAGGGAAAGTGAGGCAATTATTGGAACTATATTTCGGAATGAAAATTTTGAGAGAGTGGAGTCCGAAATTGGGGACTCCAATTAAGAAGAGGAGGGGGGGGGTAAGATTACCCTTAATGATGATGTTGGTTTAGATGTTGAGAATGTGCTTATCAATGAGGATATTGACGGTTTAGAGGATACACTTACCATGTCTAGGGATCATGTGATCCCTATTTTTACGCCTCTAACACCTAGTCCCATTTTACTGGAGCCTTTGGAGCCCCATGTCCCAACACTTGAACCAACCATCATTCTAATGGCCGACCAATCAAAAGAAGGGGAGGGTCCAACACTTCATGACATGAGCATAATGGGCACCTTTGTGCATGATTATTTTTCATTTTCTACATACCATGACCCTTTCTACTCCTATGTGCTTCAATGCTATATCTTAGAGTTCATCAAAGAAGTTGCCATTGTATATTCTCATTTTTGCACGAACTCTTTGAAAATCTCTAAGTTGAGGGTGTGGGATGATGACCAATTCCCACTTCGTGGCATTGGGTGATTTACTCTCTCTAATTTGGGTAAGAGTAGGAGTAGTTGTTTTATTTCTTTGTTTTTCTTAGTTTGTTTTTTATTTTAAGTTGGGGGTGCCTTAAGCACCCCATTTTCTTTTTTCCACCATGTATGTGTATTTCATGCTTTGTTCTTATACATTGAGGACAATGCATCATTTTAAGTTGAGGGTGGGGTAGAGGTTTTGCCTCTATTTTATTTGTTTTTGTTCATTTGTTTAGTACCCTATAAAAAAAAATCATTTAACTTGTGAAAGTGTCTTTTGAGATTGGAAGATAGGAATTTTTGCATGTATCTTTACTCAAGATGATGTTGAATCACTCCTTATACCCATCATGTAGTGGGAGTTGCTTAATTCACGCTTTTATAGAGGGGATTACATCATTGTGCACAATTATGCTTTTTAACACAATTTGTTACTAGTCTGGGCATTTTCACCCTTACATTAGTAGAGATTATTACCTTGTGAGTTTTAGAGCATTTATCGCCTTTTGGAGCGTTTACATTTAATCAAGGATAGTTCTTCACCCTCACTTCATTCAATAGCTTCATTGTGCTTGTTTTTTATTCATGAGTTGAGTTTTGATCTTGTTATTGACACTTGTACTCTATGAAATATTTCGGTTGTACAACTTTGGATATGATTCTATGCCATTTTCTTCTTCATAATCATAAGTTTCCCGTTTTAACCGTTCATTTTCCCTTAACTCTTGTTGATCTTCTACTTGAAAATATAGAGGAGATTGATTTGGGAAATTCAATGCAAAAAAAAGTATAGTGAAATATGAGAAGTTGTTGTTGATTCTAAAGGGGATGATAAAAGGATGGAAACAAAAGAAGAAGTAAGAAAAGAAAAAAAAAAAGAAGAAGAAGAAGAAGAAGAAGAAGAAGAAGAAGAAGAAGAAGAAGAAGAAGAAGAAGAAGAAGAAGAAGAAGAAGAAGTAAGAAAAGAAAGAAAAAAAAAAAGAGAATAAGAGGAAGAAAAGAGTGAAAGAGGAGTTCAAAAGTTGAAAATATTTAAAGAGAAGAGTGAGTTTGGAGAAAAGTGAACTAAATGTTGAGAAGGGAGAGTCGTAGTTGTTTTGCATTCATCATTTCATGCCTTGATCACACATGATATGACCATTTACTTCATCTCTTCACTCTTACCTTGCACCTCTTCCATATTGCCCTCTTCCCTTTTACATGGTATAGTTGATCTAAGTTGTGCTTGATTGAAGTTTTCAATAGAGTATAAGCTTTATTTTGTCAATTTCTTTGAATCAATGCTTACCTTTGAATATTCTTTCATGGAGCTATGCCAATGTCAATACACTTCTATCTTTTCGGTTTTTGTAATTGGTATGCTCACTTGTTTTGTCTGTTTACATTTACTCCATTGTTGGGCATATCATTGAGAGAACCAAGTGAAACTTTAATTGTGAGTGTATGCCTTGTAAGGATTGAATCAAAGCGTAAAAGGGGTGAATTTGCGTAAATGAGTTTCATTTGTGTTTTTTAGCATGATTCTTCATCCACACACATGAACCCCTCTTTTGTATGATTTGTTACATATTAATGCAAGTGTGGAGTTTGGAATGGCATTAATGTTAACTTGAGTAGAATTATGCATCCATTCCTCATTCTTATCTTAATTGGTAATTCATATAAGGATGGTTGTGGGTATCATCACTGAAAACCCTCACGAGGCACCACTCGTCTACTAGGGGTAACCTAGGGGTTTAAAGGCTTGGTGCATAAACTAAATGCACCCATGACTCCTACGAAAATGGATATTATCCTTTATGTTTTTTTATAATTTTTGCTAGGGACTAGCAAAATGTAAGTTGGGGGTTGTGATTACACCCTAAAAGTGTAATCATAAGCTCTTAATTTGTACTTTGTTAGACTTATATTGTAATTAATTATCTTATTTTAGTTAGATATTTGTTTGAGTATGTTTTATATGTGTTTTTTAGGTTATATAAGCTAATAAAGGCAAAAAGAAAGCAAGAATAATCAAAGCGGGTTCAAGGGGAATAATTTGTTCGTGAAAATTTAGACCTGTCTCGGTATTCTGGCCATAACTTTTTGCTCCGATATCCGATTGAGCTAATTTTTACGTCATTGGAAAGAAGACTTCAAGCTCTACAACTTTACGTCTAATGTGCATCGGCTGAATCAAGCTCTAAGGTGGTCAAATAATGCTTCAAAGTTTCTGCAGCTAAACAGTGTGAATAGTACCCGTCTAAACGGGTATTGTTCACCGTTCGGACGGTTACTGTTCATGAACAGTACTCGTCCAAACGGTGAACAGTACCGTCCGAACCGACTTCAAACGGGCGTTGAACGGATCGTTCGGACAGTATTCGGACGGTTACTGTTCATCCAGATTGTGTTTTTTGCGTCCGAAGCTACATTTTGTAGGGTTTTTTGTATAGTTTTTGAGTAGTTAGGGTTTTTTTTTTTTGAGCAAGGGGCAACGGGAGAAGCTCTCCAAGGTGAGATTTTTCCATTTTTCTTCATTTTTAGCTTAGATTTAGCTTTGTAATTGTAGTATAATGTAAAAACTTGTAATTTTCTTCATTGTATTATATTTTCTTTCACTTTCTTGCACTGTCTTACATTTTCTCTCATTTTTCTTGTAACCAAACAGTCCTATTATTGTAGTTAATTTTAGATTTAAATCTCTTTATGCTTCTCTTTTCATTTTTACAAGCTTTTATGATGTATTCAAGTAGCTAGTAATTTAAATTGGGTTTGAATGTGAAAATCACCCAAATAATCCAAGGAATTCAATGGAGGTGTCTCATAAATTAATTACCATATTTTCCTAGAATTGAAATTTCTAGTAATTAGATGTGAAATTTTAGAAAACTTAGATTATTGACTAAATTTGGGGATTTTTATCACCCAAATCAATTGTATTAATTTAGGACTCTTGACTAGAAAAATACTCCACAATTGCTAGAAATTCATTTCCAACAATTGATTAAAGATGCCTTAGAAAACCTAGGTTGTTGACTATGTTTGACTAATCAATGCACAAACCACAAATTTGGTATTGACTAAGTTGAATCGATGGTATTAACCTTTGATTCCCCATTGAACATGTATCTAATTTCAATTGCTTGAGAATTATCGGTTTTCAAAGTTAAATCTTCCAAATCAAACACACTTAAATGTTGTGTTTGATTTGAGTTATAAACCCCATTGGAAACCTTGGATGAAATTGAGTGATTGGATCATTTGAGCTCAATTTTCCTTTAATTGCTTTAATTCTATTTTCCTTTTGCTTTACTTTAATTGTCTAGTGTTAATTGTTTTTATTTTCATTACAATAGGTTAGTAATTCAAAACCATCATCAAAACCCAAAATATTTTCGGTCCTTTTATTTTCCTTTTTATTTTAGATCTAATTCCCCACATAATTGCAAATCAATCCTAGGTTAGGTTAGTGTGAGTTGAGTGCTAGAGCCTATATTTGGCTAGGTCCATTGGGAGAGAATGATACCGGATTACCGGTTTATACTTCATCGCGACCCCCGTACTCTTGCGGGGTGCTAACTCTATTTTGTAGGAATACCGCATTACGGAGGCGAGTCAATTATGACCTAGGATTTAAAGTTTAAACATCTATTTTCCACTTTATGAGCGAATTAAAATGGCAAGTTTGGTTTTTGTCCATATGAAAGTCAATATTTATCTTTATCATCCCTTCCTTCTCACCACACTCGAAACAGGAATAAGATTATCTTAAAGCAAATGCAAGACCAATGTTATGAGGAGCTAGGCAGTGAAAACTGTTGAAGTGGGCAAGTCGTTGGGAGTTTAGTTTCAGCATATGGAGGAGCTTGTAGTAGGGAAATTGAAGAAGATGGAATGGGACGATGTGAAGGAAGGTTTGAGGAAAAGAGTGGGGCACACTAAGAGGAAATGATCGCAGCTATGGAGGTGGGTTCCAAAGGTGTTTGTGTTTATGTTTAAATGAAGATCGTGATATGGAATGTAATGGGTTTGGGGGGTAGGAACAAAAGGAATATGGTTAGAAAATTAGTTAGTAGCAGAAAAGTGATATGGTGATGCTACAAGAAACAAAGTGGGAAGTTTGTAATAATTGAAAAGCAAAGTCGATTTTGGGGAAGGAGGAAGTAAAGTGGGTTGAAGTTAATTCAATAGGGGCTTCAGTGGAATGATCATTATATGGAAACCTTTATTCTTCAAGCTATCACACAACTTTCTTGATAAGAACTTTATTTTCCTAAATGGGGAACTTAAAGGGGGATACAAATGCTCAATAGTGAATATTTACGGTCCAAAGACTGAAGTGGAGTGTAAGGAGGTATGGCAGAAAATTTCTAATTTGAATGTGGCAGCAAATGTACCTATATGTATTGGTGGAGATTTCAATGAGATCCTCAAGCCATTGGAGAGGTCCTCATGTTCAAATGTGTCAGCAGGGATGAGAGATTTTAGGCTCTTCATTAATAGGTTGAATGTGGTGGATATGCCAATGCAAGGCAGAAGGCTCACTTGGTCAAACTTGCAACCTGTGGAGATTTGGAGTAGGCTGGATAGGTTTTTAATAAGTTCATAACGGATCCAAAGGTTTAAATGTGAGTAGTGGGGGTTCCAAAGACTCTTCTCTAATCATAGTACAATACTACTATCAGATGAACAAAAGAATTGGGGTCCCAAACCTTTTATTTTTTTATTTTTTTTATTTTTTGATCGGTAAATAAATTAATTCATTGATCAAAAGATTGAAAAAAAAAACTCCGGGCATACCTAAGAGAAGAACAAGAGCCAAAAGGCTAGACCAAGCTTAATACAGCCTGACTTTAAAACAAAAGGCCAAAACAAGCCACAATAGGAAAGCAAACAAATTATACACCAGTCAAGCCTGGGTAGAGATGGTTCAATACACCACAAACAGAAACTTGAATCTTTCTAGTAACTGCCTCTGGAGATTGCACTATGCCTTCAAAGATTCTCAAGTTCCTTGCTTGCCATAGAAAATAAATAGTGCTGGCAAAGCCCAACTTCTTTGCCTTGGCTTGAATGCCGGTGCCCCTTGCTTCTTTTATAATCCATTTCACAGCTACCTTGAGTGTTAAGAGAGACCTGTGAAAGCCCAACCAAATCTTGATTGAAGTCCAGACCTGCCTAGCAAAGTGGCATCAAAAAAACAGATGGCCCCCTGACTCATTTTTGGTCCTACACAATGTGCAAACCTAGTTTGCTCGAGGATCATGCAATCTGTCCTTCGTGAGTAATCTGTCCCTTATGCCCAGCTGATTACACTCTAAAAGTGTAATCATAAGCCCTTAAATTGCACATTATTAGATTTATATTGTAGTTAATTATCTTATTTTAGTTCAATAATAGTTTTATTGTGTATTCTTGTGTATTTTGTAGGTTTTTGAGTGAAAATAGAAAATAAGAGCCAAAATGATAGAAAATCGTCCGGACGGTGCGTTCGGACGGTTGAGCCGTTCGGACGGTGCATTCGGACATGCGAAAGAGCGTTCGAACTGTTTGACGAATGGCGGAGTTCCAAAGTCGAGTTTTTCCATTTGAAGCCAATCCAGAGTCGTGATTTTGCATATGAAGAGCGTCCGAAGAACGTTCAGACGGTAAAACAACCATTCGAACGGTGAAATAAGCGTCCAGACGCACCGTCCGAACGCACTTTGGATGTGCGTCGGACGCACTTCGGATGGGGAGCGCAGATTTACCCTAAAACGCTAGCCGCGGCCGAGAGGTGGGGGGAGTTGGTTTTTAGTTAGATTTAAAGTTAGTTTTTGAGTTTTGTAAGGAGTTTTTGATAGTTTTGATAGTTAGGAGTAGATTTTCGGTAGATTGGCTGTGGGAGATCTTCATTCAAGGTTGGTTTTCCATTTGTTCTTCATTTATTAGTTTAGATTTATTTCTTGTAATCTAATTTGTAATTTTCTTTGTTATGTTGTAATTTTCTTATATTTTTCTTGTAATATTCTTGTACCCAAACTCTTTTCTTAGTTCAAATAATTGTTAGCTCAAATCTTACATGCTTTATTTTCTTTTCCATGCTTTTATTATGAGTTTAATTAGGTAGCTTTTAGATTGGGTTCAAATGTGAAAATCACCCAAATAATCCAAGGAATTAAATGGGGGCATCTCATCAAAACTTGACTCGCTCCGAAAACTACAAAAATGGAGTTAGTTACCTTGCAAGAGTACAGGGGTCGCGATGAAGTATAAACCGGAAGATCCGATATCGTTCTCTCGCAAGGTACTTAGCCCAATATGGGCTCTAACACTCAACTCACACTAACCTAACCTAGGATCAAATTGCAATTAAAGAGGGGAATTTGATCTAAAATAAGAAGGAAAATAAAAGGACCGAAAATGTTTTGGATTTTTGATGATGGTTTTGAATCACTAACCTATTGCAATGAAAATAAAGACAATTAATACTGGACAATTAAATTAAAGCAAAGTAAAAATAGAATTAAAGCTATTAAAAGGGAATTGGGCTCAATTGATCCAACCACTTAATTTCATCCAAGGTTTCCAATAGGGTTTATAACTCAAATCAAACACAACATTTAAGTGTGTTTGATTCGAAAGATTTAACTTTGAAAACCGATAATTCTCAAGCAATTGAAATTAGATACATGATCAATGGGAATTAAAGGTTAATACCATTGATTTAACTTATTCAATACCAAAATTGTGGTTTGTACATTGATTAGCCAAACATAGTCAATAACTTTCTTAACTATGGAGCATGGGGGTGGCGAGGGAAGCTCCCAAAAGATTAGTTTTCCCATTTTTCTTCATTTTTAGCTTAGATTTAGCTTTGTAATGATAATATAGGAGTAGAAATTGTAACTTTCTTTCATTGTAATGTATTTTCTCTCACTTTCTTGTCATTTTCTTTCACTTTCTTAGCAACCAAACACTAGTTCTACATAGTTTAATGTTAGATTTATTTTCATTTATGCCCTTTGTCATGGATTTTAGTAGCTAAACATTACTTGGATGTGGTTGTGAAGATCCACCGAGGATCTTCAAGGGTTGACAATGAGATGTATGAACTTTAAAGCTATATCTTTAGAATTCTATGGTTCCATTTGATTTAGTATGAGATTCATTGGAAAACTTAGATTCATAACCCCTCTTGGCAATATTTATTCACAAATCAATATTTGGTATAGGTATTGCACACGTCTAAAGTTTGATTCTAGGGTGCTAGTCATAGATTTCATCTTTATACTCAATTAAACATAAACCCAAGTATTTATGGTTAAAATCTTTCGGATCAAGAATCCAAGGTGCGATTCTTGATTTGAGTTATAAAACTCTCATTTGAAACCCCTGTTGTGATTTGGTGGATTGAATCAATCATATCCAAGATTTCCATTTTAATTGTTTTAAATTTAATTTCAATTTGCTTTACTTTAATTGCCTAGTTAATTACTTTAATTTCTATTGCACTAGTTTAGTAATCCAAGACCTCCATCAAAAATCAAAAGATTTTTGGTTCTTTTATTTTAGATCCAATTCTCCACATAATTGCAAATCAATCCTAGGTTAGGTAAGTGTGAGTTGAGTGCTAGAGCCTATATTTGGCTAGGTCCCTTGGAAGAGAACGATACCGGATTACCAGTTTATACTTCATCGTGACCTCCGTACTCTTGCAGGGTACTAACTCTATTTTGTAGTTTTCGGAGCAAGTCACCAACCATAATATAAATGCATGCTTTGGAATAACACTGCTGTTCCAAATGATTTTGGGCCAACTCAGCTTAGCACGTCTCGGCCTGAAGTGATCGTCAGCTAGCTTGGAACGAAGTTCACCATTCACAGTCCAAAGTTTCAATTTCTAAAATGCTGCCTGCTCCGATTCTTCGGAGGCAATGAGTTCATCCCAAAGAGATATGATTTGCTTGATGAGGGGTGAATCCTCATTTTTAATTCGATAAGCCCAAAAAGATGCGCGATTCAAATAAATTTGGTGCACCCAAAGGACCCATAGAGAGTCCTTCTTGGCTTGAATATCCCACAGGGTCTTGGAGAGCAAAGCTTTGTTCCAAGCCTTAGGATTTCGGATGCCCAATCCACCTTCAATTTTTGGCAATGTGACCTCTTTCCAAGCAACTAGTGACTTCTTATGCACACTGCACTTGCTGCCCCATAAAAAATTCCTGCAAAGTTGGCCAATTTTTGCTCTAACTCCAGCTGGGATAGGAAGAATGGAGAGCCAAAAGCATTCAACCCCTTGAAACACTGACTTCACTAGCTCCGTTCTGCCTGCGTAAGAAAGGGTAGAGCCTGCCCAAGCAATAATATAGTTCAAGATCTTATCAATAAGTGGGCTGAATTGAGTTAGAGAAAGCCTGGAATATGCCACTGGAATACCCAAGTAACGAAAGGGGATAGATCCTGGAGAAAAGCTTGTAATTCCCAAGATTGCTTCCAAATCTGAGTTGCAAATACCTGTCGAAAAAATGCTGGACTTGACAAAGCTAATCCTCAAACTAGAGCAATCCCCAAAGTGATTTAAATTCTTCATGAGCAAAGCAACAGAATTGCTGTCTCCTCTAGAGAACAAAACCAAATCATCAGCAAAGGCAAGGTGAGTGATTTTTAATGGTTTAGTATGAAAGAATTTTCTGGGTTGGTGTGTAAGCATTGGAAGCAGGAGAACATAAAGGGATGGGGTGGTTTTGTGTTATTGAAGAAGCTGCAGTTGTTAAAAATGAAAATAAAATTATGGAAAAAAGAAGGGTGGGTCAACTGGAACAGGAACTTTTTGGGGCAAGTAATGAAGAATAGGGTTATGATTGTTGAACTTGACCAAGTAAAGGAGGAAGTGTTCCCGTTCTTTGCAAAAGGCTTTAAGGAACCTATGGGGTCAGACGTTATTTTAAAAAGGATTTGAAGAAGAAGTTCAGTGTAGAGGATAGAATAGTATGGGAGGAGGCCTTTGAGGAAAAGGAAATATGGGAGGCTATTTGCTCATGTAATGCAAATAAGGCCCCAAGTCGAGATGGGTACAAGCTAAGTTTCTTTAAGAAATTTTGGCATGTTATCAAGGATGATGTGGTTAGTTTCTTTAAGGAATTCCATGTTAATACAAAGCTAGCAAAAGGAACCAATTCTTGTTTCCTGGTTCTTGTTCCTAAAGAAGAGTTACTTGAGGGTTTGGAAGAGTAAAGACCAATCAGTCTAGTATCTTCAGTGTACAAATTGATCTCTACGACTTTAGCCAATAGATTGAAAGGGGTGATGAATGCAGTAGTAAGTGAAAATCAGACAGCATTTATAAAAGGGATGCAAAAGAAAAGGAATAGTTTTCAAATTGAATTTCCAAAAGGCATATGATTCTGTTAATTCGGTGTTTTTGTTTTAGATGATGAAGAAGATGGGTTTCGGGTCAAGATGGATCAAGAGGATCAAGGAATGTTTGTCTTCAGTAAAGGTGTCAATGTTAGTGAATGATATGCAGAAAGGGCTTAGGCAAGGTGATTCTCTTTCTCCACTCTTATTCAATCTGGTAGCTGAGGGCTTAAGTGAATTATTTAATAGAGCTGTTGAATTAAAGTTGATTAATGGGGTTAAAGTTGGGCAAAAGGGACTTCTAATCACTCATCTACAATTTGCCGATGACTCTATTGTGTAATGTGAGGCAGATTTAAAGGATTTGGTGTTTATAAAAAGATTACTTAGGTGTTTTGAGCTGGTTTCAGGCTTAAACATTAACTTTTAGATGAGTGTTGTTTGTGGTATTGGGGTTAATGATGAGGTATTAAGAAAGGTTGGTCAAATTTTCAAATGTAAAGTTTAAGGCCTTCCTTTGAAATATTTGGGACTTTTTATTGGAGGTAGTCCAATAAAGGTAAAGGCTTGGGAGGGGGTGATTGTTAAAATGAAGGGGAGGCTGGCATCATGGAAAAGAAAACTTCTATCCATAGGGGGGAGACCCACTTTAATTAAAACTACTATTGCTAGTATTCCACTCTATAATTTATCTTTGTTTAAAGCCCCAAAGGAGGTCTGCAAAAGGATTGAGAGGATTCATAGGAGATTTTTATGGGGGGATGAGGTTGGAAAAAGCAGGTTACATTGCATAAAATGGAGTAAAGTTGCTAATGCTAAGGAGAGGAGGGGGGGGGGGGGGGGGGGGGGGGGGGGGGGGGGGGGGGGGGGGGGGGGGGGGGGGGGGGGGGTGGGGGGGGGGGGGGGGGGGGGGGGGGGGGGGGGGGGGGGGGGGGGGGGGGGGGGGGGTGGGGGGTGGGGGGGGGGGGGGGGGGGGGGGGGGGGGGGGGGGGGGGGGGGGGGGGGGGGGGGGGGGGGGGGGGGGGGGGGGGGGGGGTGGGGGGGGGGGGGGGGGGGGGGGGGGGGTTATGGATTATTCCTTTAGAGGTCATGAATAATGCCTTATTAGTAAAATGGTGGTGGAGGTTTGCAAAGGAATCAGAGGGTCTCTGGAAAAAGGTGATTTGCAACAGGTATAAGAATGAGTTAAGAGATTGGCATCCAGGAAAATTAAGAAACAAAGAAGCTTATACTATATGGGAGGATATTCTAAAGGTGGGGTACAAGGTGGAAGCTTTCAGTGAAATTATATGGGATAATTTAAAAATCAAGATAGGGAATGGTAGGAACATTTGTTTTTGGAAGGATGTTTGGGGTGGGGACAAACCACTATGCGTGGTGTTCCCAAAATTGTTCTCTTTGTCTCTAGATAAGTCTAGGACAATTTCTGATCTTATGAAGTAAAGAGGAGCTTGGAAGATCAATTCTAGAAGACAGCTCAGGGAGTGGGAAGTGGTGGATCATAGCAGGTTGCTAAATAGTATTTAGGGTTGTAGGGTAATGGAAAGGAAAACTGATAATGTCAGGTGGTAGTTGGAAAAGGAGGGTGTTTTTTCAATGAATTCTTGTATAAGGAAATGGCTCGAGACTCACAAAATGGAGGAGTCTCTCATTGCCAGGAAAATCCAATTTTTTGGGTGGCTAACCATTCAGGAAAGGATTAAAGCTAAATTCATGCTAAGGAACAGGAAATGCGTTCCTCATAATAGCAACATTCTATATCCTCTATGTTTAGAGGCTGACAAAGACTCTAATCATCTGCTGCTAACCTGTAAAGTGATATAAAAAGTTTAGAGCATCATTGCAAAGTGGTGCGGTTTCGAGTGAGTATGTGCTAATAATCTTAGGAATCATCTTGCTTGGTGGCTGGATCATAAGTTCAAAGCTGTGGAGAGGCACCTATGGGAGTACGTATTCCTAGTTGTGATATGGCATGTCTGGAAGGCCAAAAATGAGATTGTGTTTAGCAATGCTTCCATAGTGTGTGTCGATGAAGTTTATCATATTAAGATTGATGTTGCGTTATAGGTTAAGGCAGGTTATGCAGAGGTAGATTTCTCAGTGATGGATGTTTTGTATTCATTGGAGGGAGTAAGGAATCTAAAGGGGTAACTGGGGTTTGTTAAGCTGGAATTGGAGTCAAGGAGTCCAGGTTCTGGGGCCATGGGGTCTGGTATTGGGGGGTTTGGCTGTTGGAATCTCTCTAGCCGATGATCTTGGTATGTCATCCGTGGTGAGTGTTTTGTTGGGCAATGTTTGTCTTGCTTTAGCTTAATACTATCCCATGGTGTATTATTGACATTCTTATTAATGTTATTATCTTTTGCTTTTGTAAAATGAAGGATATGAAGTAAAGTCAAAATGCCTCCCAATTTGGCAGAGTATTGTTTTTTATTTTTTTGTCCCCCAAAACATGGCTTTGAAATCCTATAAATACCTCTCAAACAACTTGGACTTCTCACCACCAACTCTCTCTCTCTTTCTCATCAAAATAGTGCAATCCATGACTTCTCTTCTTCCCACACTTGTGCTCATCTTCTACTACCGATCATTAGCAACTGCAACAACATACAATGTGGTTAATTTTGGAGCCAAAGGAGATGGGAAGTCCGATTCAACCCTGTCCTTCCTCAATGCATGGGCTACAGCTTGTGGCTCGGCAAAGCCGGTCACTATCTACGTGCCGCAGGGAATATACTTGCTTGGCAAAACAATCTTCGGCGGGCAGTGCAAGAACAGCGCCATCACCATTCGTATAGCCGGAACTCTTGTGGCTCCCTCCAATTACCGTGTTCTTGGAAACGGCGTCAACTGGCTCTTATTTGAGCGTGTCAGCGGTGTTTCCATCTACGTTGGAACCCTTGATGGTCGAGGAACTGGTCTTTGGGCTTGCAAGTCCTCTGGCAAGGGTTGCCCTACTGGAGCTACGGTATGTCAAAGACTATTCTGTCCTTTTCTACCTTCGTACCTAATTCTTTTATTGGGGTAGTTCAGTCCTTACACTACATGGGTGCTCCAAGAATAAAAAAATTGGGTGTCAAAGAATACTTCCAATTATGAAAAATTTGCCATATTTGGTCCACTAATAATTTCTGGGGTCTTTTATGAAAAAAATTTCAATAGAAAAATAATATACTACTTGCATTATGATTTTTTTCTTTTTATGTATTTGACAGGTTCATTGTATAATACTTAAATATAAGTGACAGTAATTGATACCATGTCATTGAATATTTGTCCTCTTTCAGGAGGGAGATCTCTGATTTAAACTAATATTTCACTTTCTGGGATTTGGGAAACCCTTCTATGAATTGAACTGAAACACTTTGCTCCAATTTTGGGTTAAGCAGAAATCTATGTATATGTGTGTATGTATTCTATAGTGCCACAAAGCCTAGTTTTAAGTTTTAACTCAATGAACCTCATAGAGAAAGGCAGAGAGCCAGTCAACAAGATCTCATATTATTGCAGAAGAGATTCTGTCTTCCTAACATTGCTTGTAAGCTAGTTTTTTTAAGTGTCAAAGGTCAACTATATGCTTAGGCCATGTTAGCTTGCTTGCCTTTTGGTTCCTAGTAATTTCATGTGCTAAAAGAATCAGCTGATTGAGTAGTTACTAGTGGCCCTTGTTGGCACCTATAAAACAATCTTTATTAATTGGTTTCTTTTTTCTTCCTTTTTTTTATTTATATTTTTTTTGTAGAAATTTTAGATCATTGAAGTAATTGTAGTTCCCTTGTGTATAACTGCTGACACTAGAATTTAGCAACTCGAACAACATTGTTGTCAGCGGATTAACTTCGCTAAATAGTCAGATGTTCCACATAGTTGTCAACAGCTGCAACAACGTCAAGCTACAAGGAGTGAAATTCTCAACCTCAAGCAACAGCCCGAACACCGACGACATTCACGTTGTATCATCTTCAGGCATAACAATTTTGAACTCCAAGATTGCAACCGGTGACGATTGTATCTCAATAGGCCCTGACACTACGAACATGTGGATTGAGAACATTGCTTGCGGCCCTGGCCATGGCGTTAGGTAAGAGTTATATATACATACCATTCCCATGACCGAAGACTTATATGTTGCATTTCATTAGTGTATATATATATATATTGTGCTAATATATGTTTGTACTTGTATGGTTGATGCAGCATTGGGAGTCTAGGCAAGGACTTGCAAGAACCTAGTGTCCAAAATGTGACAGTTAAAACGGTTACGTTTATGGGTACACAAAATGGTGTTAGGATAAAGACTTGGAGCAGGCCTAGCAATGGATTTGTTAGGGGTGTGCTCTTCCAGCATGCTACTATGGTCAATGTCCAAAACCCCATCATCATAGATCAAAATTACTGCCCAGACAACGGAAATTGCCCCAATCAGGTAAGATTTCCTAAGGGTGTTTGTGGAAAACTATATATATATATATTTTTTTTTTGCTTTTTGGTCAAGTAATAATACCCAACTTGACCTCGGGAAGGCTTATTTTGGTTTGGTTTAAACCAATAATTAGCATTAGTGTATGTAAATAAAAGTACCTTCCCTTCTTCTAAGAACTTGAAAAACTAACTACTACTCCTCTAAATTTTTATTTGGCATGCAGGTTTCGGGTGTGCAGATTAGCGATGTGACATATCAAGACATTCATGGATCATCGGCAACAGAAGTAGCTGTGAAATTTGATTGTAGTAAACAACATCCATGCAGCAGGATAAGGTTGGAAGATGTAGCCATCACCTATAGGAATCAACCAGCCCAAGCTTCGTGTTCTAATGCCGGAGGATCTACTGCTGGTTCAGTTGAGCCCACAAGCTGCTTGTAGGGAAGGAAAAGATAAGACAGGGAAATCATATGTTTTTGTCCCTCACACCAGTGTTTAGGTTGAGTTAGGGGAATATCTCCAAAAATGAAGGTACTTGCTTGAGCCTGTGGCGGTATGAGCTCTATGGGCGTGGAGCCTGCCCTTGCAAGTGGTATAGTTCAAGCCCCATTTTGGTTGTATTACAAATAATAATTGTAAGAACATGTGCTTTTCTTGAATGAACTAAAAGTTCATGTTTGGTTATCTTATTCCCCTTTAAGGTAGCTTCAAAGTACAACTTTTTTTCAATAACATTAATGTGGAAGAACTAGAAGCTAGGTGTATCCACGAAGCTCAGAACATCATCAAGATTGGGAAAGAGCTGGGGATTAGTTTTGAGGGGATTGAAGACAACGTAATGGAACAACTAATTGAAATGGAGAAAAGATATGAAGATGCAAAGAGGAGGCAAATCAAGGGGGATAGAAAGGACAAGAGATAGCCTTTGCCCTGCACTCTAGGTGTTCCGTTTTAATTTCCAATGAAGATTTTGACATGGAATGTTTGATTGCACCTCAAAAGTGCAATCATTTGTCTCTAATGTGCCTTTATTAGGCTTAGAATAGGTGTAATTGTATTATATTGTTTGTATATTGTGAATAATCCCAAATTGGTTGTCTTTTCAGGTTTTTAATGCTAAAGAGATGGAGTTGGAGCTTTAATGATGATCTGGGACTTGTGGCATGTAAAATGAGAAAATCCCGTCTGGCAAAATCCCGCGAAAGGAGGTCATATTTTGCTACGGATGTCCGAATGACTTGAGTCCTACACCATTGGAATGATCTCATCAAGTTACAAATATTTGCATCTAACGGGCATCGACCAATTTGGCTCCGAAAGGCCTCAAAATCAAGAAAAAGTGAAAACAGGGGAAAATTACCATTTGAACGCCCAAACCCAGAGTTCGAACGGCCCAAGAGCTAAAAATTTGATTTTTGCCTTGCCGTTCAAACGCCAAGGCAAATTTCAAAAATTCACTGAAAAACCTATCTCGGTATTTTGGACATAACTTTTTACTCCAATCTTTGATTAAGCTGATGTTTGCGGCGTTGGAAAGAAGACTTCAAGGGTTATAATTTTGCCTCTAATGTAGATTGGTTGAATCTATTTCTAAAGTGGTCAAAATTGAGCTTCAACAGACGGTTAAAAAATTGGTTCAGAGTTTGAATGCCCAGGCAGCCATTTGAACGGCCCAAGAGCTTGCATCCCAGAATTGGTCGGGCGTTTGAACGCCCATTTAGCCATTCGAACGGTAAGGAAAAAATCTGACAAATTTTAGGGTTCGAACCTTGTACCTATAAATACCCATTTTCATTTTTGTTCGAGATATGGAAGCTAGGGGCGGCGAGAGGCGACTATTTTAGGTAGTTTTTATAGTTTTTAGCTTAGAATAGCTTAGATTTAATTTGGTTGTTGTTTGATTGCACTTGTAATCTCTTATACATTAGTTTAAATACAAGTTCTTCAAATTTCTTGCTTTAAATTCGTGTTTCCACTTATTTTCTTGCTTTAAATTCGTATTTCTAGTTTGTATTCCTTTATGTCGAAGTTATTTCTTGTTGAATATGGGTAGCTAACTTCCCCCATCTCGGGATTGAGCGTGAAAACCGATTGGAGGTCTTAGTTGACCACAGGAGGGTGTATTTCGAATTTTCAAGCTAAATATTGTGTTTGTATTGTTCTTGTTGTTCTTCATTCTAGAAACCATTGAAAACTTGGTCGATTGGTTTTGTCCGGTAACGGGTATACGTGAGTCTTCACTCAGTATATACATTGCGCGAATTGATGGCATTCGTCCATGAATCTATAAACTTGATTTATTCTAGGAGTTGAATTTCTAAGGGACACCTCGTGTTTATTGCTAATTGGTTGGAACAATTAATCCCGACACTTTAATTTCAGTTTGCTTTAATTTAATTGTCTAGTTATTTATTGCTTTAATTTTCATTGCAATAGTTTAGTAATTCAAAACCCCATCAAAAACTAAAAGATTTTCGGTCCTTTTATTTTCCTTTTTGTTTTAGATCTAATTCCTCACATAATTACAATTCAATCCTAGGTTAGGTTGGTGAGAGTTGAGTGCTAGAGCCTATATTTGGCTAGGTCTCTTAGGAGAGAACGATATCGATTTTGTCTGGTTTATACTTCATTGCGACCTCCGTACTCTTGCGGGGTAACTAACTCCAATTGTGGGAATACTACATTTGGGGGTGAGTCAAGTTTTTGGCACCGTTGCTGGGGACCAAAGGCACGAGACGAGCACTAACAAGGTTTGGGTTGAAGATCAATTGGTGGATTGGATCTCCATCCATCTACCACGACGAAGGAATCTTTAGCTTAGGCCATTGGTAATTTCGTTTCATTTTTTGTGTGATACCATGATAGATTTTGTTTCTTTCTTTTACTCTTTCTTTTACATTTATTTTGTTTGATTTGTATATAGTTTTTGTGATACTATTAAGTTGGCGTATCTTTGTTGTGGGATTGGGAGGATATGATGTTTTCATATGCTTGTTGGTTGGTCTAGCATGCATATTGTTCATGGATTATCCTTGGTTCTACATTGCAGAACCACAAGAGTATTATCCACTAGTGGAGCTCTCACGCTCCACCATATACTTTTTATGAACAACCACCACAACAGCCATACTACCATGAACCACCTTTGTTTCCATCATATGCTTATGATTCATGTTCACCTTTTACTTCACCTTACACGTTTCATGAGACATAACCTTCACCATTTTATTAATGTTTTGTTGAGAATCAAGAGAACATACAATCATGTTACATGCCATATCACACTGGTTTGTCCTCAGGGTTCAATGATACAAATAATGAGGCACAAGATGACACTTTTGCACAAATTCGTCACGAATTAGATGAACTAGATCAATGATTGGCCTTGTTAACACAAGGGGCAATGGATCACGAGAAGGAAGAGCTTTCAGCTCAACCTCGAGATGATCCTACATATGAGATGTTCACGATTCCATACATGAGTTGTTATGACCAAGGTCTCTCCTTTATCGCCCTTAAGAATGAACACGAAATAGAGAACATCAACGTTTCTGAGATGTCTGATCCAAGGAACGATGTTCTTAGGGTGGACCATGATAAGGAGGAGGATATGCAACGGGCTGTTATTCTTCCCAAGGTGTTGGATCCAAGGGAAGTTATGCCTATTATTGACGAGGTGAAGGAAAAGATGCCATTAAAGGGTGAGAGAGAAGGATTTGAGAGAGAGGAGTCTGAAATTGGGGACTCCAAACAAGAAGAGAAGAGTAGTACTGAGATTACCCTTAATGATGATGTTGGTTCATTAGATGTTGGGGATGTGCAAGTCAATGGGGATGTTAATGGTCTAGAGGCCATTCGTACCATGTCTAGGGATCTTGAGATCCCTACTTGTAAGCAGCCCATTTTTGCCCACTCGAAAATCTCCGGCCCGACTAGACTAAGTTTTCCAATATTACAACACATGCAGGTTCAAGATGAGCCTTTCAACCTATAATCTAGCCAACTGGTCGCTTTGCGGGTCCACAAGGACTCGCGGAAGCCATAAGCACTGTTATTTCAGGTAGCTTTCTAGACCAGGCAGTCTTGGAGACCAACGCCATCCAGGTAGCTTCCTAGGATCGGGCGATCTTGGGGATCAACACGTCATCAAGTTCCAGACGGTTCTTTTTGGCGCCTGCTAGCCCGCCAACGTATAATGTCCGTCATTTGGTAGTTCTCCAAGACCGAACGTTCTTAGAGACCAACACCACCAATTCAGGTAGCTTTTTGGGACTAGGTGTTCTCAAGAACCATCACCACCCCTACAGGTAGTTCTCTAAGACCGGGTGTTCTTAGAGACCAACACCGCACAGGTAGTTTTCGGAGACCGGGCGGTCTCAGGAACCAACACCTAGGTCAACACCAGCGCCTGCTAGCCCGACTCGATGAAAAATGACCAAACCCGCCCCTTGGGCCTCTAGGCACGTTGTGGGAAAGTTCAAAATCTCTCAAAATGATAAGTCCATCCTTTCAAAGTATTGTTAAACCATTAGGCATCCCTCGCATGCCATTTGGTCCAAATCCGGTCCTATTCCGGCCCACTCCGGTCGAAATGACCGTTTTGTCCCTGAACACCTCAACACTGCACCAACCTTGCCGAACGGTAAAAGACTCTCCCAAAACTAT
This sequence comes from Euryodendron excelsum, assembly GCA_033060915.1. Lineage (NCBI taxonomy): Eukaryota > Viridiplantae > Streptophyta > Magnoliopsida > Ericales > Pentaphylacaceae > Euryodendron > Euryodendron excelsum. The sequence continues at coordinate 44,240,780 of CM065387.1, read as the reverse complement.
CCCTGAACAACCTTACATGCTTAACACAACACACCAAACCATTCCTGACCATTTCCAGCTAATCCCGATCAAAATGATCGTTTTGCCCCTGGAAATCCAAATATGCCCTAAAACAGCACCGGCCTTGGGATTTCGAGCAAAGAGTTTCACCGTACATCTTTGTTTAACCCGAGGAGGACCCTGCGACACTAAACTCAAACGACTTGATAAAAGTTCCCTGGAGCGTTTCGCAGATGCTCCGCCTAAATTGTCTTTTCTCCCGATTCCCTGGTTATAACGCATGGTCAACTGACTTGAGAAACGCGTAAACCAGAAAATTCTCGAAAGCTTGTTCATAGATCTTTCCATCGATATGGCTTGATTGGATAGATCGCTTCTCGAAGCCCTTCATCGTATGGCTCAAACCCAGTTACTTTTGACAACCCATGAAACGTCTCGCAGACGCTCTGCCAAGGTTGACTTTTTTCCCAATTCCCTTATTGAAATGCACAATCCAACAACTTGAGAAATATGTAAACCTGGGAATTTCTGAAAATATTTCCAGAGTACTTTCCATCAGTACGATCCGATCGAAAGGATCGCTTCCCGAAGGCCTCGACCACACGAAACAAAAACAGCCACTTTCAAACACCCTCGGAGAGTATCACAAACACTCCGTAAAAGTGTCCTTTTATGCATGCTTCCCGAGACGATATCCCATGCTTCCAAACACAATTCAAACTTTTCAAAAACATGAAAGTTCATCGGAAGCCCTAGGAGAAGATCCCGAGTGTGACCAATTCCCCCGAAACCTTCCTGATTGACTCAATTATTGAGACAAAGTTTGGACGAACCTTCCTGGTGATGGAGCGTATGCTACATGAGCTCAAATTTTGATCAGATCGACCAAATTTTGATCAGATCAACCAACTTTCGAACCTTCCTGGTGATGGAGCGTATGCTACATGAGCTCAAATTTTGATCAGATCGACCAACTTTCGATCAACAGTCGAGATTTATCCAGTACACAGGGTGCCACGTGTCATTCTGGCAATGGAACAGTACCTGCGCATGTCCTACATACGCTAGGTCAAAATTTGGCCAGGTGCATGTAGCACATGCGCCAGGACTGTTCCAGATTGCCTATAAATACTAGGCCACCCCTTTACATAGTCCATCTCCGAAATCGTTGCGAAGCTTTGCTAAAACTGCTCCAGAACCTTGAATCCTTACATATATTCCACCCCTCCAACACTTAGGCTAGATTCTACCTCTCTCAAGCCTATACATTTCACCTATAAGGCCTTATACACCATTACACACTCCATTCCAACCCCTCGAGCCTTCTTGAAGTCATTGAAGCTCCAATCAAGACATCCATTGAAGACTATAAGTGTGTTGAAGGCAAAAGGTGGTATTCCTTTTACATTTGTGTCTTCCCCTACTCTTCTCTTCTCCCTCCTAGCTTACTTAGGCTATTCTCTATTTTAATCCCCATCCACAACCCCCCATTCTTGCATGCTTGAGCCAAGAGGGCTCTTAGATCATACTTAGAGGAAAGTAAGTGAGAGCCACCGTGTAGGGGGACCTCTCACTAGCCTACTTTGAGATGGTATGGCTTAGGAGCCCCTTGTTTATGTGGTGTAGCCTAAAAGCCTTGTATATGATCATGACCCCTTGCATGTTACTATTTTGATCATGTCTTGTATGCTTGGCTTCATTTTATGCTTGTTGTCATGTTCTATAATGCTTACATTACTCTTAAACTCAATGGCTTACTAAGCTTTATATTTCTTTCAAAAATTGTTTCAAGAGTTGGCTCCTTGAAGCTGAGAATGGGACCTTAGAAATTATGCCTTAGAAAATCCCCTTCTAACCCCTTAACTCTCACCTTGGTATCATGACATTTTAACTTGCATAGGGATTGTTTTTTAGCTCTCTAAATTCCCAAGGTTTCCACTCTTTCAAGATTAGTAGTTGGAATGGCCCCATAGAACCCTCTCTTGAGTGGTCTCCTTTTTGTTTGGTCATATGAACCCTCTCTTGATGGAATGGTCTCCTTGAAAAATGGTTTTCAAAATCTTTCTCAAAAAATGATTTTCAAAAATGCATTCTCTCCATCTTTATATTAAAAATGGTGCCTTAAAAAGTTGTCATCACCATGTTGATTTTCGAACCCCTTACACTTTTGTCAAGATTATGGTTATAATGGCCATGAGGAAACCTTCCTTGGAATGGTCTCCAATCACCAACCATATAAATTATATTCTTGGCTAGAGCCAAAATTTTCATGGAAATGATCTTCCAAAGGGTTGTCCACCAAAGTCCATTGCATAACATGTTTTGTTTTTCAAAACTCTTTCCAAAAGTGCATTAAACTAACTTCCAAAACCATTTTTCAATCTAACCCTAAGTTAACTTGACCCTAGTTGTCTAACCCTAGGTTAACTAGACCCTAGTTGACCAAACCTAGGTTAACTTGACCCTAGTTGTCCAACCCTAGGTTAATTTAACCCTAGTTACCTAACCCTAGGTTAACTTGACGCTAGTTCACTCACCTTAGGTTAACTTAAGCTTAAGTCATCTTAACCCTAAGTTAACCTAACTCAAGTTATTTAACCATAGGTTATCTTAACCCTAGGTTAAACCAACCCAAGTTAGTTAACCTTAGGTCACCCCTAACCCTAGGCCAACCCAACCTAGGTTAGTATACTTCAAGGTTCCAACTCTTGAACCCTTTTCTAAAGGATCTTTCAATTTTAAACTATTCTCATTATCCATTTCTCCAATACCCCCTACTCTCATGATTTCAAAAAACCACCTCCATAAACTCTTCAAATGTCATTACACTCCATCTTCAAGACATTTCCAAAAATGTTTTCAAAAAGTCACAAACCGAAGGTGTCCCTAGCCCTCTCATGGTTAGGGATCCCAAGGACAAGTGATAAATCAAGAACAACCTCTAAGGTTGTCCATATTAGGATTCCAAACCCTTATCCATTCTCAAAAGCCACTTTCAAAAACTAATTCTTCAACATATTCTAAAATCATACCTTCAAGGTCTTCAAAACAAGACTTCAAAAACACTTTCAAGTTCTCTTGAGTTATGCCAAAACATTTTTCCAAAACTCCTTTAAGTTGATCCAAAAACATTTTCAAAACACTCCACCATCCAATTTCAAGTCAAAAATTTCAAGACCATAAAGAGTCTTCAACTTCCAAGACCACAAAGAGTCTTCAACTTCCAAATATCTCAAAGTGTCTTAAACTTCTCCGAAGACCTCCAAGTATCTTCAAACCTTCCAAAGGCCCTAATGTGCCTATTTTCCAGCAGACTCTTGCCCGAACTACGAATGACCTGATTCTCGCCAAATGAGATACGAAGCAACCTAAAATGGTGCGTCATAACTTTTATTTCAACCCCAATCCCTTTTTCAAAAATTCTAATCAATTCAAAGTTCCTATTCTAAACTCTTTCAAAACCCTTATTATTTTCAAAATTCTTCAAAAAACTTGCATCATGCATCATCCATCCAAAAAGTGATGACTAAACCTCGTTTTCAAAATTCTAAAGTGGATATTAAGTGGACAATGGTAACCGGTTATTCTAGTGAGTGAACAAAGGGTGATTAGACATGTAGGTACCAAAAGGGCGGGATAGGGTGATGATCTTAGGATATCTTCTCTACACGTAACCAACCCCCGAACCATAGATTTCTATTTTCAAATGACCAAAATGGAGTCATTTTCCAAAAGGGCTTAAATCTTTCCAAAGGTTGCCAAACAACCTATTTTCTTAAAAACCCTCTCGTGAGGGAGTTTTCAAAACCATTTTCAAAAACCTTAAGTTTAATCTTCAGATTAACACTTAGTTTTAGGTGCCCTAACTCACCTTAATCAAGTTAGGTGGCGACTCCTATTTTTCTAACAAGCCCTTAGTCAAACCAATTTTCAAACCTAGTCGCACTTGTCCTTCTAGGAGGATGAGTTATAGTGACAGAGTTCCGTGCTTTAGGGTCTCTGAGCCGAAAGGACCTTGGACCCTCAAAAAGTGGGGTGTGACACTACTTTTACGCCTCTAGCACCTAGTCCTATTCTTCCGGAGCTTTTGCAGCTCCATGTCCCAACCTTTGAACCAAGTATCATTTTCGTGGCCGACCAAGAAGAAGGGGAGGGTCAAGCACTTCAAGGCATGAGCATCATTGGCACCTTTGTGCATGATCATTCTTTATTTTCTACATATTATGACCCTTATTACCCTTATGTGCTTCAAAGTTACATCTTTGAGTTCATCAAAGAAGTGGCCATTGTTTATTTTTATGCTTGCATGAACTCTTTAAAAATCTCTAGTTTAGGGGTGTGAGATGATGACAAGTTCCTACTTTGTGGCATTGGGTAATTCTCTCCCCAATTTGTGTAGGAGTAGGAGTAGGAGTAGTTGTTTTGTTTCTTTGTTTTGTTAATTATGTTCTTATTATAAGTTGGGGGGGTGCATTAGGCACCCTATTTTCTCTTCTTCTACAATTCAATTGCATTCCGTGTTTTGCTCTCATGCATTGGAGACATTGCATGACTTTAGTTAGGAGGAGGGAGATTACTAGTTTTTTTTTTTTTTTTTTGTTTATATAGAAACCCCCCCCCCCCCCCCCCCCCCCCCCCAAAAAAAGTAGTTCTATTATATCAAACCTTGTTATGTTTTATTGAGTAATTTTCAAGTATTAGTTCATGGATCTATCTTGCGGACACTTGAAAATATTCGGTAAAGGTTTGATGTATCTTATGGTTCGGTACTTTGGTTTATATTTCTCACACTTTTTCATATATTCTTCATGTTTATTGTTGTGATTGGAAATGTTAGAGATTATTTTGAGGAAAGCTATTTTCCCTGTCATTGCAATCTTGTGATGAGATATGTTGTTTCATGATTTAAACTAAGTTTGAATGAATAATTGATTCGCATTTATGTTGTGATGAATTGCAAGTTTTTGTCATAAATCCATCATAAGACAGAGTTTACATCGTTATGCACTAGCATGCTATATGACATCTTGTTGACTTAAAGTTGACCCTTGTTGACTTAAGGTTAATTCCTATGATGATTTTGATAATAACTAAACCTTATGTTATTTTACTAATGAATCTACTTAGTGTACAGATTAACAAAGTTCATAATTTACTCTTAAAGTTCAATCTTAAGTCTAATGCATGTCAAAGAGAATGCATAACGAATTCAAAGATCAAGCAATAAATTCAAAGAGCTATGCAATGAACCAAACAGAGGAATGATGCCAATCTCTACTTCAAACAAATGTTCTTATATTCGAAGAGATTGAAGGTGTTCAAACAAAGCTTCTATCAAATATGCATAGTTTCAATGAAGATTGATTTGCAAGATAAATTGAAGACTTCATTAGAATATGCAAAGATCAGTTGAAGATGAATTGAGTGTTGAAGAAATTGAAGATGCTCAAGAGATAATTTCATCTAGTATGCAAAGATCAATTCAAGATAATGCGATTGAAGTTGCTGAGAATATGACTCACAATGATTGTCTGATCTCTACCTGTAATCCAAGTGAAGAATTCTTCTACAATATAAAGGATCTATGAAGACTAAATGCGTGAAGACTTCATCATGTCTGCAATGATCTCAGTAAAGTGATTTTAATAAAAAATAAAGAATTGCTAGCAAAGAGATTAAATCAGAAATCAAGTATTGTGAAGCTTTACACAATTGAGGAAGCTTGGCATTGAAGAAGATATTATACAATGAAAGAAGAAGCTTTGCAAATGAAGAAGAAAAGATCAACATTGATCAAATGAAGCTCTGACAGTTTGAGATTCAAGAGAAGATTAATATCCAATGATTGATTCAATCCAAGTTGAATAAAAGTTAACTCTGATGAGTTAAAGAGATTTGATTGATCATCATACCCCAAAGATATACTCATTGAAGATCTTATACCTATGCTAAGATGATCTGAATCATTGGAAGATAGAATTAAGATATCTAGGCAATGAGCAGACTCATTGAAATGAGGAGTTGCCTCATGGTTACAGAAGCAAAAGGACTGAAGACGAAATGATAAATGAGCGGACTCATGTACAATGAAGAGTTGCCTTTTGATCACAGAAACAAAAAGTCTGGAGACCAAATAGACAAAGAGTGGACTCATTGAAATAAAGAGTCGCCTCATGGAGATAGATGCAAAGGCTTGAACATGAAATGATCAATGAGCAGACACATGAAGACAAAGAGTTGCCTCATGATAACAGAAGTAAAAGGCTGAAGAATCGAATGAACAAAGAGCGGACTCCTGATAATGAAGTGTCGCCTCATGACAACATAAGCCAAAGATGTGAAGACAGAATGAACAAGGAGTCGCCTCATCGATATGAAGAGCGGACTCATGAAGTCAGTGATCAACATCTGGTAAATGCAGAAGCAGAAAGTGTCGACTCCATAAACCTGGAGCCGACTCAGTTGATATAATGGCTATTTTTCTTAACGTTATGACGGATTGGACGCGCATTAATGATCCCTAATAACCACTAACGGATGGAAACAATACAGAGGTATATATACTAGCCTCCAACTGCATTTATAGACAAGAATCAAGAGGAAGAAACAACAAGAGACAAGAATCACTAATCAACCTGATATTCCTGAATATTCTTCCTGTTTATTCTTGTGAGCTCAGATTGTAAAATTTACTCTTGCTAGAGAGTTTGTTTGTTACTTGTATATTCATATACACTTGTAATTGAGAGTTTGAGAGTTCTCTTGTGAAAGCAAAACTCTTGGAAGTTTGAGTAGAGCTTGGACAAAACCACTTGGAGATTGAAGAGCTCGGTGAGGAGTTCTTTGTATAGTGAGCTGAACACTTTGTCAATCAGTAGCTCATCTTGTAATAGGTGATTACATAGTGGAAGAAGACTTCAAGGAGGTCTTGGGGTGAGGACGTAGACCACGGGTTGTGGTTGAACCTCGGTAAATCTGTATGTTCTTTCTTATGCTCTGTTTTCCTTCCATTCTCTGATTACATTGCATTGCATTGCATTTAGATTGATCACTGTTACATTGCTTAGATTAATTTTAATTCATCTTAATTGTTATTAATTTTTAAAAAACCTAATTCACCCCCCTCTTGGGTTGCCTTTTGGACCAACACATCTTACGTATCTCTCTTGTGCTTGCATATCCTTATAAGGTGGAGATTGTACCTTGTGAGTTTAGAGCCTAATGATCGTTTTTCGGAGTAACTTACAGTTACTCAAGGAAACTTTGTTAATCTTCCATTGATTGAATAGCTTCGTTATTCTTGATTTCGATTTGCGTGTTGAGTAGTAGTTGGAGTACTTAACACCTTATACTTTCTTGAGGTTTTGGCTTAATGTTTTCCGGATTCTAGGTTGAGGCCATTTCATTTCTTTCAAGTCGCTCATGTTCATTTCTTACTCTCGATACTCGTGTACACATAATATTGAGAAGTTTGTCAACGATAAGTTAATGCATTGCTTTTACGCTTGTGAAGTTGTATGGAGTTGAAAGGAAAGAGAAGAAGAGAGAAAAAGAAAGTATATAGAAAAATATATACATAAAAAAGAAAAAAAAAAGAAGTAATACAAAGAAATGAAGAAAGTTGAAAAGTCCAATATTGTTGAAAAGTTGGGAAATTGGAAGTGTTTGCATTCTTGTCATCATGTGTAGTGCGCAATGCACGTGTTGAAGTTCTATTACCGCTTTCTTCATTCCCTATTCTCGGCTCTTCTTTCACATGGCCTTAGCGTATCCGGATTGTATAAGTTGTTAATTCAATTGAGTATAAGTCCGTACATGTCAAGTCTATAGGAATTGCTCGTTTTTGCATGTCTTATCCATTTCCTCTTTTGATGAGCTTTCAAGTGAGAGAACCCTGTGTGTTCATGTTTTAGTTGAGTGTTTATCTTGTGAGACTTGGAATCGAAGCATAAAGGATGTCATTGCATGACTTGAGACGGTAGAGTTATATGGCATTGATAGTACACTTCAATGTGATTTCCTCTCTTTGATGCTTTATGTCTTTAACTTGCATGATTCATGATTTAAGGGATTGAGAGTTCGTTTGAATGGAGTTATTGCATGACCATCGTATCTCTACTATCTTTTTGGCACTTCACAAAAGGATGTTTATGGGTATCATCACTGTAAGCCCTCACGAGACACAACTCGTCCACTAAGGGTAACCTAGGGGTTTAAAGGCTTGGTCCATTTGCTAAATGCAATGTTAGGGGCCTGGGTAAAGACTAGAAGAAAAGAATGGTAAAGAAGATTGTGAAGGCAAAAGCTGTGGAGATGGTCTTTCTTCAAGAAACAAAAATCAAGGATTGCAGTATTAAAGTATTAAACTCACTTTGGGGATGCAAGGATTACTCCTGAGAATCAGTGGATGTAGTTGGGCTATCAGGAGGGTTGATCTCAATCTGGGATGACAAAATTTTCAAGCTTGAGAGCTCAGTAGTTGATAAACATTTTACTTTATTATCTGGACATGCCAAAAGTAGCTTCAAGTGTGTATTTTTGAATGTCTATGCTTTAACTTTAGAGGACGCTAGGGAAGCATTATGGGTCAAGCTTATCAAGCTTAAACAACTTTATCTTGATCCATGGTGCTTGGGAGGTGATCTAAATGAAATCTTAAAAATTAAAGAAAGGTCTTCTTGCTCTAGAAAATCAAGAGGAATGAGGGATTTCTTGTCCTTCATTCAGGAAGCTGAGCTGGTGGATCTTCCCATGATGGTTAGGGAGTTCACTTGGACAAATATGCAGGAGAAGGAGGTGTGGAGTAGATTGGATAGGTTTCTGGTATCCCCTGAATGATCAATAAAATTTAATTGCTCACAATGGGGTCTATAGAGGGTTCTATCTGATCATTGTCCTGTCCTATTATCAGATGAAATGTCTGTTTGGGACCCTAAACCTTTCAGAGTTTTTGAAGATTGGCATCACAAAAAATTATTTAAAATCATAACTGAGGCTTGTTGGTCCTCTTATAAGGTGGAAGGATGGACTGCATACAGGATTTTCAGAAAATTGCAAAGGCTAAAATCTGAAATCAAGGAATGGTACAAGCTTAAAGCAGTAGAATGGGATCAGAAGTCCAAATTCTTGGAGGAGGAGTTGCACAAGATCGATTTGGAGAGGGAGAAGATTCAATCAATGGAGCTCGTCCTTGCTTCAAAAAAATTAAAGTCTAGCCTTTGGAAAATGTACATCAGAGAAGAATCAGCATTCAGATAAAAATCAAGAAAGATGTGGATTAAATTAGGAGACAAGAACACTAAGTACTTTCAAGCCTTTATAAAGGCAAGATACAGGAGGAACTTCATTGGGCAACTTATTGAAAAAGGGAGGGTGATTTCTAAGCCAGAGGACGTAAAGGAAGAAATATTCCTACATTTTTCAAAAGTATTCTCGAAAAATAGTTGTGAAAGGCCTATCCTTCAAAGGGACCTTGAAAATAGGATTAGTATGGTTGACCAGAGCTTTCTAGAAGGGACTTTTGAGGAGGAGGAAGTGCTAAGGGCTGTGAAAAGTTGTAATGGCAGTAAAGCACCAGGACCAGATGGCTTTAAGCTCAGTTTTTGGCAAAAGTTCTGGCCTACAGTCAAGGAGGATCTAATGTTATTTTTGAAGGAGTTCCATAGCAATGGTAAACGTGTCAAGGGTCTAAATTCCTCTTTTTTATCCCTTGTTCCTAAAAATGACTCTCCTGACTCCTTACAAGGTTATAGGCCTATTTCTCTAGTCTTATCAGTATACAAGATCCTCTCTAAGACTTTATCCCTTAGATTGAGGCAGGTAATTGGGAAGGTGATTGGAGATAATCAAACTGCTTTTGTTGAAGGTAGACAAATTTTAGATGGGGTCCTGATTGCTAATGAGGTAATTGAAGGCTGGAGGAAGAAGAATAAACTAGGATTAATAATAAAGTTGGACTTTGAGAAGGCTTTTGACAACGTAAATTGGAATTTCCTGAATCTCTTGATGTCAAAGATGAATTTTGGGCCAATATGGAGAAGGTGGATTAGAGCATGTTTGTCAAGTACATGGTCTTCAGTCTTGGTTAATGGCTCTCCCACAAAGGAATTTAACCTCCAAAAAGGGTTAAGACAAGGAGACCCCCTCTCTCCTTTCCTTTTCTTTATTATAGCTGAAGGTTTGAATGTACTCCTGCAAAGAGCTAAGGCAGCAAATCTCATCAAGGGTTGTACAGTGGGATCAGGAGGTATGTCATTGACACATATGCAATTTGCTGATGACACCTTGCTTTTTTGTTCAGCAGATCTGATGGAAGCCCATAACCTTAAAAGAATACTGAGGTGCTTCGAATTATTATCTGGCTTGAAAATTAACTTCCAAAAATCAGTTGTTAGTGGTGTGTGCTTATAGGAGGGTTTTTTTCATAAGGTTCAGAATATTTTCAAGTGTAAATCCTAGTCCTTTCCATTGAAATATCTTGGCTTATCCATTGGCGCTAGTCCAAGACTGTCAATGAGTTGGGATGAGGTGATCAAAAATATGAAGAATAGGCTTGCCCCTTGAAAAAGAAGACTTCTATCAATTGGTGGGAGACTCACCTTAATCAAATCCACCTTGTCTTAACTTCCCATTTACTACCTGTCCATGTTTAGAGCTCTTATCAAGGTGTATGCTAAAATTGACAAGCTTCAGAAGAATTTCTTATGGGGAAATCATCAAGGAAAAAAAAGGAATTCATTGTTTTCATTGGAGCAAAGTTTCTTCAAGCAAAAAGTTTGGAGGCCTTGGAATAACTCTGATTAGAGTTATGAATTTGGCCCTTTTATCCAAGTGGTGGTGGAGATTTGCTAAGGAAAGGGATGCATTATGGAGGAAGGTGATATGTCAAAAGTATAGGTGGGAGGAATCTAGTTGGTTATTCCTGGAAGATAACATGAAGACCCTTTCAAACTTAATGAAAGATATCATGCTGAAGATGGAGGATCAACAGATCTTTAAAAAAGCTCTTCTATCCAATCTAAAGATCTCAATTGGGAATGGTTCATTAACTTCTTTTTGGAAAGATGTATGGACTAATAACTTTAAGCTTAAGGATGCCTTCCCTAGACTTTTTTCATTATCAAATCAGAAAGGAGCAACGATTTCTGAGCTCAGGGATGAATCAAGGGGATGGTCACTCACTTTCAGAAGGACTTGTTTCATTGGGAAGAGGAAAACTTAGAAGTCCTTTAGCAAAGAGCATTCGTAACTGATAACAGGAGCTCCAGATCTGATAGACTAATCTGGAAAGCAAGTACAAATGAAAGTTATTCTTCTAGCTCCTTTTGTAAGTTGATTGAAGATGAAAAGAAATTGGAGAAGTTTGAATCAACATGGATATGGAAAACATGGGCTCCTTCTAAATATCAGATTTTTTCTTGGCTTGCAATACTCAACAGAGTAAAATCCAAAAAGTTCTTGATGGATAGGAAAATTCTGAAACCTGTGGAGAGCCTTCTGTGTCTCTTTTGTCATACTGTGGAGGAAGATTGTGATCATCTACTTCTTAAATGTAGGTTTGCTTGGTTAGTTTGGTGCAAAATTCTTTCTTGGTGGGGATTAGAGTGGGTTTGTCCAGAATCTGTGCTGAAGCTCAACTTTTGGTGGCAGAATCAAAAGCACAAATTTCTCAATAGATCAATTTGGGAGACTGCAATCATAGCTATCTTATGGAATTTATGGTCAGTCAGAAACAATGTTCAGTTCAACAATAAAGTAGTAGAATGGGAGACTATTGCTGAGGAAACATCACTGACAATTTGGAAATGGTTTCAAGCTTCTTCAATTGAGGGTATCTGTGGGTGTTCTTTGATTACACCCTAAAAGTGTAATCATAAGCCCTTAATTTATACTTTGTTAGACTTATATTGTAATTAATTATCTTATTTTAGTTAGATATTTGTTTTAGTATGTTTTGTATGTGTTTTATAGGTTATATAAGCTAATAAAGGTGAAAAGAAATCAAGAATAATCAAAGCAAGTTCAAGGTGAATAATTTATTCATGAAAATTCAGACCTGTCTCGGTATTGTGGCCATAACTTTTTACTTCGATATCCGATTGTGTTGATTTTTATGTCATTGGAAAGAAGACTTCAAGCTCTACAACTTTGTGTCTAATGTGCATTGGCTGAATCAAAATCTAGAGTGGTCAAATCAAGTTTTGAAGTTTCTACAGCTGAGCAATCTGAATAGTACCCGTCCGAACGGGTATTGTTCACCGTTCGGAACAGTACCGTCCGGACGGTTATTGTTCACCGTCCGAATGGACTTCAAATGGGCGTCGAACGGACCATCTGGATGGTATTCAGATGGTTACTGTTCATCCAGATTGTGTTTTTTGCGTCTGAAGCGGTGTTTTTTAGGGTTTTTTTGTATAGTTTTTGAGAAGTTAGGTTTTTTTTTAGCAAGGGGGCGGCGGGAGAAGCTCTCCAAGGTTAGATTTTTCCATTTTTCTTCATTTTTAGCTTAGATTTAGCTTTGTAATTGTAGTATAATGTAGAAACTTGTAATTTTCTTCATTGTATTGTATTTTCTTTCACTTTCTTGCACTTTCTTGCATTTTCTCTCATTTTTCTTATAACCAAACAGTCCTATTATTGTAGTTAATTTTAGATTTAAATCTCTTTATGCTTCTCTTTTCATTTTTACAAGTTTTTTTTATGATGTATTCAAGTAGTTAGAATTTACATTGGGTTTAAATGTGAAAATCACCAAAATAATCCAATGAATTCATTTGGAGGTATCTTATGGATTAATTGTCATATTTTCTTAGAATTCAAATTTCTAGTAATTAGGTGTGAAATTTTAGTAAACTTAGATTATTGACTAAATTTGGGGATTTTCATCACCCAAATCAATGGTATTAATTTAGGACTCTTGACTAGAAAAATACTCCACAATTGCTAGAAATTCATTCCCAACAATTGATTGAAGATGCCTTAGAAAACCTAGGTTATTGACTATATTTGGCTAATCAATGCACAAATCACAAATTTGGTATTGACTAAGTTGAATCGATGGTATTAACATTTGATTCCCCATTGAACATGTATCTAATTTCAATTGCTTGAGAATAATTGGTTTTCAAAGCTAAATCCTCCGAATCAAACACACTTAAATGTTGTGTTTGATTTGAGTTATAAACCCCATTGGAAACCTTGGATGAAATTGAGTGGTTGGATCATTTGAGCCCAATTCCCTTTTTAATTGCTTTAATTCTATTTTCGCTTTACTTTAATTTATTTGTCTAGTGTTAATTCTTTTTATTTTCATTGCAATAGTTTAGGAATTCAAAACAACCATCAAAACCCAAAAGATTTTCGGTCTTTTTATTTTTCTTTTTATTTTAGATCTAATTCCCCACATAATTGCAATCCAATCCTAGGTTAGGTTAGTGTGAGTTGAGTGCTAGAGCCTATATTTGGCTAGGTCCCTTGGGGGAGAATAATACCGGATTACCGGTTTATACTTCATCGCGACCCCCGTACTCTTGCGGAGTACTAACTCCATTTTGTAGGAACACCGCATTACGGAGGCGAGCCAAGTTTTGGCGCCGTTGCCGGGGACCAAAGGCACGAGGCAAGCACTACTAGCTTGGGGTGAAGATCAATTGGTGGATTGGATCTCCATCGATCTACCATGACGGAGAAATCTTCAGCCTAGGCCATCGGTAACTTCGTTCCATTTTTTGTGTAAATACCATATTAGATTTTCATTCTTTCTTTTCTCTTTATTTTAGGCTTATTTTTTTTATTTTGTATATATTTTGTTTTATTTTAATAATTTAATTGGAGGATTGCTAGAGGAGAACTAGGGATTGTTATTATTGCAAATTGGTGCTATATAACTTGTGGAGATTTTTGTGACGGCAACTTACTGTTGGAAAAGGTTGGTTAGTCATCACAAAAGACCGTTTGCAATGGTCGTGCAATAGGAAGTCAGGCAACACAAAAAATGTGGTCACAAAAGACTTTTGCAATGGCTTTATGCAATGGCTAGGTGTTTTGTGACGGCAAACTCGTTGTCGCAAAAGCCTTGATGCCCAAGCAAATTTTTAGCGACAGGAGAAGCCATCACCAATTGCTATCACAAAAGCTAGTTTTTACGACGGCCGAATAATCATTTGTGAGGGAAAAGCCATCACAAAAAGTCCTTTTTGTGACAGCTATATAGCCGTCGTAAAAACTCGTTGTTTGGTTGACTCTTTTACGATAGCTAGCAGCCGTTGCAAATAATAACATGCTGTCACAAATACAGTGGGTATTTTATATATATATATAATTCAATTTCTTATAATTCCTAAATATATAATTGGATAAACCAATAAAATAAATTTCATTCACCATACAAATTATCTCTATTGAAAAGATAAAATAAAATGAAGTTCAAATGTATATATATACTAGGGATAACCAGTACCTATGGCAACCCCCATAAAATTAAATAAAATAAGCAAATATTTATATCTTAAAATAAATATTATGAAATCAAACATTAAAATTTAAAAATACAATGATCTACAAACCACTGTAATGGGAAAGAATTTAGTGATTAAATGAATCAAAATGCTTAACCTAATTTTTTTCAATGAACAAAATATCATAGTCATAAACCCGTTTAAATAAAACTAGTTAAAGCCATACACATGCTTAATATCTTCACTGAACAAAATACTCAAATTATCTTCAGTGATCAAAATACACAAATGCATTTATCATTTTCTCATTTGCATTTAACTGAAGCATAAAGTAATATACACAAATGCTAAAGACCAACATCTATCATGACTTGTCTTTTTCCTTTTTGCAGTTGTAAATCATAGTTTGCTTGTGGGTCCATCTAATCTACTATCACCATTACTACCTCACGTGCCACAGATTGGTTCAAACTTGAAACCTATTGTATGTATGGTTCTTGATCTAGAATTTGGAGTTTTTTTTGGTTGGTCAAGATTGATGCATGATGGCCCGTGCTTTGGAACAAAATTTAAACCCATATATATTTGGTGTGGGTCCCATTAACTTGTGCGTATAGATTACATTTGCAAAACTGAGAGACATAACTAATCGAGAATAAAGAAGAATGAGAAAAGTAAAACTAAGCAAGCTGAGGTAGAGGAACAAATAGAAAGTGTAAAATAGTGTGAAACTGAAATTAATATAAATTGTGGGGCATATGTTTGTATAAAGACTCCACCTCAATTATTATTACTTGTTTTGATTGGATTTTGCTTAATTTCCATGAACAACTTTGTTCAAAGAAGATGAACAAAATGGATAATGTCGATTTTTCTTTGTTTCTTAATTAATGACTTGGAGGTTCATTCTTTCTCTCTCCAAAGAAGGAAGGTAAGGTTGTTTCGTTTGAATTCCATGCCATACATGACCAAGCAACTTAAAGAAGGCGGAAAAGAAAGAACCAAATTAAAAATTGTTAGAACTTCATTTGGTGAGGCACTCTTTAACTCTTTTCTTTTCTTTTTCACGTTAGTTTAAATATGAATGAACTAATTGATTGACTCTTCTTTAGTAGTTTGGTTTCCATCTCTTGTGCAGCACCCATAGTGAACAAAACCCAAAACCATCTCTTCACTATCTCACCTCTTAGACCCTAAAATACCATGACCACTGGTTGTGGTAGAAGCTTTCGTAGCCGCACCTCATTACCCATTCGAGTTTGTTGGCTTGAGAGAGAGCATTTGACTCTGTACTATTTTTTAACATAGTTTTCGAGAGAGAAAGTGTGAGGTAGGTAGCTGGGTTTCTTCCACCATGGTTGGTGGTGACTGTGAGGGAGTGGAGCTAGTGGCCATAAGGGTGGCTTGGCTAGTTGTGGTTTTTTTTAGGGGGAGAGAAAGAGAGAGACGGAGAGGAGAGATTTCATGTCGGCTATGGGATTTGTTTGAGAAATAAAGTACGAAAGATGAAGGCTTTTAGAGAGAGAAAGTGTGAGGCAACTGGGTTTAACCTAAAAAAGCACCACTGGAAATTTCCCACCGTCGAAAAGATGAAGGTGAGATAAGAGAGGAGATGGGTGGTTTGGGGCTTCAGTGGTGGTTTGGTTCCCGAGCATGGAGGAGATGAAGGTGGGTTTAACTATTTGAGAGAGAGAGAGAGAGAGAGAGAGAGAGAGAGAGAGAGAGGTGTGATATTTCAAACTGGTTTTAGGAATTGTAATGTGATGACAGTAAGGGAAGAGAGAGGCATGTGATGTTTGGTAGAGATCCATTGGCGTCTTTATTGGGAGATACGAAAAGCAAGGGTAAATTAGGAATTTCACCTTCTTGGGCGGGATTTGGGTTTGGGACTGATTGTACTCTAGAAGTACCATCTACATGCTTTAATTAATTATTTGTTAGTCTTAGAATATGTTTAATTATATTGTTTTTAGTCCTAATTCATTACTAACTTAGTTTTATGTATATTTTTAGGAATCCGAGTTTAAAAAGGACAAATTCGCGTTCAATTGGATTAAGTGTTCGAAGTGCTTTTGAACGGTCCTCAAGGGCGTTCGAACAGTATACAAAAGCATTCGAACGGCACATTGAACGGTCTCACGTCAAGTTCATGTTCAAAGTGCGTTCGATAGATTCAGAGAGCATAAAAGTTGTCTGAAGAGCATTAGAAGACTGTTTGAACGGTTAATTAGGCGTTCGAACGGTGGGCCAGGCCGTTCGAATGGTGCGGTGAGGTTTCCTATTATTTCTACTGCCTATATAAGCTAAGATTGTTGTTATTATTGGAGGATGTTAAGGATTGCTAGGGTTGACATTTTTCTAGGGGTTTAAGGAGTAGATTAGACTAGTTTATTCATAGTTTTCATTCAGTTTTCAATTCCTGTAACCAGATTGCTCAGTCTTTCAATATATTTTCAATACAACTTTGCATATCTATGATTATGATGAGTAGCTAGATTTGATATTGGGATTAATTGTGAAGATCAATTGAATATCTTGGATGAACAAAGGAGGTTTGTTCTTGGTTTTAAAGTTAAATTTTCTGTTTCTTCTTTCTTCTTCTTTTTCGTTCTAGAAACCTTAAAAAACCTGGACGTTTAATTATGTTCGGTAACATTTATGCGTGAATCTATATTCAGTATATGTGCTGCACGAATCGATAGTACTCGTCCTTGATTCTAACAACCCGATTTATTTTAGAAGTTGAAGTTTTGAAGAACACTTGTTTTTATCGTTAAATCTTCCGAATCTGAGACTCGCGACGTAGTTGAAGGATTTGAGTTATTAAATAATCTCCTTCAGAATTCCAAGATACGCAATTGGTTAGAACGATTGATTCCAAGACTCTTTATTTCTTAGTTTAAATTAGATAACACATCTTTTTTCAACCCAAAATCAAATTTTTGTTTATTGAAGTGTTTTTCCTAAGATTTTTGATCCACGGTAAGTTTTTCTATTTGCGTAAACCATATTCTCTGTGCGATCGATCTCGTACTTACGAGAAATTATTGCTACATCGCGACCGTACACTTGTGGTTAAGTATCATCCTTTTTGGGAGCAATCAGGGACAAAAGGTTCAACTGATCTCAACTATTGAAAGCAATTCAAAACTGTATTTGAGCTGTCGGATACAAATGTGAGGGAGACATTTTTTAAAAAAAGTTGTATTTTATTATACAGATACATTTACTATTAATCCTCATCATCAATTCATCCAAAATGCAAAAACCAAAAATAAATAAATGTCAATGCATCGAAAATACAAAACCAGTTTCTTTCATCCAAAATACAAAACCAATTGTCTAACATTAATACTTTCTCAATAAATACTCAAAAACATAAATTGACTGGGCACTCTAGATCATGAACAACAACAACTTAGTCCTTTTGAATAACCTGAGTAAAAATAAAATAACAACAATATAATTAATTAAAAAGTTAAATATGTATATATATATATGATGAATGAAAAAATTGAAATAAAGTTGTAATTTACATCAATAGATTTTCATACAACGTGTCGGGCAACCAATTCTCTCACAGTGGTAATGTCTTTGCGTAGTCTTTCTAAAAGAGCAATAGGATTTCTTGAATTTTCAACAAAAACTTTATAGAAATTTGGACCCATGGGTTTTTCATCCACTTTGATAATGGGTCTATACTAACAAGAAGTCACTCTGCTAACTCGAGTTTTGGAAGCCCAGAACCAATCAAACTTACGTCTACACAATCCTACAACTACATATATAATATTTTAATAAGCAATTTAAAATAAATTAACCATTAAAAATGAACTTTTTGCTCTAACTCCCAAACTGAAAATTCGAAGACTGTGCCATCAGTCCCCATGCGTCACACGTGCCTAAACCGTGCTACGTACTAAGTTTGAGGCTATTCTGAGGTCGTTTTGGGATTTTAAGTCATAAATTTTCGAAACTTAAGACTTTAAAATTTAACTTGTTTTGAATCGAAAAAAATATTATAACTCCTAAACCGAGAGTTCTGTGATTGTTTCGTCAATCTCCACGCATCACCCGTGCCTATACCGTGCTACATACTAAGTTTGGAGTTGTTATGAGGCCGTTTGTGAATTTTGAGCCGTAGATTCCCGAAACTTTAAGACTTTAAAATTTAACTTGTTCTTAAACGGAAAATATGTTGTAACTCCTAAACCGAAAGTTGCGTGATTGTTCCATCAGTACCCACGCTTCACCCATGCCTAGACCATGCTACGTACCAAGTTTTGGGCTATTCTGATGCCGTTTGGAAATTTTGAACTGTAGATCCCAGAAACCTAAAGAACCCAAAATTTATGCAGGTTTCTATAAAGAAACCAAAACTAGATGTTAAACCATAATCAAATCCAAAAGAAGGGGAAAAGTTTTGAACTTAAATATCCAAAATAAAATAAAACAAAATCTTCCTAGGGATATAAAATCTTTGTCATCAACATGAATAAAACAGTTTATCAGGTCAAAAGCAACTAGAATTTGGAGCTCAAGACATTCTACTTTCTAATATTGAAATATAAATTAAATTTAAGTCTAAGAATATCAAATTCAAGTGACATAACCAATTAAAAAATATATAAATTCAAATAGTTGATTTGGCAGAAACCTAAAAGTCCGCAGTGTCGAAATATAGGTAAAAGCATTGATAGCAGATATGCTTTTGTCATAGCTTCGATTGTAATATGTACGGACTTTGCTAGACAAAATGTTATCCAGCAAAGCAAGATGGCAAAATTCTAATAGTAAGAAATAAATGAAGAGGAAAATAAAAAATTAAAAAAGAATCCAATTCTTTAGTAGCAATACTGTTCGGAAATGTAGATTGAAGATAATGGCATGCTAATGTTTGGTTGATTTAAGCCTTCTCTTATGTTGGAACACTAATGTTTTCTTAACCTTTACCTCCATGACAAAAGTTCTACCTGATCACAATCATATTCCAAGTTTGTGATTACCAACATTCAAAGTGGGGCATCAATCTACAGCATACAAGTTAAATGCATATAAATCTAATTTGTGAAATCTATCATACAGTAGATCCCAATTGTTAATAATCATAATAGCATATACATAGTAATCACGACCAAAAATTAACCAATTTTTTAGAAACCTTGTATAATGAAACATTTTTATGAAGCATATTACCTGTTACAAACTAATCAATTATAGTTCAATTACTTGCTAAAAGTACATTGTAAACTTGCAGAAAACCAGCTTAGAGGTAGACAAATCCATCTAACAGTTGGTACTATTCTGAAAGCTGAAACACCCAAGTTAGAGGAAAACAATACCTTTAAAATGGTCCTTATTGCCATCTTGCCACTTCAGTAGACCCCTCAGCTTGTGACTTGGCCACCGATACCTTCAACAGACCTAGATTAGCCTGCACAAAAGCAAAATAAAGAAAATCAAATCTTTGAATAAGACAAAAAAAAAAAAAAAAAAAGAAAGGTCAAGGAACTATGATCTATTAACCATGTACTGTTTGTTTAAACCAAACTAATAGGAAAACAGAATGTATAAAATAAAGAGGGGAACAAACTTTAATCATCTCCCTGTTCTTTCTCTGAAGGAGGAGAAATGTAGATGGGAGAACATTATAAGTAGTAGAAACAAGATCAGAAAATTCATAAGCCAAACGAGCTAAGCCTTTCACTGCTGCACTGATCATATGAGGGGTTTCGACTGACTCTTGCCAGCCAGGCCTCTAAAAACCTGTGACCATGAAAATTAGGAAAGAAGGCTACAACTTCAACGTCGACAAATTGATTTTCATTATAAGAAAACAGCAGATTTCGTACCATGTCAAAAAATTGATACAAGTTCTTTTTTCTACATTTCTCTTCATCCCCACAGGCATGGCTAATTTGGACAAGTATATCATAAGCTCTGTTTCTCATGTTTCTTGTTAGCCTGCGACAAAAAATTCTCAAAAGATATGCATCAGCATGTCCTATCTGTAGTATAGTACACAGCAAGAAGCCCTGAAGCACAGGGAGAGAGCTCAAAGTTCTTTTCCCATAGCTTCACCATCTCTTCTAAAAAATTAACAAAACCGTCACTTCAAAATAGGAATGCTCATGGCCAAGTTAAAAGGAAGTATACAATACCATTGCTCTCTTAAGTGAGGCAACTTGTGGTAGAACATGCCTATTAATGAGGACTAGCATGTCTAGAATCTAGATTCAGGGGAAAATAATAATGAGAAAAGCACCATGGAGATAACTAGATAATCATCAATTTAAGCACCAAAGAAATGGAGAGCATGCCACTTAAAAGAATATGAAAAATAAGATAAAGGACTCATAGCAAAGCAATTGACAGGTATGGTGGAAGTTCTTGCGGTGAAGGCTCAAGTATCACATATATTCGGTGGGAGGGGGTAACTTCAGTGGAAAATTAATCAGAGTTCAGGGTTACAAAGAAACTAACTTGTGGGGTTGGTGGAGGGCGGCAGCACTGGTGGAGGCTAGGGTTTTTGGCTTCCACCTTAAAAGAGGGGAAAAGGAATTGACGGCGGCAGCGCTGGTGGAGGGTGAAGGCGACAGCAATGGTGTTGGTGGAGGGTGAAGGCGAACTAGGGTTCGAGAGAGAGAGAGAGAGAGAGAGAGAGAGAGAGAGAGAGAACTTGGCCTGCAGATAGAGATTGGCAATTACCAAGGGTTTTTCGAGAAAGAAAGAAAAAGCCGGGAAAGGGAAACTTAAGTCCTGCCAAATGAAAGGACATCATTTCATTTTACATTTGTGACGGGAAAGTGCCATGCCAAAAATGCCGTTGCAAATGGTAACCCATTTCAGACGGGAAAAATCCTATCACAGCACGCTATCACAAAAGGCAACTATTTGTGATGGGATGGTAGCCGTCGCGAAAATGCCATCACAAAAAGGAGTTTTTATGATGGGAGTTGTGACGGCAACTTTACCATCACAAAAGGTTCCATTTTTAGTAGTGAGCTTTTGCTTTTTGAAACAAAGAAACAATAAATAACGTGTACAACACTTGCCTCCAATAGATCCTTAGATGGAATGTGAATCGCTCTTGAAGATGATGTAAATTTGAGCTTCCCTACAAGAGAACGGGTATCACGATTGAATTATAAAACCCGGTGAGGACCGGGGTCGATTTCCTCGAGGACCAAGCCAAATATAGGCTAATAACACTTGACAAAACATTAAACTAACTCGAATTGCATAGCAACTAAGTAAATTGAATCTAAGAAAAAGAGAAAAAAAACCAAAAATCTTTTGGGTTTTGAATTGTGATGATGTTCTAATTATCTAATTAAAGTAATAATCTATTAAAAGCTAATGGTCAAAACAAAGAGAATACTAAAGAGATTTGAGAAAACGATTGAGCTCAATTGATCCAAACACCCAAAGAATTTGAAGTTGTTGTTGAAGGTTTATAACTCAAATTACTAAACCACAATCAAGGGTAGCAATTCGAAGGATTTGTTTTTGAAAACCATATGAATTCAATGTCAATGGATAGTTTGATGTATTATCAAGATGAGAGCCCTATATTAATACAATCGACTTGATCAATTCCCAATCATAATTGCTAAATTGTGACTTGTAATTGTCAAGCATAATCAATAATATAGGAGTTCTGAGAGATCCAACCATCAACTAAGAAAGAATTATCAATCCTAGATGATGAAATAATGAAATCATGGGATACATTCAATGAAGCTTTGAATTCTTCAAGTATTCTTCACAATTGAACCCAATTGAAAACTAACTACCTGATTCCATGATAGAAAGTATAAGATAAAGTAGATCTTGCATTAAAAAGTAGGAAAATGTATTGTTTGGATACAAGAAAAATGAAGGAAAGTGTAAGAAAGTAAAGGAAAATAAAGTTTCTTATAACTAAACTACTCCTAAATACCAAGAAATCTAAGAAAACTTAACAAACATGAGAGAGATCCCTAAATCCCGTACAAAGCCGTATTTATAACAGTGAAAATAAAACAGGGACTGACGGGACTGTATGTACAGTCTGATCACCATACGTATGGTTGGGCTATTGTATGTACGGTCTTCGTATGGTGGCCAATACGCTGATTGCAGTTCTCTGAAGTTTGAAAATATTTGCAGGCGTACGTACTATCTGAACATCGGACGTGGTTGAACCATTGTACGTACGGACATCATATCTGAATAGCTCTCACAAAATTATATGAAATCAATATATTATGGGCCCTGTAGTCTTTCTGGTTTGGGAGATTTGGCCCTCCAAAATTTCAGCTCTGCATGCTTCAGCTAGTTGTACCACAGTTTCAACGGCTTGTACCTTGACAGAATCCTCTTGAAAAACACTCTCCCTTTATCTGAAATACACCTGAAACCCTCCAAATTAATCTCAAAACCAATACAAAGCAAGATAACTTAGTTAATACTAAAATCTTATTAAAGAAGCATATGAACTCCTAAACTAAAGCTAACAAATGGTAAATTAAGGTGCTGTAATTGCACTTTTAGAGTGCAATCACACCTCCCAACTTATTTTTTGCTAATCCCTAGCAAAATATTAAAACTAAAGTAAGTATGTATAAATGATAATCTCCACTTTCATACGAGTCACGGATGCATTTAGCCTATATATCAAGCCCTTGAATCCTTAGGTTACCCCTAGTGGATAAATGGTGTCTCATGAGGGCTTATAATGATGACACCCACAAACATCAATTCATAATCATCAATCTAATATTTAGAACAATATAGTGGTGATGCATAAGATAAATCAAAGCAATCTCAACAATTCTCTTCAAATATCAATGTAAGCAAGATTATATAAAAAAGAACATAAAAATTGAGGTCATATGTGTGTGTGCTAGAATCATGCAATGTAGTTTAAAAGTATCTACTCACATATTCATAACCTTGGAGCTTTGATCTAAATCCTCACTGGACATACACTCTCAAACAACTAAGCACAAGGTTCCCCCTAATGGAATGCTCTCAAAAAGAGTAAATACCATAAAATAAAATAAAATAAAACAAGAGAGCAATCCAAATGTTAAACCACAATAATAAAAATTTATCAATTTTAACATGACTTCATGAAAGAATGCTTATAGCTTATATATCAACTAATCATGATGACAAAGTAAGAGCTCAAATTCAAACAAGATCTCACATAAAGTGCATGCTTTTGGATTATAAAGGACTTTGTAAAGGAAAACCAATAGAGTTTCAATGTAAGGTATAGGAAGAAAGGAAAAGGTATGAGAATGCAATACATGTGTGATCAAGGCATGTAGTATCAATAAAGTAATTATTCTCTTTCTTTCCACCTCTAACTTTCTCGCACATTTCCTTGCCTCGTTGAGGCTTCAACTTTTTTTCTTGTTTCTTTTCTTTTTTCTTCTTTCTTTTGATTTGTTTTCGATCCCATTGTCTTTTTTATTTCTTTCACTTATTTTTACTATCCTTTTTGCATACCTTCACCATTTTCTGCTTTTGCATAAAATAGCTCATCTTTACTTTTTCATGAGTTTTAATAGAATGAAAGTTTGTGCCTTTTCAACTAAAGAGAAAAGTTATCCAATCAATGATTATATCTCAAGTAAGATCGCACGTCAAAAAGAGTAGAAAGACATGGTTGCAAAGGAAATAAAAATAACAAAAATTTCGTAGCTCAAAAGGATGAAATATGGCTTAAATCATTTTCCAAAGCATACATGAAATAGATCTTGAATGAATGTCAGTATCAATAATGTGAGTAAATACAAAGCAAATAAGCCAAATGCAAATGTGATGAAGTCATTGAAATGATAAGAATTAAGAAATCCCCTTGAGTGAATGTAATCTCTTTTCAAAATGTATGATGCTCTAAAGCTCACAAGGTTAAGATCTCTACTCAAGTAAGGCTACAATTATACAAACTAATACAATAAAACTACATTCATGATTTGTGCTCAGTGAGTGTAATTGCCTCACTTAATGCGTACTAAAGACAACATCTCCGAGAACATCCAAATCAAAGAGTGAAATGCTCATCATACTTTGAATATAAACTATGCAATACTCTAACCATTCAAAAATCAAAGATTGAATCTCATGAATATGCCATGGTCCCCATCTAAAACATTAACACATCCACCATGAATAATAAGAGATAATCATGAAGCATATGGAGAATGTGATTAAGATAGAAAAGTGAAGTGTCGAAACCATGAGATACTTCAATCTCTACCAAAGATCCAAAGTTATTGAATGATCATCCTTCAATATAATACCTGAGAATAGGCAATACACCACAAAAAGATCGAAGTATAACAGGAGACATATAGCATTAAAGCTACAAAATGACATCCACCATGAACAATAGAGCTTTAGATATGAATGATGAAATACATGCATGTAAAAATGGTATTTAAACTCTACCTCTAACTAGTGGAAGTCATCATCATTGACTCAAAATTTTAAAAAAAAATTTAAATTTTTTTTACAAAACAAACAAAGCAGGAGTAGAGGACAAAGCAAGAGTAGAGGTTAAGCCTCGAAAACTACTCTCCTCACCCTCCCTCGCCCGCCCCCCCCCCCCCCCCCCCCCCCCCCCCCCCCCCCCCCCCCCCCCCCCCCCCCCCCCCCACCCCCCCCCCCCCCCCCCCCCCCCCCCCCCCCCCCCCCCCCCCCCAAAAAAATGGAATGACGCATTGTTCTCAATACATGAAGACAAGGCATGGAGTGACATGAAATTGTGAAGGAAGAGGAGTTAGGGTGCCTAATGCACCCCCCAACTAGAATGAAAAACAAACTAATAAAACAAAGAAACAAAAACAACTACTCATACTCCTACATGACTTGAAGGGAAGATCACCCAATACCACAAAGTAAAAATTTGCCATCATCCCACACATCAACTCTTGCAACTTTTAAAGAATTCAAACAAACATAACAATAGACAATGGTAACCCCTTTGATGAACTCAATGAAGCTCATGATATGAAGCAATTGATCATGGACAAAAGTGCCAATAACAAAAGGGTAAAAAGGGTTATAAAATGTCAAAAGGGTAAAAAGGGCCATAACAAAAGGGTAAAAAGGGTCACAAAATATAAAAAATACAAAATAATCATGCACAAAAGTGCCAATAAAGTTCATGATATGAAGCAATTAACCCTCCCCTTCTTTTTGTTGGTCGGCAATAAGAAGGATAATGGGCTCTAATGTTGGGGCATGGAGCTCCAAAGACTCCGGAGGTGTAGGACTAGGTGCTAAAGGTGGAAATGTATGGTTTCATGACCTACAGATATAATAGGAATGACCTCTAGACCAACATCATCTGCTTTGACATGTACATTCCCAACATTTAATAAACCAAAATCCTCACTCTTCTCTTCTTGTTTGGAGTTCTCAATCTCGAACTCCTCTCTCTAGTTGTTTGCATAGAGGAAAGGTAATTGGTTCGAATAGCGGGGGTTCAAGCTTCAAAGGAGTTGGTGTGCTAAGACTAAGTTCTAGAGGTTTAAGGGTAAAGGTCGCTTGACCCTCTAACATGGTGGACACATCCTCTAAAATAACAAATCCCCATTCATTTGCACATTCCTCGACATCTAAAAGTTCAAGATCTTCATCAAAGGTAATAGTTCTCTCTATAGGGTCATCAATATGTTCTTCATCATTTTTGACCTTCTTGGACTCCTTTTCTCTATCACTAGTTTCTTCATCACTCTTTTCCTCGATCTTGTCGTGCTTGGAAGCCTTAATCATGGGCTCCTCTCTCGTGAGTCCTTTATCCCTATCATGATCTTCAATAGTTTCCTCACTTACCCTAGGAGCTTTTTCCCTAGACTCACACTCTTGGGGAATGATGGTTTGATCAATGATACCCATATTCCTAAGGTTAGTGATGCATGAAATTGCTTGATGGGATGGACTTGCACTTGATGTAGAGTTAAATTGGAATCACTTTCAAGCACTTGTCCATGAGAATTGGGTTGAGATTGGATGGAAATCTCTTCCCCCTCTTGAACACCCAAGATTTGCATTAATAGGGTCAAGTGACCTTTTATATTATCAAGAAGTTGATCTTGGGATTCAAGAGCTTTGCCTATCCTAGATACACCATTTTGCATTTGCATGAATGGTTGTAGGGCGTCCTCTAGTGTATTCTCTAGAGTGAACTCTAGTGTGCTATTGTAAGGAGAGGTGGGATGAACTTGCTCTTGGTAGGGGTTAGAATAAGGATGGGCTTTACTAAAGCTCTCATGGTAAGGATAAATGATTACGTCTTAAAAGTGTAATCATAAACCCTTAATTTGCACATTATTAGACTTGGATTGTAGTTAATTATCTTATTTTAGTTAGATATTTGTTTAATTCTATTTTTTGTGTGTTTTGTAGGTTATAGGAGTTAATAAGGGCAAATAGACGCAAAGAATGATCAAAGTGGGTACAAAACGAGCAAACCAGTGATGAGAAGTCCAACCTGTCTTGGTATTTTGGCCACAACTTTTCACCCTGATGTCCGATTGAGCTATTTTTATGGAATTGGAAAGAATACTTCAAGAGCTACAACTTGTCATCTAATGTGTATCGGCTAAATCGGCTTCTAAGATAGTCAAAATCGAGCTGGAAAGTTGATAGACCGAATCTGTGAATAGTGCCTATCCGAACGGTGCGTTCGAATGGTCACTTTTCATCAAATGGTGCGTCCGAATGGTCACTGTTCATCAGATGGTCTCTGTTCATCGGACGGTCACTGTTCACCCGTCTGAACGGTATTCGGACGGTTACTCTTCATCCATATTGTATTTTTTCCGTCCGAAACGGCATTTTTAAGGTTTTTTGTATAGTTTTTGAGGAGGGAGGGTTTGTTTTGAGCAAGGAGGCGGCGGGAGAGCTTCTCCAAGGTTGGTTTTTTTCATTTTTCTTCATTTTTAGCTTAGATTTAGCTTTGTAATTGTAGTATAGTTGTAAAACTTGTAGTTTTCTTCCATTGTATTGTATTTTATTGCACTTTCTTGCATTTTCTTTGTAACCAAACATCTTTAATATTCAAGTAAATTTTAGATTTAAGTCTATACATGCTTTCTTTACATTCTTACATGTTTTTCATGATATATTCAAGTAGCTAGAATTTACATTGGGTTTAAATGTGAAAATCACCAAAATAATCCAAGGAATTTAATTGGAGGTATCTCATAGATTAATTGTTATATTTTTTTAGAATTCAACTTTCTAGTAATTAGGTGTGGAATTTTAGAAAACTTAGATTATTGACTAAGTTTGGGGAATTTCATCACCCAAATCAATGGTATTAATTTAGGACTCTTGACTAGAAAAATACTCCACAATTGCTAGAAATTTATTCCCAACAATTGATTGAAGATACTTTAGAAAACCTAGGTTATTGACTATATTTGACTAATCAATACACAAACCACAAATTTGATATTGACTAAGTTGAATCGGTGGTATTAACCTTTGATTCCCCATTGAACATGTATCTAATTTCAATTTCTTAAGAATTATCGTTTTTCTTAAATGTTGTGTTTGATTTGAGTTATAAACCCCATTGGAAACCTTGGATGAAATCGAGTCATTGGATCATTTGAGCCCGATTCCCTTTTAATTGCTTTAATTCTATTTTCACTTTGCTTTACTTTAATTGTCTAGTGTTAATTGCTTTAATTTCCATTGCAATAGGTTAGTAATTCAAAACCATCATAAAAAACCTAAAACATTTTCGGTCTTTTTATTTTCCTTTTTTTATTTTAGATCCAATTCCCCTTTTATTGCAATTCAACCCTAGTTAAGGTTAGTGTGAGGTGAGTGCTAGAGCCTATATTTGACTAGGTCCCTTGGGAGAGAACGATACCGGATCTTCTGATTTATATTTCATTGCGACCCCCGTACTCTTGCGGGGTGCTAACTCTATTTGTAGGAATACTGAATTTGGGGGCTAGTCAAGTTTTGACGCCGTTGCCGGAGACCAAAGGCACGAGGCAAGTACTACTAGCTTGGGGTTGAAGAGCAATTGGTGGATTCGATCTCCATCCATCTACAATGACGGAGGAATCTTCGGCTTAGGCCATCGGTAACTTCGTTCCATTTTTTGTGTAAATACCATATTAGATTTTCATTATTTTTTTCTCTTTATTTTAAGCTTGTTTAGTTTATTTTGAATATATTTTGTTTTATTTTAATAATTTAATTAGAGGATTGCTAGAGGAGAACTAGGGATTATATTTATTGCAAATTGGTAGTATATAACTTGTGGAGATTGGAGGTTCGGTTGGATTGAACTTGATTGAATTGATGGAATCATTTTGTGGAGATTGGAGGTTTGGATGGAAAACTATTGAGCATTGTTGTGTATGATGTGTTGAGGCGCGGTGCGCTACTTTTGCTTGTGCATTGCATCCATTTTCTATTGTGGATTTCATTATGTTTGGTGGTAGATTTTTACACCTTCCATCA
The DNA here is from genome assembly GCA_033060915.1 of Euryodendron excelsum. Lineage (NCBI taxonomy): Eukaryota > Viridiplantae > Streptophyta > Magnoliopsida > Ericales > Pentaphylacaceae > Euryodendron > Euryodendron excelsum. Next base: position 44,211,840 of record CM065387.1, on the reverse strand, counting down.
TCCAATATGTCCATTAGGGAACACCTTAGAGCTTGTGGTTAAAGGGAGCTCCACGACCACCTCCCACTCTTGGGGGGTGTGACCAATTTAACCTTGGTAGGGGATATGAAAGCACATATTCACATCATTATTTTGAGCCTCACCCTTACCAAGAGCCCTTAGACTATTACCATGCACCACCTCCACCCTACCAAACTTCACCATGTGAATACCCCCAATCCTAATTTTTACCCTATGAGGAATATCACACTTCTCATATTGGCACACAAGAGGACACCATAGAGGATACTCTAGAGGACACACTTTAACAAGCCATAAAATTTCAAGGAGAAGTGAACTCCAGAATTGATGATGGCCTTAATGAGATAAAGAGTCAATTTGCTCTTTTAATGCAAACCTTGGTTGTCTGAGCGGAGGACAAGTCCCTTGTGTCATCTCCAATTATTCCTCCTTACCAAGGGTGTCCACGTACACCCGCTCATCCCATCATTGACCATAGGAATGAGGAAATCATTGATCAAAACACCCTTCCCCAAGACTTTAAGTCTAAGGAAGACATTCCTAAGGAAAGTGAGAAAATAATTGAAAATGAATTTTGGGATGAAAAATTTGAGAGAGTGGAGTCCGAAATTGTGGAATCCGAACAAGAAGAGAAGGGTAGTGATGAGACTATCCTTAATGATGATTTTTGTTTATTTGATGTTGGGAATGTGCAAATCAATGAGGATGTTGACGGTTTAGAGGACATTCTTACCATGTCTAGAGATCATGTGATCCCTAATTGTACGCCTCTAGCACCTAGTCCTATTTTACTAGAACCTTTGGAGCTCCATGTCCCAATACTTGAACCAAACATCATTCCAATGGCCGACCAATCAAAAGAAGGGGAGGGTCAAGCACTTCATGGCATGAACTTCATTGGCACATTTGTATGTAATAATTCTTTATTTTCTACACACCATGACCTTTTTTACCCTTATGTGCTTTCATGTTATATCTTAGAGTTCATCAAGCAAGTGGCCATTGTTTATTCTTATTTTTGTATGAACTCTTGGAAAATCTCTAAGTTGGGGGTGTGGGATAATGACCAATTCTCACTTCGTGGCATTGGGTGATTTACTTTCTCTAATTTGGATGGGAGTAGGAGTAGTAGTTTTATTTCTTTATTTTTCTTAGTTTGTTTATGATTTTAAGTTGAGGGTGCTCATTTTCTTTTTCCCACCATGTGTGTGCATTTCATGCTTTGTTCTCATACATTGAGGACAATACATCACTTTAAGTTGGGGGTGGGGTAGAGGCTTTGCCTCTATTGTTTTGTTTTTGTTTATTTATTTTGCACCTTATAAAAAATAATTAAAAAAAAAGCTTTGTTTCTATTGTTGTGTTTTTGTTTCTTTGTTTTGCTCCCTGTAAAAAAAAAATATTTTTTTTACTTGTGAAAGTGCCTTTTGAGATTAGAAGATAGGAATTTTTGCATGTATCTTCAATCAAGATGATGTTGAATCACTTCTCATACCCAATATGTTGTGGAGATTGCTTAATTTATGCATTTGTAGAGGGAATTACATCATTGTACAAAATCATACTTTTTAACACAATTTGTTACTAGTCTTGGCACTTTCACCCTTATATTAGTAGAGATTATTATCTTGTGAGCTTTAGAGCATTAATCGCCTTTTGGAGCGTTTACATTTATTCAAGGATAGTTCTTCACCGTCATTTCATTCAATAGCTTCATTATGCTTGTATTTGGTTCATGAGTTGAGTTTTGATTTTAATATTGACATTTGTACTCTATAAAATGCTTTGGTTGTATAACTTTGGATATGATTCTATACCATATTCTTCTTCATAGCCATAAGTTTTCCATTGCTAAACCGTGCATTTCCCTTTACCTTTGTTAATCTCTTACTTTTATTAGAAAGTGCATAGTGATTTTCATCTCTTGTATTGCAAAGGGACACCTAAGTGAGAAAAGAGTATTTTTGCATTGCTAAAGAAAAAAAAAGAGAGAGAAAAAGAAGAGATTGATTTGGGGAGTTCAATGCATATGAGCATATTGAAATATGAAAAGTAGTTGTTGAATTTAAAGGGGAATGATAAAATGATGGAAAAAAAATGAGAAATAAGAAAAAAAAAACAAAATAAGTAAGAAAATAAAAAAAATAAAAAAAAAGAGAAGAAGAAGAAGGAAGAAAAAAAAGAGAGAATAAAATGAAGAAAAGAATGAAAGAGGAGTTCAAAAGTTGAAAATATTTTAAGAGAAGAGTGAGTAGTGAAAAAAAAAAGTGTATTAAATGTTGAAAAGGGAGAGTTATAGTTGTTTTGCATTCATCATTTCATGCCTTGATCACACATGATATGACCAATTACTTCATCTCTTTACCTTTACCTTTCACATCTATTATATTACCCTATTCACCTCTACATGGCTTAGTTGATCCAAGTTGTGCTTGATTGGAGTTTTCAATAGAGTATAAGCCATATTTTGTCCATTTCTTTGAATCAATGTTTAACTTTGAACATTCTTTCTTGGAGCTATACTAAGGTCGATACACTTCTATCTTTTGTTCAATTTGTTCACTTGTTTTGTCTTTATACATTTACTCTATTGTTGAGCATACAATTGTGAGAACCATGTTGAACTTTAATTGCGAGTGTATGTCCGGTGAGGATTGAATCAAAACTTTAAAGGGTGGATTTGCATAAGTGAGTTCATTTTTGTTGTTTAGCATGATTTTTCACCCACACACATGAACCTCTCTTTTGTATGAGTTGTTGTATATTAATGTAAGTGTTGGAGTTTGGAGTGGCATCAATGTTAACTTGAGTATAATTATACATCCATTCCTTATTCTTATCTTGATTGGCAATTCACAAAAGGATGTTTGTGGGTATCATCACTGAAAACCCTCACGAGACACCACTCGTCCACCATGAGTAACCTAGGGGTTTAAAGGTTTGGTGCATAAGCTAAATGCATCTGTGACTCCTACGAAAGTGGAGATTATCCTTTATGTTTTTTACAATTTTTGCTAGGGACTAGCAAAATGTAAGTTGGGGGTTGTGATTACACCTTAAAAGTGTAATCATAAACCCTTAATTTGCACATTGTTAGACTTAGATTGTAGTTAATTATCTTATTTTAGTTAGATATTTGTTTAATTCTATTTTGTGTGTGTTTTGTAGGTTAGAGGAGTTAATAAGGGCTAATAGACGCAAAGAATGATCAAAATGGGTACAAAACGAGCAAACCGATGATGAGAAGTCCAACCTGTCTCGGTATTTTGGCCATAACATTTCCCCCCGATGTCCAATTGAGCTGATTTTTGTGGCCTTGCAAAGAAGACTTCAAAAGCTACAACTTGTTGTCTAATGTGTATCGGCTAAATCGGCCTCTAAGGTAGTCAAAATCGAGCTGAAAAGTTGATGGGCCGAATCTATGAATAGTGTCCGTCTGAACGGTGTGTTCGAACGGTCACTGTTCATTGGACAGTGCGTCCGAATGGTCACTGTTCATCGGATGGTCACTGGTCACCTGTTTGAACGGTATTCGGACGGTTACTATTCATCCAGATTGTATTTTTTCCGTTTGAAGCGGCGTTTTTAAGGTTTTTTGTATAGTTTTTGAGGAGGGAGGGTTTGTTTTGAGCAAGGAGGCGCCGGGAGAGCTCCTCCAAGGTTGGGTTTTTCTATTTTTCTTCATTTTTAGCTTAGATTTAGCTTTGTAATTGTAGTATAGGTGTAAAACTTGTAGTTTTCTTCCATTGTATTGTATTTTATTTCACTTTCTTGCACTTTCTTGCATTTTCTTTGTAACCAAACATCTTTAATATTCAAGTAAATTTTAGATTTAAGTCTATACATGCTTTCTTTACATTCTTACATATTTTTTATGATGTATTCAAGTAGCTAGAATTTACATTGGGTTTAAATGTGAAAATCACCAAAATAATCCAAGGAATTCAATTGGAGGTATCTCATGGATTAATTGCTATATTTTCTTAGAATTCGAATTTCTAGTAATTAGGTGTGGAATTTTAGAAAACTTAGATTATCGACTAAGTTTTGGGATTTTTATCACCCAAATCAATGGTATTAATTTAGGACTCTTGACTAGAAAAATACTCCACAATTGCTAGAAATTTATTCCCAATAATTGATTGAAGATACTTTAGAAAACCTAGGTTATTGACTATATTTGACTAATCAATGCAAAAACCACAAATTTGGTATTGACTAAGTTGAATCGGTGGTATTAACCTTTGATTCCCCATTGAATATGTATCTAATTTCAATTTCTTGAGAATTTTTGGGTTTCAAAGTTAAATCTTCCGAATCAAACACACTTAAATGTTGCGTTTGATTTGAGTTATAAACTCCATTGAAAACCTTGGATGAAATTAAGTGATTAGATCATTTGAGCCCGATTCACTTTTAATTGCTTTAATTCTATTTTCACTTTGATTTACTTTAATTGTCTAGTGTTAATTGCTTTAATTTCCATTGCAATAGGTTAGTAATTCAAAACCATCATAAAAAACCTAAAACATTTTCGGTCTTTTTATTTTCCTTTTTATTTTAGATCCAATTCCCCTTTTATTGTAATTCAACCCTAGTTAAGGTTAGTGTGAGGTAAGTGCTAGAGCCTATATTTGGCTAGGTCCCTTGGGAGAGAACGATACTGAATCTTCCGGTTTATACTTTATTATGACCCCCGTACTCTTGCGGGGTGCTAACTCCATTTGTAGGATACCGCATTTGGGGGCGAGTCAATAAATTGGTGATGAAGCTTAGGAATGGTCAAAGGGTTCTTGATAGCAATAAAGTAGAGATGATGCATGGTAATAGTCAAAGGGCTCTTGGTAGGATTGAGGTGAGTCGAGATAATAATGTGAATATGTGCTCTCATGTCCTCTACTAAGGTTGGATTGATTATACCACCCAAGATTGGGAGGTGGGCTAGGAGGCTCCATTTGGCCATTGGCTTGAAGATACTCTCTAAGAGACATATTGGATGGTTCTTGGATTCTCATTGCATTAGCTTGAATATAGTCTCTAAGAGACCAACATGGAGGGTCGTCTACACCATCATTCTCAATCCATTGAAAAGAGTAATCCATTATGCCTATGCCAATGTGGTGAGATGGTGATGTGTGCGACAATGAGCCACCAAACATAATGAAGTGTACAATATAAGATGAATGCAATGTACAAACAAATTGGCAATCCTCGCCTCAACAAATCAATTCATAGTTCCCTTCCACCAATTTGCCTTCCAAACCCTTCAATCTCCACATAAATGTACCACCAATTCACAATTCAATTCAATTGAAAGCATCCGAAACCTCCAATCTCCTTAGGCAATAGCAGTACTACCAATAAGCATATAGCATACAAGCCTATCCGCCAATTGAGTTCTCAATGCAATGAGAAATTCTACACTAATCAAACAAAAATAATCCTAAAATAAAAGAGAAAATCAAAAATAAAAAATCAAAATCTATCATGCTATCATACAAAAGGGTGGAACGAAGTTACCCATGGCCTTAGCCGAAGTTTCCTCCATTGTAGTAGATGTGAGGGAGATTCATTCCACAAATTGCTTTCCAACCCAAGGTTCTTTTAGTACTTGCCTCGTGCCTTTGGTCCATCCAATCCACCACTATATTACAACTTGAATTGCTTGCAAAGATAGTGTAAATTTGAGATTCTCTGTAAGAGAACGGGTGTCACAATTAAAGTATAAAATCTAGTGAGTTCGGATATTGTATCTTCAAGGACCAAGTCAAATATAGGCTAATAACACTTGACAAATCACTAAGTTAACTCGAATTGCATAGCAACTAAGTAAATTGAATATATGAAAAAGAGAAAAGAAAATAACCGAAAATCTTTTGGGTTTTGAATTGTGATGATGTTCTAATTATCTAATTAAAGTAATGATCTATTACAAGCTAATGGTCAAAACAAAGAGAATACTAAAGTGATTTGAGAAAACAATTGAGTTCAATTGATCCAAACACTCAAAGAATTCTAAGTTGTTATTGAAGGTTTATAACTCAAATTACTAAACCACAATCAAGGGTAGCAACTCGGAGGATTTGTTTTTGAAAACTATATGAATTCAATGTCAATTGATAGTTTGATGTATTATTAAGATGAGAGCCCTATATTAATACTATCGACTTGATCAATTCCCAATCACAATTGCTAAATTGTGACTTGTAATTTTCAAGCATAATCAATAATATAGGAGTTTTAAGAGATCCAGCCATCAACTAAGAAGAATTATCAATTCTAGATAATGAAACAATGAAATCATGCGATACCTTCAATGAAGTTTTGAATTCCTCAAGTGTTCTTCACAATTAAACTTCATTGAATATTAGCTACTTGATCCTATAATAGAAAGCCTAGGATAAGGTAGATCTTGCATTAAAAAGGAGGAAAATGAAATGTTTGGATACAAGAAAAATGAAGGAAAGTGTAAGAAAGTAAAGAAAAATAAAGTTTCTATGTCTAAACTACTCCTAAATACCAAGAAATCTAAGATAACTCAATAAAAATGAGAGAGATCCCCAAATCCCCGTACAAACCCGTATTTATAACAGTGAAAATAAACAAGGACTGAAGGGACCGTACGTACGATCTTTGTAAGATGGCCAATACGCTGATTGTAGCTCTCTAAAGTTTGGAAATAGTTGCAGGCGTACGTATTGTCTGAAGAACCATACGTATAGTTGAACCACCATACTTACAGTTAAACTACTGTACATACGGCCCCGGTAGCCTTTCTGGTTTGAGAAATATGGCCCTCCAAAATTTCAACTCTACGTGCTTCAGCTAGTTGTATCATAGTTTCAGCAGTTTGTACTTTGACAGCATTTTCTTGAAAAATACATTCTTCCTTTTTTTGAAATACGTCCGAAACCCTTCAAATTAAGTTCAAAATCTATACAAAGCAAAATAACTTAGTTAATACTAAAATGTAATTAAAAAAGCAATTGAACTCTTAAACTAAAGCAAACAAATGGCAAATTAAGGTGTTGTAATTGTAATTTTGAGTGCAATCATAATAAAGTTATGAGAAACTAACTATCAAATAGGTGTTTGATGGTTTTTTTATTTTATAACATTCCTTGCGAAAAAAATAAACAAATAGAATATAATTAACGAATCAACGTGCATGTGAGTCGAACAACAAAGAAGGAGCTAGTGTACACAATGGAACTGCAAGATTTACTCCTTAATTCTCACCTTTAAAGGTAAGAAAGCAATCATTGAAATTATAAAAATTAATTACAAAATGATTAACCTAATCCGTATATATACCTTCAGTTACGGCCTTATAAGTACCATAACCATTGTACCATACATTTAGTTGAACTTCTATAGGTACATTGTTACTTCACTCCCCTTATCGATGAACTCGCACATGGGATTTGATTCTGCGGTTACGAACAAATTAACTACCAACTAAAACAGTGCTTCACATGGCCGTTACATTAATTAAGCAAGTCTCGCATAAAACTTTTAGTCATTGAACATGGGATCATCCAACTATTGTTACATTGACCTTATTTGAGAATTATTTTCATTACCGCGATAGTCAAATGCATGAACATCGATAGAACAGGCGTATGAGGGAATTTTATCACGGAAAGGGCACCCAAATCACAAACCTGTTAGTGCATCTAAGATGAAGGTATTATTCTCTAACTCTCATAAAGTCATAAACTATGTTTTGGATTTGTTATGAAACAAAATCTTTGCATTTAATACTAATGGTGGAAATTAGAAGCAAGCCAACATGGGGCCCAGTCCTATCCTTCTGTTTTGTTTTTTTTTTCGCTTTATAACTAATTTCTTTGGTTCTTGGTGCACATGGCTTACTATTATTGATAGCAATCTAACCTTAAAGTTATTAGCCAAACTCTGCCACTTGGAAGCGAGAGAAGCCCCTCCCAAATCAGGACCTGAAGTCATGGAGACGACTACGATATCCAAACTGATTGATTAGATATACAAGAAAACATCTCCATATGCATCTTCTTTATACACTTTCTAGTGGTTCTGTATGTCTAATACATATAACTTCTAATTAATGATTTTAAAATTATATAAATCGTAGAATATTCACCAGCGCACGAGCTCAACATATCAATTTGCAAGCCTTCAAGAGCAAGCACAGATCACTCGCTGAGAAATCGCGGTATTTCATGGGTGAGACAAATTGTTGTTATCTATTCTCGATTCAGAATTTCTTCAAGTAATAAATTTACTAAATGCCAAAAAAAAAAAAACCAAAATATGCCCGCTATAAATTGCAATCTTTTGTTACTTAGTTTAAGATTGCATTAAGAGAGAAGGGGAAAGAGGAAAAGGAGAAAGGGGCTCGCTCTGAAAATCAGAGGAAAAACAGAGAGCAGCACCAGCTAGCTCCTAAAAGCCAACAAAGGGCCAAGTTTACATAATCCCAAACAGAAAAGAAAAGAGTTGACAAGAGGCCAACTATGTTAGAATATTATTATTTTTTTTATTAAAATTCTAAAACTTTATTTATATTTTTTAATTATTTGGTTACAAGGTTTTATTACAAAGTTTATTATATCATTTGTTACATAAAATTTAATGGGGTGTTACAATATTTACTAGCTATTAATTGAGAAGTTTAATAGTCATAACAGCTAGTTTCTTAAAGCCTATGTGAGGCTCATACTTAGCATGATTTGAGATATAGACAAAAGATGATATACAACGGTGATATTCTAGAGATATATACTTATCCTAACATCTTCTCTATACTTTTATATATTGTGTTTTATGGGCAACCGTGGCTGGGACGGTTCATTATTCTCCAGGTAGGCGTGACTCCCGAGGAGACAGGCTGTGAGCAAATTGGGTTGAATCTTGTAGCAGCTGATGTCCGAATGTACCTTCATGTAGGGAGGTACAGTTGCTTTAGGACAGTGTTATCACGCCTCTCAATTGTCACAAGCCAGCTTTTCTGTTTTCCTTTAACTATATTTTATTGTTCATTAAAATAATTGTATTGTATTGTTCTTTGATTTATTCTTAAGTTATGCTTTATTTGTGTTGATGAGAATTACAAGATGTGGTTTTACGAAATTCTTCCAACAATCTAAAGCAACTGTGTAATTGAAAATTCAAACATGGAGTTTTAAAGTTGTTAACGTAAAACTGTCTTAGATAGCCATGCCTTGAGATAGGACTTGCACATGCTTTTTTCTATTCTTCGTACTCAAATTGTTCATAGCCTCTGAATGACCATGGAGACTAGTTGATAACCTTCACATTATATAAATTTCAGTATTTAAACTTTTTATTGTTCAATTTATGTTGTAGAACTTTTTATCTTTTTTAGTAAATCAGAAAATTGGATTTGAATAGTTGGATGGTCACATTAGTTTTCTAATTCAATAGTATTATAATGATAATACTCTGTCAGGTGCTTTACGGCATTTGTAGCTTTGGATCTTGGTATTAGAACTTGCTAGGCTGAATGGTGTCATGGAAAAGGATTATGTTTTAAAATAAAAAATAAAAAACTGTTATTTGAAACCTATAAATTGAATTGTGGCAGATCAATATAGATAGTGTTTTATGTTTTCAATTATTGAATTCTATTTTCAAGGCTATACTTACATGTGGAAGATAATGGCTAGTTAAGAATTAGATGTAATATCATTAATGTGTTTGCATATTATTATTGAGTTTTAATTGGCTATTGAAATTTCATAATTCTCATTGATTGTCTGTTGGTCTCCATGTGATTTGCCGTTTGCCTCCTATGTTTGTGTCCAAAACATAATAATTTATTTATGAGCATTGGATTTCCCTATAAAATAAATTGTATTAGCCAGTACGCTTCGAATGGGTTTTCTTAAACTCTAGATATTGGTTCATTAAGCTATATAATTTATATTGTAGTATGCCGCCACTTGGCTGATGGTTAAAATCTCTTCAATGACTCATATTAATATTTTGAATGACTTTACGAGACTGTATCAGTGAGGGTATATTGTTATTGGATTGATTATTTGTGGGTTCAATTATGTTCCATTATTTTGTGCTTATTTTATTAGTTTGAGGATTAATTTATTTATTATTCCTTGTTTTGGACAAAGGGAAAGACAGCAAGGGAAAGCACATCATGAAAGAGAGGATTTTATATGTTGTTAATAGTTTCTCATGCAGGAGTACTTGATGTATCTAACCAGTATAATTTGGAGTAGCAATACTGTTGGCTATTGCATCAGCTTCATATTGTTTCTTCTCTGGCTATAAATTATATCTTACGTAATAACTGACTTCTACCAGTAATCGGATGTTCTAATTGCTATTACATGTTCTTTTGGATTTTCTTGGCTTATGGAGAAATGTCACAAGGGTTATTATCTCGTTTTCTATGGTTCCTCTTACAATTTTCTACTGGACTTCGAGTTCTATTATCCTGGTATCGATGCTCTGGTTTAGTTGTTGCACTGATTGGACTCCTTAATGAAATTCATTAGACTATTGAATTGATACTCCTCTTCTGCTTTATATTCTTAGCCATGGTATGTTGGTTGGTTGAATTTCATAACTGACTGCTGATAATCTTGGCAGTGTAAGTGCCTTTACTACATTAACTAAAAATGTTTGCTTCTAATATTCTGCTCTATATCACACGTGGAAAAGTTGTGATAGTCATCTATGCGGTAAGCAAAGCTTCATATGGCTTTATGATTTGCCAACTCTTTATCATTTCAACCCGTTGGTAACCACATAAATGATTTGGGTTTGTGGTTCTCTCTTCATTAAGATAACTGAATATATGCATTGTATTACGATCATTATATTGGTTAAATGTGAGGGTTTAAATGACACACCAATTGATTCTTTATCATGTCATTAAAGACTACTAATCTTTTGTTTGTTGGAGATTTTTTGTTAGAAAATTTGTAGGGACATGAAATGTTTTATTTGTGGCATTGCAAAGAGATATATTGATTGGGAGTTCTAATCAAAAGAACTTACGTGGGGATTCAAGTCTCTTTTAATGGCATTACAAAAGAATCTCTTGGTTTGCTTATGATTTTCTCCTTGGTATTCTCTATTCTTATTATTCTAGAAGACAAGGATTCTATTATTTTGGTATTCTATACTCTCATTGTTGAAGAAGACAGGGACTACTATTCTGGGATACTAAACTTCTTAATGCCCAAAAGATAGAGGATTTATAATTCTGGTATTCTATATCTCTTATTGCTTAAGGAGGCAGGATATTTCTATCAGCTTCTTCTATGGTGGTATTCAAATGGTTTTATCGACGTATAAGTATATGAGAGCAGATACTTCTATGGTTACTTTGGATTGTGTCTATTGGCAAGTCAACATCATTATTGATTACTCTTAGAAATAGTAATCTTTTGGCTTAAATTGTTAGTTGATTAGTTAAATTTGGTGTTAATTTAGTATTCTAACTCCTAAAACGCGTTAAAACTCTTTTTGTACACTTTTTGCAGGATTTAGAGTTGAAACTAAGGCAAATGGGCAAATGTGGGGATGACCGATCGATCGCCCGATTGAACGGTCCACGGAACGTTCGATCGACCGATCGATCGGTGATCCTGCGATCGATCGGTGATGCTTTGTTCAACCTTCTGCAGCAAAACTTCAGAGAGGGCGTTTTTCCGATCGATCAAGCGTTCGATCGGTGACGTCGGAATTCTCTCAACAGACGACACAGAAGCAAACTTCAGAGGGGTCGGTTTTGCGATCGATCGGGCGTTCGATCGCCCTGACCGTTCGATCGGGCGATCGATCGGCCGATCGATCGGTTGTACACCGATCGATCGGTGTGTACAGGCTCTGTTTTTCTGCAGAGTATAAAAGCTTTTGTTCGAGACAAAAAGTGAGATAGGTTATTTTCTGCAGAGTTTGGACGGGAAGAAGGCTCCAAAAAGTGGATTTTTGTTATCTTGTAAGGTTTTTAGTTAGATCTACTCTTAATGCTTTGTATTTAATGTCATTTATTGCTTTTGGATCATTGTAAGCGAATGTTTGATATATATATGAAGTGAATGATTTTCTACATTTTCTAGCAACTTTCCATCATTTTATTGGCACTTTCTCTCATTTTCTTGGCAACCAAACACTAGTTCTTTATAGTTTAATGGTAGATTTGGCTCCTTTTATGTTAGTTAACATGGATTCTAGTAGCTAAACACCCCTTGGATGTGGTTGTGAAGATCCACCAAGGATCTTCAAAGGGTTGAAAATGGGTTGTATGAACTTCAAAGTCATATCTTCAAAATTATATGGTTTCATTTGATTTAGCATGAGATTCATTAGAAAAACTTAGATTCATAACCCTTTGGTAATATTTATGCACAAATCAATATTTGGTATAGGTATTGCACATGTTTAAGGTTTGATTCTAGGGTACCAATTATATATTCCCTCTCTAAGCTCAATCAAACAAAACCCACATTTTTATAGTCGACATTTTCCGAATCAAGAATCCAAGGTGTGATTCTTGATTTGAGTTATAAACCTCTCATTGGAAACCCTTGCTGTGAATTGGTGGATCAAAACAACCATGTCCAAGCTTTTCTCCTTAATTACATAAAATTAGCTTTTGTTGTCTTTCATAGTCACTAAATTATTGTATGAAACATATAACCATCATCATCTCAAAACCAACATATTTTCGGTCTCTTTTAGGTTAAGAATTTTCATTTGCAATCCATTAAGATAAGTACTCGTGCTAGTTGAGCTTTGTTGCTATATTTGCAGAATTTCCTTGGGAGAGAACGACACCGGATCCTCCGGTTTTACTACAAGCGCGACCTCCGTACCCTTGCGGAGTGGCTCCAGTTGAAGCATATCTGGAGGCGTGTCAATTATGAAGCGTATTCTCAGCGTGGATATTCTCTATGGACTAGCGTTGGAAGCTAAATTTTTTTTTATATATTGAGGCAGGCTTAAAAAGTCAAAATGTTACATAAAATTAATTGCCTCTGGACTAGCGCTTGAGGCTAGCTCCTTTATATGTCCAAGGGGGATGAGCATAAGCCCACAGGGAGTCACCTAGGGAAGTAACCCGTCTTCTGTGATTGGGGACCCCATGAAGGAAGTTCAACGGGTAAAAACAAATCCATACTGCGTGACTCAATACCCAGCACCATTATATTAGGAGATACTTAAGATGTTCTCCTGCTCATCCCTAAGGCATCTATGCTATGGAATGTGAACGTTAAGGAAAGGTTTAACTCTGAATGAGTCCAAGGCGGGCAAACTCCCGCAGGGTATTCTCGTCACATGTACCATTGGAGGATTCACCTAAGTGAAAGCCGTCGTGAGGCCGCGACTATGAGAATCAGGCTGTTCTCTAGTAACTCTAATGATAATCAAGATCAGTGCATGGCCATAATCGCACCAACCCGCGAACATGTCTAATGGTCGGTACTGTGTGTGTGACATGTTGAACTCTAGCTTAAAGAGTCTAGTTCAAGGTGTAGTCCCACTATGATCCTTCAGAGAGAAACTGTTAACACTAAGTGAGGTTCAAGTCCAAAAGACACCTACACTTATTGCGCAGTATTAAAGCTGCCCAAACCTATTATATTTATTTATTTTGAAGTTTTGAAATTTATGGGGGATTGTTAGAATATTATTATTCTTTTATTAAAATTCCAAAACTTTATTTATATTATTTAATTATTCGGTTATAAGGTTTTATTACAAAGTTTATTATATCATTTGTTACATAAAATTTAATCGGGTGTTACAATATTTACTAGCTATTAATTGAGAAGTTTAATAGTCATAATGGCTAGTTTCTTAAAGCCTATGTAAGGTTCATACTTGGCATGGTTTAAGATATAGACAAAAGATGATATACAACGGTGATATTCTAAAAATATATACTTATCCTAACATCTTCTCTATACTTTTAAATATTGTGTTTTATGGACAACCGTGGCTGGGACGGTTCATTATTCTCCCGATAGACATGACTCCCGAGGAGATATACTGTGAGCAAATTGGGTTGAATTTTGGAGCAGCTGATGTCTGAATGTACCTTTACGTAGGGAGGTACAGTTGCTTTAGGACAGTGTTATCACGCCTCTCAATTGTCACAAGCCAGCTTTTCTGTTTTCCTTTAACTATATTTTATTGTTCATTAAAATAATTGTATTGCATTGTTCTTGTATTGTTCTTTGGTTTATTCTTAAGTTATGCTTTATTTGTGTTGATGAGAATTACAAGATGTGGTTTTACGAAATTCTTCCAACAAACTAGACATAAACACAAACTAGAGAGCATAACTCACAAAACACAGTAACTTAGCCTATGCCTGTAGGAGGAGGATGAAGGAGTTGGACAGCTGCAATGTTAGAGACAAAATCAGAAATGTTGAAATAGTGACCCTTCACTGCTTTTTTCACCCGAAAGGCCACTTGAAGCTTTACATTGTCAACTAGATCTTCTCAAACACAAGCTTTATCCTTGAAGAGAACCTCATTTCTAAGCAACCACAGGTTCCATAGCACTGCAATGAGTAAAGCTTCCCAAATTGGTTTTTGGAACCTCCTCAATTTAGAATCCAATCACCACGAGAATAGGGCTTCAATGTCCATGGGACAAGCCCACACCATGGCCCACCAATTTAGAATAGTTGAGCAAATAAGCCATGAAAAATGGCAATGCAAGAGGAGGTGATTTGCTGATTCTGCAGCTTGATGACAAAAAACACAATAGTCTTTAGAGGTAGGGGGAAGGATCTTTCTAAAGATTAAGAACAATCTAGTTTTGATATTTCCTAATACTACTAACCAAGCAAAAAGCAAAGCTTTTTTTTTTTTTTTTTGGTTGGGGGGGGGGGGGGGGGGGGCATTTATATTCCAAAGCTTATGAAAAGAAGGATAGTCTTGAGCTTGGCCAAAAGACATTATCCTGTAGCAGGATTGGCAAGAGAAAGAGACATCTGATGCTCCAATCAACTTCATGAAATCAATCTTATTCAAATTTAGGATAAGGAGCCAATCATAGATCTTAAGTCATCCAAACTATTTTGTTCCCATAGAAAGAGAGACCTTCTGAAGCAAATTAAACTATTTGAGGAGGACAAACTTGAAGTAGCCTCATGAACAATGATCTCCTTATGAGAAGTAAGAGAGCAAAGCCTAAGGAATAAAACTGATAAAGGAGCATTGCCTAACTAGGGATCTGACCAGAAAGAGGTATGGAGACCAGAGCCTATGCTAATTTGAAAGTTTAAAACCCAAGGTTTGAAGGAATTGAATTCTCCAATGCCCACTAAAAGAATATCCTTCCAAATATTTGAGTAGAGGGACCTGTTTAGGTTCCTAGGCAACCAAATTGAGGAGTCTAAGTAATATTTACCAATAATGTATCTTCTCCAGATTGCATCCTTCTCTGAGCTAAATCTCCACCACCATTTTACAAGGAGATCTTCATTTTTTAGTTTAAGAGAGGTAATGCGTAGGCCCCCACTCTTTTTACTCTTGGTGACTTAGTCCCAACTCACACAATAAATTCATTTCTTGCCATCCCCTTTCCCCCAGAGGAAACTCCTCTTAATTTTCTCTAATTGTTTACAAACCTGATGAGGCATTGTGAAGAGAGAAAGATAATTAATAAGAAGGCTAGCTAAGGTAGATTTGATGAGAGGAAGTCTAACCCCCAAACCCCCCCCCCCCCCCCCCCCCCCCCCCCCCCCCCCCCCCCCCCCCCCCCCCCCCCCCAACAAAGATAAATACATGCCCTTTTAAGCTGCCAATTTGCTCTTTACTTTGAGGATAAGCCCATCCCAAGTTTTTGCTAGCCTAGGATTAAATCCAAGAGGAAGGCCTAGATAATGAAAGGGGACTTTAGCAGTCTTGCATCTGAAAATCCTTGCAAATGCATCCATAATAGTAGCTTGGACCCCCACCCCACAAATCAAACTTTTATGAAAATTAAACCTCAACCCTGAAAGTAGCGTAAAGCATCTCAAGATTCTCTTGATACATCTTAGCTGACCCAAGTCAGCCTTACAGAATAATAGGGTGTCATTTGCAAATAGCAGATGGGAAAGAAACAAGCTATTGTCCCCCAAGGATATGCTCTTTATAAGACCCAAATCTTTGGCTCTCTGGAAGAGCACATTCAGGCCTTCAACAGCTATATTAAACAAGAAGGGAGAGAAAGGGTCTCCCTGCCTTAAGCCCCTTTGCATCCTTAATTCTTTAGTAGTTGAGCCATTAATAAAAACTGAAATGACATCTGATGAAATACATTCTGAGATCCAATAGCACCATTTGACTCCAAACCCCCAGTTATTCATCGTGTTGATTAGAAATTTCCAATTTAGAAAATCAAAAGCTTTTTCAAAGTCTAGTTTAAGCAACACCCCAGATTGTTTGTTGCTTTTAAAGCCATCTAACACCTCATTAGCAATTAAAACACCATCCAGAATTAGCCTCCCTTTAATAAAAGCTGAATGAGATTCTCTAATAATCTCATGTATAACCTTTTTTTTCAATCTGATTGCCAGTGTTTTAGCAAGAACCTTGTACAAGGAGCTAATACGGCTAATAGGTCTATACTGGTCAAAGCAATCAGAAAATTGAGTCTTAGGAATCAAAGCAATGAAAGAAGAGTTAAGACCTCTCACCAGCTTAGCATTTTGGTGGAATTCTTCCATAAAAGTGAGAACGTCTGATTTTAGAATAGGCCAGAATGCTTTGTAGAACTTGAGAGTGAATCCATCAGGACCTGAGGCCTTGTTGCCACTACAGCTTTTGATAGCCTCCTAAACCTTTTCCTCTTGAAATGTCACTTCAAGAGAAATGCTACTAGGGGCTGGTAATTTGAGGTTGAAGTCCCTAGCAAGATAAGGCATTTGCAAGGAACATTCTTAAAATCTATGCTGAAAGTGCTCAAAGCCCTCCTGTTTGATTGCCTCTAGATGACTTAAGAGATAATCTCCTTTATTGATTTGGCTGATCAGATTTCTCCTATACCTTCTTTGATTACAAGCATGGAAGAAGCCAGTGTTTTTGTCCCCTTCCTTAAGCTATAAAACTCTGGATTTTTGCCTCAACATAGATTCTTCCATCCTGAGCGATTTCCAAAGTTTGGATTTAAAGGATCTTTTTTTGAGAGTTTATTTTAAAGTAAGATCTATAGAATCCCCTTTCAAGTCTAATTCATGAAGATCCTTTTCCAAGGCAGAGATTTTTAGCTTAACATCACCAACACATTGGTATTCCAGTTTTCGATAACCTTCTTTAATAGTTGTAGCTTCTTGAGAAAAACATGGCTACCCCAACCTGTAATGCAAGAAGATGCCCATGAATCTTTTACTAAAGAGATAAATGATCTCTGAGAAAGCCACACATTAAAGAGCTTGAAAGGTTTTGGACCCCAGTCCATAGAATCATCAGATAACAGAATAGCACAATGGTCTGAATGCTTTCTGTCCAGACCCCAGAAAGAATAGTTAAAAGAATCAAACCACGGTCAATTCACCAAAAATCGGTCTATCCTTGATAAAATCTCAATAACTTGGCAATTAGACCAGGTGTACCTTCTTCCCCTTAGAGGTAAGTCGAAGAGACCTGCATCTATTAAAAAAGCCTTGAATTGTTTCATCCCAAGAAAGCATCTGATGTTACCTTTCCTTTCCCCTATATTCAAAATTTCGTTGAAATCACCTCTATGACACCAAGGGCAGTTGATTACACCCTAAAAGTGTAATCATAAGCCCTTAATCTGTACTTTGTTAGATTTATATTGTAATTAATTATCTTATTTTAGTTAGATATTTATTTGAGTATGTTTTGTATGTGTTTTGTAGGTTTTATAAGCTAATAAAGGCAAAAACAAAGCAAGAATAATCAAAGTGGGTTCAAGGCGAATAATTTGTTCATGAAAATTCAGACCTGTCTCGGTATTTTAGCCATAACTTTTTACTCCAATATCCAATTGAGGCTGATTTTTATGTCATTGGAAAGAAGACTTCAAGCTCTACAACTTTGCCTATAATGTGCATCGGCTGAATCGAGCTCTAAGGTGGTCAAATCAAGCTTCAAAGTTTCTACAGTTGAACAACGATGAATAGTACTCGTCCAAACGGTTACTGTTCACCGTTTTGGACGGTTACTATTCACCGTCCAAACGCATTTCAAACACCTATCGAACGCACCGTTCGGACAGTATTCGGACGGTTACTGTTCATCCAGAATGCATTTTTTGCGTCCGAAGCTGCGTTTTTAGGGTTTTTTTGTAAAGTTTTTGAGTAGTTAGGGTTAGTTTTGAGCAAGGGGGTGACGGGAGAAGCTCTCCAAGGTTAGTTTTTCCATTTTTCTTCATTTTTAGCTTAGATTTAGCTTTTTAATTGTAGTATAGTGTAGAAACTTGTAATTTTATTCATTGTCTTGTATTTTCTTTCACTTTTTTGCACTTTTTTGCATTTTTTCTTATTTTTCTTGTAACCAAACAGTCTTATTATTGTAGTTAATTTTAGATTTAAATCTCTTTATGGTTGTCATTTCATTTTTGCAAGCTTTTATGATGTATCCATGTAGCTAGTAATTTAAATTGTGTTTAAATGTGAAAATCACCCAAATAATCCAAGAAATTCAATGGAGGTGTCTTATGAATTAATTGCCATATTTTTCTAGAATTCGAATTTTTAGTAATTAGATGTGGAATTTTAAAAAACTTGAATTATTGACTAAGTTTGGAGATTTTGATCACCCAAATTGATGGTATTAATTTAGGACCCTTGACTAGACAAAAACTCCACAATTTCTAGAAATTCATTCCCAACAATTGATTAAAGATACCTTAGAAAACCTAGATTATTGACTATGTTTGGCTAATCAATGCACAAATCACAAATTTGGTATTGACTAAGTTGAATCGATGGTATTAACCTTTGATTCCCCATCAAACATGTATCTAATTTCAATTGCTTAAGAATAATCGATTTTCAAAGCTAAATTCTCTGAATCAAACACACTTAAATGTTGTATTTGATTTGAGTTATAAACCTCATTGAAAACCTTGGATGAAATTGAGTGACTGGATCATTTGAGCCCAATTCCCCTTTAATTGCCTTAATTCTATTTTCATTTTGCTTTACTTTAATTATATAGTGTTAATTGTTTTTATTTTCATTGCAATAGGTTAGTAATTTAAAACCATCATCAAAACCCAAAATATTTTCGGTCCTTTTTATTTTCCTTTTTATTTTAGATCCAATTCCCCTCTTTAATTGCAATTTGATCCTAGGTTAGGTTAGTATGAGTTGAGTGCTAAACCTTATATTTGACTAGGTTCCTTGGGAGAGAACGATACCGGATCTTCCGGTTTATACTTCATCGTAACCCCGTACTCTTGCGGGATAACTAACTCCATTTTGTACTTTTCGGAGCGAGTTAGCAATTCAAAGAACTAATAAGCAAGGACAATTGGTCCCAAACGACTTTCCTATCACTATCTTCATTAGGACCATAAACATTAGCATACACACAATCAACTTTTCCTAGCAATTTTTCCCTAAGAATGATGAAATGTTTATCAATGATTAGATTGGAAGGAGAAAAACTCCTGATTCCAAGGATACAATAACCCTCCAGAAGCTCCTACAGAATCTGAAGCTACCCAACCCATATCAACTGAACCACAAACTGAACAAACTTTCCTAATATCATAACAAGAACACTTAGTTTCTTAAAGAAATAGCATTCCAATCTCTCTATCTTTTACCAAGTGATTACTCTCAGAAATAGTAATCTTTAAGTTTAAATTGTTAGTTGATTAATTGAGTTTCAGTGTTAATTTAGTATTTTAACTCCTAAAATGCATTAAAACTCTTTTTGTGCACTTCTTACAAGAATTGGAGCTTAAACCAAGGCAAATGGGCAAATATGAGGATGACCGATCGATCGCCCGATCGAACGGTCCACGGAACGTTCGATCGGCCAATCGATCGCAAGATCACCGATCGATCGGTGATCTCTGTTCGACCTTCGGTAGCAAACTTTAGAGAGGGCATTTTTCCGATCGATCAGTCGTTCGATCGATGACGTCAGAATTCCCTCAACAGACGACAGAAATGCAAACTTCAGAAGGGTCGGTTTTGCAATCGATCGGGCGTTCGATCGCCATGACCGTTCGATCGGTCGCCCTACCGATCGATCGGTTTGTACAGACTCTATTTTTCTGTAGAGTATAAAAGCTGTATATACGGGACAAAGGGGATTCTAGGGTTTTTTTCTGCAAAACTGGACAGAAAATGAGCTTCCAAAAAGGGCCTTTTGTTATTTTGTAAGGTTTTTAGTTAGATTTACTTTAATGCTTTGTATTGTTGTCATTTATGGTTTTGGATCATTGTAAATGAATGCTTGATATATATGAAGTGAATGTTTCTCTACTCTTTCTAGCCACTTTCTCTCATTTTCTTGTCATTTTCTCTCACTTTCTTAGCAACCAAACACTAGTTCTATATAGTTTAATGGTAGATTTGTCTTCTTTTATGCCCTTGGACATGGATTTTAGTAACTAAACATCTTTTGGATGTAGTTGTGAAGATCCACCAAGGATCTTCAAAGGGTTGAAAATGGGTTGTATGAACTTAAAAGTCATATCCTTAAATATTATGGTTCCATTTGATTTAGCATGAGATTCATTAGAAAAACTTAGATTCATAATCCCTTAGCAATATTTATGCACAAATCAATGTTTGGTATAGGTATTGCACATGTCTAAGGTTTGATTCTAGGGTGTCAATCATAGATTTCCTCTTTATGCTCAATCAAATAAAAACCCACATTTTTATAGTTGAAATTTTCCGAATCAAGAATCCAAGGTGTGATTCTTGATTTAAGTTATAAACCTTTCATTGGAAACCTTTGTCGTGAATTGGTGGATCGAAACAACCATATCCAAGCTTTTCTCCTAAATTACATAAAACTAAATTTTATTGCCTTCCTTAGTCATTAAGTTATTGCATTAAGCATTGAACCAGCATCACCTCAAAACCAACATATTTTCGGTCTCTTTTATGTTAGGAAAAGAAAAGAATTTTCATTTGCAATCCATCAAGATAAGTGCCCGTGCTAGTTGAGCTTTGTTGCTATATTTGCAGAATTCCCTTGGGAGGGAACGACACTAAATCCTCCACTTTTTACTATATGCGCGACCTCCGTACTCTTGCGGAGTGACTCCAGTTGTGAAGCACATTTGGAGGCGTGCCACCAAGTGCTTAACCATTCTCCTTTTCTCAACCTTGCCCAAACCTCTAATATTCGAAGGAAGGACTTTCATTATGAAACAAAAGCACTAGAATACTAACTTGGTGCACTAGCTATTGGTTATGGCACCTCTCCCCTATATTTCCTTGTTGATGCATTGTCCAAGTCTTTCCAGTCTGCATCCACTAAAGCTTTCAAGTTCTAGCCTTCATTGCCTTGAAAATCAATGCCTAAATCTTTGCCCATTTGAACTGTGCTAGCAGCTTCAGAATTTAGATGAGAGTTCAATTGGTTGATAATCACTGTATTTCTGTTAATAATGTGTTGAAAAGGGACAGAGGATAAGGGGGAGATAGAGGCCCTTCTACAATTAAAAAGTTTGAGAACTAACAGTAACTTGCAGTCATTACCCTTGTACCCCAATTGAGACAAGTTCTTCCTTTTGTGCTTCTTACTCTTTGTAGGCAAAGCTTTGCTAGGACCTCCAATAGTGGCCTGAGCATAACATACCATGTTCTCCATTATACTTCTAGAATAAGATAAAGTAACACTTAGGTTCTTCTGCTCTAATGGGATTTCCTTAGAAGGTTGATCTTGATGAGAATTTACTCTAGGATTATCATCATTAGCTAGCAACACAAGGCTATACCTTTTACTCCGAAGTTCAGAGATGACCTGCACAGAATCAGGACTACCAACATTATTAAAGGTGTTGGCTATTTGAGCAAGTGAATTCTATTAATTCCCAAAGAAATCCTCCTTACCATTGACCCTTAAGTCAGATTTTGCCACTTTGCTTACCAAATCCTAGTCGCTAACAAATGATGAGTTAACTCCTTGATTAAAGGAAAGATTATTTACCTGATTTTGCTTAGGCACTGATAAGTGTGCATCTTTGCTAGCCTCATCCACCTGCCTACCCAAATTTTTATTTGACCTCTCTGGACCCAATTGTCTTCCTCAAATATAAAGCTTCTACAAAACATCTTCTGAGACTCTGATTTTGTAAACAAACTTCCCAACTTTAAAATTACATACACCACATATAGGATTTGCAAAGTTTGTGTTGATAAGGACTCTTCCAAATTCTAAATCCAGCTTATCAGATGTCCTTTTATCAACTGTAACTACAGATCCCCATTTCTCACAAATGTTTCTAAAAATATTTTCATTCCAAGCTTGGATAGGCATACTTAATACATTAAGCCGGACTCTTCTAAACTGATTAGATTCACTGTGACTCCATTCATACGCCACTTCAAACCATGAGTGAATCCAAGATTCATCTATGAGCATAGCTTTCTTCTCTTCCATACTTATGAATTGTAAAAGAACTTTAGAGCTGCCAAGAGGTTTAACAAAGATACCAGAATAACCGACTGAGCTTAGAGCTTCTTGGAGACCCTAAACATTATTTGATTTCTTAAGAATTTCAACAACACAGCATTTTAACCAATCCTCATCCAAATTCACTGCTTAGGCTTTTGGTGCTCACTTCCTGCTGAGACTTCAGATGAGTTTGAAAATTATGCTTCTCGAACATAGCTTGTTTATAAGATCTATCATCTCTCAAAGCCTTGAATTGCCAAGGATAGTGTATTCCACTCTATGAGAGGGTATTGCACGTAACCCATAAAATGAACTGATTTTAGCATTGCCATTGAAATGGGGTTTATCTTGACTGTGGATAGGCCTACCCTTGTGAACTCTGAGTTGGGAGTGAAGTAACCAAACACCATTATACAACTTGATAGCTCTTGTTGCATCTGCTTCATAATATAATCTAAGAAATCCAAATCTAGAGAGCCTAGAGACTCTTCTCTTAAAAGGAATGAAAATGTCTAGGACTTTACGACAATCACTGAAGATTTTGAAAAGCCATTCGCTATGAATAGATTTAGGGAGATTATCAACGAAGATAAAAAAAGGATGCTGGCTTAAGAGAATGAATCATGGAAAAAACTAGAAATCCCAAATGAAAAAGAAAAGAGCAGGTAAAGAAACCAAGGGAAGAAAGAGAAAAGAAAGCCAACTGGAAGAAGACAAAGCTGAAGAGAAGGAAAAGGAATAATGGAAGGCAACAACAAGACCTGAAGAAGAAGAAGAAATAGGGGAGCACAGAGAGAAAGAAAATAAGCCAAAAGAACGAAGAGACTAAGGGCAAATTAGGAGCGAAGAAGGGAAAGGGAGTGAAGGGAATGCCAGAACAAACCTGATCAGAATCGAAAAAGTCAGCGACAGGATGATCAAAAATTTGAAATTTGAAAAAAAGTATAGCGACATAGATAACTAACTCGCCCCCAAATGCGGTTTTTCTGCAAATGGAGTTAGCACCCTGCAAGATACGGGGTCGCGATCAAGTATAAACCGGAAGATCCAGTATCGTTCTCTCCCAAGGGGTCTAGCCAAATATAGGCTCTAACACTCAACTCACTCCAACCTAACCTAGGATTGAATTGCAATAAAAAGGGGAATTAGATCTAAAATAAAAAGTCCGAAATGTTTTGGGTTTTTGATGATGGTTTTGGATTACTAACCTAATGCAATGGAAATTAAAGCAATTAACACTAGACAATTAAAGTAAGCAAAATGAAAATAGAATTAAGGTAATTAAAAGGGAATTGGGCTCAAATGATCCAATCACTCAATTTCATCTAAGGTTTTCAATGGGGTTTATAACTCAAATCAAACACAACATTTAAGTGTGTTTGATTCGAAAGATTTAACTTTGAAAACCGATAATTCTCAAGCCATTGAAATTAGATACATATTCAATGGGGAATTAAAGGTTAATACCATCGATCCAACTTAGTCAATACCAAATTTTTGGTTTGTGCATTGATTAGTCAAACATAATCAATAACCTAGGTTTTCTAAGGCATCTTCAATCAATTGTTGGGAATGAATTTCTAGCAATTGTGGAGTATTTTTCTAGTAAAGAGTCCTAAATTAATATCATTGATTTGGGTGATGAAAATCTCCAAACTTAGTCAATAATCTAAGTTTTCTAAAATTCCACACCTAATTACTAGAAATTCGAATTCTAAGAAAATATGGCAATTAATCCATGAGATACCTCCAATTGAATTCCTTGGATTATTTCGGTGATTTTCACATTTAAACCCAATGTAAATTCTAGCTAGTTGAATATATCATAAAAAAAAAAAAACATGTAAGAATGTAAAGAAAGCATGTAGAGACTTAAATCTAAAATTTACTTGAATATTAAAGATGTTTGGTTACAAAGAAAATGTAAAAAAGTGCAAGAAAGTGAAAGAAAATACAATACAATGGAAGAAAACTACAAGTTTTACACCTATACTACAATTACAAAGCTAAATCTAAGCTAAAAATGAAGAAAATTACAAAGCTAAATCTAAGCTAAAAATGAAGAAAAAAAGGAAAAAACCAACCTTTGAGAGCTTCGCCCGCTGCCCCCTTAGCTCAAACTAACCCTAACTACTTAAAAATTATACAAAAAACCCTAAAAATGCAGCTTCGGACGCAAAAAATGTATTCTGGATGAACAGCAACTGTTCGAATACTGTTCGGACGGTGCGTCTAACGGCCGTTTGAAGTGCGTCCGGGTGGTGAATAGTAACCGTTCATGAACAGTAACCGTCCGAACGTTGAACAGTAACCGTTCGGACGGGTACTGTTCATCACTGTTCGACCCTAGAAACTTCGAAACTTGATTTGACCATCCTAGAACTCCATTCAGCCGATGCACATTAGAGGCAAAGTTGTAGAGCTTGAAGTCTTCTTTCCAATGGCATAAAAATCAACTCAATCGGACATTGGAGTAAAAAGTTATGGCCAGAATACCAAGACAGGTCTGAATTTTCATGAACAAATTATTCGCCTTGAACCCGCTTTGATTATTCTTGCTTTCTTTTTGCCTTTATTAGCTTATATAACCTAAAAAACACATACAAAACATACTCAAACAAATATCTAACTAAAATAAGACAATTAATTACAATATAAGTCTAACAAAGTACAAATTAAGAACTTATGATTACATTTTTGGGGTGTAATCAATAACATACACCTAGTAAAGGTTTACCAGGGAGCAGAATGAAGGGAAGGCTAGATGAAATTGGGACGAAGGCAAAGACGATGGTGAATTGGTGATGATGTCGATGATCGGCGATGATGAGCCATTGATGTTGCAGAAATTAGGGCTTTTTCATTCCCAGTTGTTGTTCTCTCTCTTTCTCTCTCTCTCTCTCTCAAAAAGGATAAAAAAATTTTGAGTACTAGTATTTGACTGTCACAATTGATTACACTGATTTTCTAAGAGAACAATAGTTAAAATAATAGTAGTAGTTAATAGGCTACATAATTGTAATAGTTTCCGTATTGTAAATACCCAGTCAAAGGAACATCAAATCTTCCTTATATCTTTCCTTCTTTAGAATCGTTGGTTTAGGTATTAGCCTTAATCGTATGCATGGATCAAGGGATTGAATTCTATATATTTACCCCAATTGTATTCATTCATTATCAATGAGAATAAGAATTTCTCCATTCCCCTTTATGTTTGTCATGGTAACACAACAAGGTTATTGAACTTGCCTTGTATTCTTCTTCTTCTTCTCCAACCATTCATAGCAAACTACCTTCATTCCTATACTATCTCTATTCTTTTGTTTCTTTTCCACTAAAGCTCTCATTTTATCAAAAGTATAATATGTATATTATACAGTCCAACTCAAAAAAGAGTATTTTTCATTATGTTCCAGATTTGGACAAAAAATAGAATTTTTTTCATTCATATGCACATATGGGTATTATATGTGAATAGTACGAATATTTACTATATGGCTATGTTTCAAAGAATAGTATTGAAGATGTTCTTATACTTTATTAATTTATGACTCAGGATGATTTTGTGCCTGCTAATTAGTTCAATGATTGGTCCACTACTATGGAAAATTAGCTTCATAATTGGAATGACTGAATAAGAAATTTAGACTTCAGGCCATATTGCAAAAATTCTTGAAATAACAAACATCTACAATAGGTCACCATCAAAGTGCTAATAACCTATTGAATTTAAAAGTGGGTGCCTGAGATACACAGGTACTGTGTAGGCAAACAAATTAGACGCGAGTTCACCAAAAAAAAAAAAAAAAAATTGGTGTATTATTGAGTACATAACTAGTTTATTTATATTACAAAAGAGAAGAAAAGAAGTCTATCTTAACCGATATGGGATAAGCATACATACATTACATTATATTCTCTAACATCCCGCTGCAAACTTAAGATGGTAGAGTGGAAACCAACTTGAGTTTAGAAACTAAATCTTGAAAACGACCAGGTGGATGGGCTTTGGTGAAGATATCAGTAGTCTGATCGGCAGAAGATACAAAATGAAGATTGAGAGTACCATGGATTAGATGTTGATGTATAAAATGACAGTCAGTCTTGATATGCTTGGTACGATTATGAAAGACATCATTGGGAGCCATCAAAATAGCAATTTGATTGTCACAACATAGTGTGGTAGCTGTAGAATGAACAACACCAAGATCCTTGAATAGCTCCGCAACCCAAGAAGCTTTTGAATAGTATCAGCAAGAGCTTAATATTTAGCCTTAGTGCTAGAGAGAGCGATAAAAGTGTGCTTCTTTCTATGCCAAGAGATAGGTCTGTCACCCAAGAAGAAGCAGCCCAATCGACATCAGAGTAGGCACGGAGCTCAAGAGAAGAATGAGCAAAGTATTGAAGCCCTTGAAACAGAGTACCCTTAACATATCAGAACGAGTGATAGTGAGATAGATGAGATTGTCAACCAATTGACGGCAGAGAGTAACATCAAAGAGAGGTATGCCATCTAGAGGAGCGAGTCGAGCATTGGTTTTGAGAAGAGTAGGTACAGTTTTACTATACCATGTTGGAGAACCCATGAGCCTAACTCAACTTTGAAAATTGGCTTGCAAGGTGAGGGTTGTCCAAGGGCAAATATGGAAGTGATGACCTTCGTATCCGAGCAATGTGAGATTTCACTCACACCCTCCCTCACGCAAAGCGTGGATATGTGAGCTGAGAGTATGAACTGAGCGGTCCCAAGAGGAGAAGGCCCTTCAAAATCTAGCTCTGATACCATGTTGAGAGAAAGAAGAATTGTATATTGAATTAGTATATTACAAAAGTGAAGAGGAAGAAGTCAATTCAAACCGATGTGGGTTAAGCATACATACATTAGATTATATTCTCTAACCATACGAATTCTTGACTCTTGAATGTAGACTTTGTATCTCATGACCATAAAAAGTGGTTTTTTTTTTTTTGTATCAAAGACAAAAAAGAAATAGAATTAATTAGAGTTTTGGGTTGTTAACATAAATATCTTTGGTCCACATCTGAGAGAGAGAGAGAGAGAGAGAGAGAGAGAGAGAGAGAGAGAGAGAGAGAGAGAGACAGAGAGAGAGAGAGAGAGAGAGACAGAGACAGAGAGAGAGGTGAAATTTCTCTCTCATGTTCATAACTAGTATTTAAAAATTTTCCTTCCAGAAAAAATTTGTTTTTCACTCATATCCCCAGGTATGCAACAAACAAATGTGTCATTCAAGCTCAACTTAGCCTTAATCTCAAATTCTGGTGTTTATGTTTAATGAGAATGCTTAAGTGTTCTCTATTGCTTGTTTGCCGTGGCCTCTAATGTTGAGGTTTGATAGTACTCTTCTCCTCTTATTTGACTAATTTTATGAAGCTTAGCTTTTCCAAACAGACAAAACAAATAAATAATGTGTATAACATTTGCCACCAATAGATCCTCAGATAGAATCAAATGATAAGCAACATGCTATCAAATAAGTCTCCAATGGTTTTTTATTCTCTAAAACTCCTTGCTAAAAAAGAAATAAATAGAATATAATTAACGATTCAACTTTCATGTGAGTCGAACGACAAAGAAGGAGTTGCATAATGGAACTGCAAGATTTATTCCTTAAGTCTGACCTTTAAACTTAAAAGGCGAGAAAGCAATCATTGAAATTACATGAATTAATTAAAAAAATGATTAACCTCCTCCACATACCTGTAGTTACGGCCTTAAGAGTACCATAACCATTGTACCATACATTTAATTAAAAACAAAGTCTACATTTTCGTTGCCCTTATCAATGAACTCGCACATGGGATTTGATTTTGCGGTTATGAACAAATAAAGTACCAACTAAAACAGTTCTTCACATGGCCATTACATTAATTAATCAAGTCTAACATTAAACTCTTAATCATTAAACAGGGAATTCTGGCGTGACCATGATCATCCAACTATTCTTACATTGACCTAATTTCAGAATGGTTTTCATCATCGCAATATTCAAATGCATGAACATGGACAGAACAAGTGGATGACGAAAATTTATCATGGAAAGGACACCCAAATGACAAGCCTTTTAGTGCATCTAAGATGAAGGAATTATTCTCTAACTCTCATAATGTCATAAACTATGTTTTGGATTAGTTATTAAACAAAATCTTTGGCATTTAATGCTACTGGTGGAAATTATAAGCAAGCTAACATGGAGCCCAGTTCGTTTCATTTTATATTTATTTTTTCCTTTATAATTAATTACTTTGGTTCTTGGTGCACATGGCTTACTATGATTGATAGCAATCTAACCCTAAGTTATTAACCAAATTCTGCCACGTGGAAGCGAGAGAAGCCCATCCCAAATCAGGACCTGAAGTCATGGAGACGACTACGATATCCTAAATGATTGATTAGATAAGAAAGCAGCTCCATTATCCATATGCATCATCTACAATTTCTCCTGGTTCTGTGCATCTAAGCATATATATATATATATATATATATATATTCTAATTAGTGATTATGAAATTTTATAAATCGTAGAATATTCACCAGCACATGAGCTCATGTATATCAAGCTGCATGGTTGAGACAAATTGATGTTCTATTCTTGATCCAGAATTTCTTCAAATAATAATTTACTAAATGCAATAAACCAAAATATGCCCACCATAAATTGCAATGTTGTGTTACTTATTTTCTGATATGTGACTGTCAATATTGAGTATGCACAATAGTTAATGATTCATGATTGTAGTAGTAGTGATGATAATTGTATAAAAATGATACTACAAAGAAGAAGAGGAGAAGGAGGTTTGGATAATTTAACTAATAGATAAAGGAAAATCAGGTTTACAAGGAAGTGACGGCCATAGCAGGGATTGGAGGCTTTCTAATATTCTTGCGCTTTAAGCAATTAAAAGTGCCATATATGTATATAAATATACATATAAACACAAAATGTAGAACATAAACTACACCAGAGAAAAAGGGAAGGGAGGTGGTGGGGATGTTTGCCATGTCACGTTAATGGTCGTCTTCTTTCCGTACTTATAAAATTCTGATTTCCCAAGCAACTACCATATGCATGCATGCTTCCTTCTTTCCTTCTGTTTCAAATCCTTCCATAAATTTACTCGCATTCCTAAAACGCCCTTGCCATACATGTGCTCACCTATCGTTGACCTTCTTAATTATTGCCTTATATTGCATTTGTTAGATATAATACACTGTTTATCAGTGCTCATGACGTGAGGAAGGCCATCACGTTGGTAAATGATTAGAATAAAAAGTGAAGTTTAGTTGAAAAATTATAAGAGTTGAATATTGATTATATGAATGTAATCTATAAAGATTTGTAACCATATATATGAAAAGTTTTGATTCAATCACATCACTCTACGAAGAAATTTAGTATAAATTTTTTTATCTTGATTCCATGGTTGGAATGGAATGAAAATCTCCATTCATTCAATCAACCACCTAGATGAGCCTTTTATCATGTCTTACCAAAATTATATCGTTTGACATTAAAATTTGTTTTTTTATATGTATAACAATAAAATCATTTATTGCTTAATAAATTTTGAGTAAACTCATCCTAACCCTATATTTTTTTTAGATATGTATTAACTTCTCAATCAATTGAATGAAGATATCTAGTTGGACTATGAAATGGAAAGGATACTAGTCCCCCTTTCTCATATCTTAGGCTTGAAAGCTCTCATTTGAGAATCAATCTTTCGTTACAATTTAGGGTACGTGTATAGCATAACCATATAGGCAATTAAAATTCGAAAATCACTTTCTTCCATGCCAAGGGCAGTTTTGGAAGTATGACCTATAAAATGAAGGAAAGTGTACATGCCTCCCAAATTCGGCCAGCGTATTGTTTACAAATTTTTATTCCCCTGAACATGGCATTCAAACACTATATATACCCCCTCTAACCGCATCAACTTCTCACCGCCATCTCTCTCTCTCTCTCTCTCTCTCTCTCTCTCTCTCTCTCTCTCTCTCTCTCTCTGAAAATGGTGCCAATGACTTCTCTTATTCTCACACTTCTCTTCATCTTCTTCTATCAATCATTAGCAACTGCGACAACCTATAATGTGGTTACATTTGGAGCCAAAGGAGATGGCAAGTCTGACTCAACCCAGTCCTTCCTCAGTGCATGGGCTGCAGCTTGTAGCTCGACAAAGTCGGCCACAATCTCTGTGCCGCGGGGAAGGTACTTGCTTGGAAAAACAATCTTCGGTGGCCAATGCAAGAACAGCGCCATCACCATTCTTATTGCCGGCACTCTTGTAGCTCCCTCGGATTATCGTGTTCTCGGAAATGGCGGTAACTGGCTCGTGTTTGAGCAAGTCAACGGAGTTTCCATCTATGGTGGAACCCTTGATGGTCAAGGAACTGGTTTGTGGGCTTGCAAGGCCTCCGGTCAGAGTTGTCCTGGTGGAGCTACGGTATGTTAAAAGACTATGCTGTCGTTTTTCTACGTCAGTACCCCTTTTACCTTGTTTGGGACAGTTCAGTCCTTTCACTAGAAGGACGCCACAGTCATAAGAAAACGGGGTATCAAGGAAAACTGCAAATTTTAAATACATTGCCATTTGCCCTAATTCTAAAAAATTTCCCATTTTGGTCCACTTACATTTTCTGGGTCTTTTACCCTCAGTTTGAAACCAAATTCGTGTAGGAATTGGAATTCAAAATGGGAAAGGAAAGGAAAGGATTTCTAAGAATTTTTTTTTTTTTTTTGTGATTGGATATAATCGGAATTAAAAGGATTGGATTTATGAGGATTCCTTTTTTTTTTTTTTTCTGTTTGGTTTGCTTAATAGTTGAAAAGAAAATAACTTTGTAGACAATCATGCTCCTAGATTAGGTTAAGAAATAAAAACTTTTAAAAAAAATAAGGGCAATATGGGTAATTAGACTTTTTTAAGTTTCAATTCCCATAAAATCTAACCATTTTCAAAGGATTTGAAGATATTTTTTTTTTCTTTTCAAGTCCTACCAAATCAAATCTCATTTTAAATTCCATTCATTCTAAACATATCAAATTCCATTTTGAGATCTTAATTCTATCTAATCCCACCATTCCATTAGGGAAAAAACCAATAGAAATTTAATAGCGGTGATTTTAAATACTACTTCCATTCTGATTTAAACTAATCTTTGGTTTTGAAAACACTTCCGAGTTCTGAAAATTAAACTGAAACCCTTTGGTCCAATTTTGGGTTTAGCGGATCCATACGTATTTGTATTCTATAGTGTCATAAAGCTTGGTTTTAACTCAATGAACCTGATACAAAAAGTCAGAGACCCAGTCAACAAGATCTCATATTATTGCAGCAGAGATTCTATATTCCTAACATTACTTGTAAGCTAGTTTTACAAGTTTCAAAGGTCAACTATTTGCTTAGGCCATGTTATCTTGCCTTTTGGGTCCTAGTAATTTCATATGCTATAACGAATGAGTTGATTGAATAGTTATTAGTGGCCCTTGTTGGGCACCTGTAAAACAATCTTTCTTAATAGAATTCTTCTTCTTCTTCTTCTTCTTCCTTTTTTATTTTTTTGGGGCAATTTTAGATCATTGAGGTAATTGCATTTCCTTTGTGCATAACTGCAGACACTAGAATTTAGCAACTCGAACAACGTCGTTGTCAGAGGATTAACTTCGCTAAACAGTCAGATGTTCCATATTGTCATCAACAGCTGCAACAATGTCAAGCTACAGGGAGTGAAGGTCTCAGCCTCGGGCAACAGCCCAAACACAGATGGCATTCACGTTGCATCATCTTCAGGCATCACAATTTTGAACTCCAAGATTGCTACTGGGGACGATTGTATCTCAATAGGTCCAGGCACTAGAAATTTGTGGATTGAGAACATTGCCTGCGGCCCTGGCCATGGCATTAGGTAAGAGTTATATATACAATTCCAATGACTGAATACTCATGTATTGCATTTGGTTAATGTATGTGTATATATATATATATACGATGATGATGCATGTTTAATTGTGTTTTTGTGGTTGGTACAGCATTGGGAGTCTCGGCCAGGAGTTGCAAGAAGCTGGTGTGCAAAATGTTACAGTTAAAACGGTTACGTTTACGGGTACACAAAATGGTGTGAGGATAAAGACATGGGGCAGGCCTAGCAATGGATTTGTTAGGGGTGTGCTCTTCCAGCATGTTA
Organism: Euryodendron excelsum; assembly: GCA_033060915.1. Taxonomy (NCBI): domain Eukaryota; kingdom Viridiplantae; phylum Streptophyta; class Magnoliopsida; order Ericales; family Pentaphylacaceae; genus Euryodendron; species Euryodendron excelsum. The sequence goes on along the minus strand of CM065387.1, from coordinate 44,179,026 downwards.
CTATGGTTAATGTCCAAAACCCCGTCATCATCGACCAAAATTACTGCCCGGGCAACGAAAATTGCCCCAATCAGGTAAGGTTTCTTAAGGATGTTTGTGGAAGAAATGAAACTGAATGATGAACCTCTTCCCCCTAATCCCTATATGAAAGCCCAACTTGACCTCAAGAAGGCTTATTTGAGTCTGGTTTAAAACAATAATTAGCATTAGTGCCTGGGCATAATAGTTTATGCCCTTCTTCCAAGAACTTGAAAAACTAACTACTTTTGTTCTAAATTTTTGCTTCGCATGCAGGTATCGGGTGTACAGATTAGCGAGGTGACATATCAAGACATTCATGGGTCATCAGCAACAGAAGTAGCTGTGAAATTTGATTGTAGCAAACAATATCCATGCAGCAGGATAAGGTTGGAAGATGTAGCCATCACCTATAGGAATCAACCTGCCCAAGCTTCATGTGTTAATGCCGGAGGAACTGCTGCTGGTTTAGTCAATCCCACAAGCTGCTTGTAGGGAAGGAAAAGACATATATAGAGGGAAAGCATCTGTTTTGTTTCACTAATCCTAGCATAAGAAATCAACCCGAAAATGATGGTACTTGCTTGAGCCTGTGGCGGTATCAGTCCATTGAGCCTGGAGCCTGGCCTTGCAAGTGGTATAGTTCAAGCCACATTTTTAGGTGTTGTTTAAAACAATCATTGTAAGAGGATATGCTTTTCTTGAATGAATTAAAAGTTCATGTTTGGTTTTCTTATTTCCCCTTTCCTTGACTTCAAAATTGAACTTTGTTTGGTTATCTAATTCCCCTCTCTGTGGCTTCAAAGTTGAAACGTTCTCTTATTTCTATTCAACAGTGTTATGCTGTGGTTGTACTGTTGAATAGGAATTAGCTAGGATCAAAGGAGTTACAATATGCTATCAATGAACCCGTAATATGCACGGATCATAAATATAGAATTATAAGTTAGTTTTTTAAATATTTTTTTTATAAATCGTGTATTTAAAATATGATATTAAATAATTAAATATGTTTAAAATATTTTTTCTTTTCTAATAGCCATAAAAAGAAAAAATATAGAAAGAAAATTTACATCATTACTATTATAAGTCACACTTTTAATATACATTTGTTTATTAGGAACATCTACATTAAGTTTATTGGGGCATACTCAGGATTGAAAAGAAAGAAACAAAATTATAAATAAAAAAAAAAGAGTTAAATCTAGGGCACCATTATATATTGATTCAATTCATAAATCTTACACACACACACACACACACACACACACACACACACTTATAATATCTATCAAGAAAAAGTCATTCAAATTAATAAAACAATATAATTACACTTTATTCTTTAAGAGAATACAAATTAATAATGAAATGAGAGTAATTGAATTTTCATACGGTAGTTAAAATAGGTATACATATATCTTTTAATTCCATGCTTAAATAATGTCCGTTTGTAAAACTACATAATAGAAAGTTTGTATACTTTAACTGTATCAGATTTTTTAGAATTTTTTCTTTCTTCTTTTGGGTAATTGTTTTAATATAATTGAATAAATGAATTATAAAAAGTCATTATGTTTTTTAGCAATGAAACATCACTAAAATTTTTTCATTTGTATACCGTGTCAATCATTTCTTTTTTGTTAGCTACATGATCTATATTTCGTGGGCTCATTTTTAATGGGCTTATACTTAAGCATATATACATGATCTTAACTATATTGCAATACACATTAAAAAAATCATAACGCACAAAGTAAAAGCAGCTTATTTTCTCCATTAATTATTATTTTATATGCTTGTTAACCTTTTTAAGGTCATCTTTATTAAGTTTGAGAAAATCTAATCCACAAAAAAAAAAATCACAAATATATGAAGTTAAAATTCTTTGAAAAGAGTATTATTTATAGAAATTCAAATAGATTGTTAGATTTAGCTACTATATTCATTATAAAGAATTCATGATGACATATTGATATTTAGATTTTAATTATCTTAAATGACTTTTAAAGTTTCTATATTAAAAGGGTGACAATCCAAGAAATATTACTATATTAATTAAATTGCCTATGGCTTTACGACATTTATATTTTCGTATTTTTGAAATTCAAAAATTTGAGAAAAATGAATCAAGAATTTGAAGTTCAAAGGCCTAAAAATGTATTGCTATAATATATAGTATAGATAGATACTTAAATCTAGCCTAAGTTTCAATTTGAATAAAATTAAAATTCTTTGAAAAGAAAATAATTTGTAAGAATTCAGATATATGGTGAGATTTAGTTACCATATTAATTATAAACAATCTAAAATGATATATCTATGTTCAGATTTAAATATCTTCTTAAATGGATTTTCAAGTTTTCATATTGATAGGGTGAATCGCTCCTTAAGATTTTGTATGTTAAGCTTCTGCAAAAGAACGGGTGTCGTGATTAAAGTGTAAATCGGTGAGTACTAGAATCAATTTCATCAAGAATCGAAATTAATATGATACTAGCATTTCACTAACACTCATTTAACTAAGAATAAATTGCAAATGAAGGGGAATTGGACCAAAGATAGACCAAAAACCGTTTATTGTTTGAGAGATTGAGTTAACTAAACTAATGCAAAGAAATTAACAACAAATGCGAGCAATTAAAACTAGATTTAAATGCAATTAATGAGGCTTGGATACAACTGATTCAATCAATCAATTCATAATAAGAGTTTCAATAGAGAAATTTATAACTCAAATCAAATATCACTCTATGGATACTTGATTCAGAAGATTTAGACTATAAAGCCTTGGATTCATACTTAATTGAGAATAGATTAGTGTTCAATTGAAAAGAGTCATAAATTCAAACCATATATTTCTGCAATCCCTATACCAATTGTGAAATTGTGCATAGAAATTGCCAAATGAGATTATGAATCTAGGTTTTCTAAGAAATCTACACTCAATTAAGATGAATTAAAGAGAACTTAAGATAAATCAATGAGATCCATATATTTCCATTAAAATCCCTTGAAGATCCTTGGTTGATCTTTACAATTGTACCCAAGGATGAGTTTAGCTACTTGAATCCATGGTAGAAATGCAATAAAATTGGAAGATCTTGTATTAATTTGCAAGGAAAGTGATGTTTGGATATAAGGAAAATGATAGCAAATACAAGAAAAACTAGGAAAATACTACTCTCTCCCTCTACAATGCTCTCAAGTACTAACTATATCTAAGTAAACTCAGTACAAAAAGCTGAGAACCCCAATTTTTTTAGCAGAAATCTAATTCTAATTTATAGGCAAAAATAGAGCAAGGGGTCTGTAGACCGTGCGCACGGTGGTCCACCATGCGCACAGTTGACAATATCTTACGAACGGTCTTTCTATGCTAAACACCCCCTCTATGAAGTTTGATAAATCTCTATAGGAGTTCACATAGTTGGGTCCACCGTGCACATGGATTGTTAACCATGCGAATGGTTAACTACACCGTGCGCATGGTCAAATGACCATGAAGCCATTGGAAGCTTTCTTTCTCCCTTTCTAAGTTCAAAACCTATAAATCAGGCCATTAAACATCATTAGGGGCATTATTAAGCTAAAACAAGAGTATAATTAATCTCATTGAACTAATTAAAACTATTTAGGGACTAAGAATTACACTTTTTGGAGTGTAATCACACCGTCAACTTATTTTTTGCTAATCCCTAGCAAAACACTAAATAAAAGATAAACTCCATTTTCGTAAGGAACACAGATGTATTTATCATATCCACCAAATCTTGAAATCCTTAGCGGATGAGTGGTGTCTCGTGAGGGTTTCTAGTGATGATACCTATAAACATCCCTTTGTGAATTACAATTAGAGATAAGAATAAGGAGAACATGCATAATTCAACTCAAGTAAACATTAGATGCCACTCCTAACTCCTAATACATGCAAGAGTATGCAACAATACATACAAAAGAGATTTTCTAGTGTGTGGGTGAAGAATCATGCTATATAACTCAAATAAAACGCACTTATGCATTCCCAAACCTTTAAGTTTTGATTGAAATCCTCATTGGTCATATACTCACAAAGGAATACCCACATGGTTATTACAATGATATGCTTATCATAAGAGTAAATGTCAAGGAAAGCAAAAGAACATACCAAAATACAAAAATCGAAAAGATATAAGTGTATCAACCTAGCATAGTGATACGCTTCCAGATGTGCTTCACAACCGGAGTCACTCCGCAAGAATACGGAGGTCACGATGTAGAAAAACCGGAGAATTCAGTGTCATTCTCTCCTAAGAGAATTCTGCAAATATAGCAACAAAGCTCAATTAGCACAGGCACTTATCTTGATGGATTGCAAAGGAAAATTCTTTTCTTTTTCTAACATAAAAGAGACCGAAAATTTGTTGGTTTTGAGATTATGGTTGTTCAATGGTTAGTACAATACCTTAATAACTGATGAAGGCAATAAAATCTAGTTTTACGTAATTAGGAAAAAAGCTTAGATATGGTTATTTCAATCCACCAATTCACAACAAGGGTTTCCAGTGAGAGGTTTATGACTCAAATCAAGAATCGCACCTTGGATTCTTGATCCAAAAAATGTCGACTATAAAAATGTGGGTTTATGTTTGATTGAGCATAAAGATGAAATCTATGACTAGCACTCTAGAATCAAAACTTAGACATGTGCAATACTTATACCAAATATTGATTTGTGCATAAACATTGCCAATAGGGGTTATGAATCCAAGTTTTTCTAATGAATCTCATGTTAAATCAAATGGAACCATAGAAGGCTAAGAATATGGCTTTAAAGTTCATGCATCTCATTTTCAACCCTTGAAGATCCTTGGTAGATCTTCACAACCACATCCAAGGAATGTTTAGCTACTTAAATCCATGGCAAAGAGCATAAATGAAGATAAATCCACCATTAAACTATGTAGAACTAGTGTTTGGTTGCTAAGAAAATGACAAGAAAATAGAGAAACAAAATATTCACTTCATAAATGAACATTCATTTACAATGATCCAAGAGTAATAAATGATAATATGACAAAGCTTTAAAGTAAATCTAACTAAAAACCTTACAAAATATCCAAAAGTTCCCCTTTAAAAGCTACTCCTACTGTCCAGATCTGCAGATTCTCGCACAAAACCTTTTGTTCTCGTATATACAGCTTTTATACTCTGCAGAAAAACAGACTCTATACAGACCGATCGATCGGTAGGGTGACCAATCGAACGGCCGATCAAATGGTCATGGCAATCGAACGCTCGATCGATCGCAAAACCGACGTCTCTGAAGTTTGCATTTGTGTCGTTTGTTGAGGGAGTTCCGACGTCACCGATTGAACGGTCGATCGATCGGAAAAACGCCCTCTCTGAAGTTTGCTACAGAAGGTTAAACAGAGATTACCGATCGATCAGTGGGCCTGGCGATCAATCGGCCGATCAAACGTTCCATGGATCGTTCGATCGGCCGATCGATTGGTTTGTTGGCCCGATCGAACAGTCATCTTAATTTTTGCCCGTTTGCCTCGTCTTAAGCTCTGATTCCTATAAGAAGTGCACAAAAGGGTTTTAATGCATTTTAGGAGTTAAAATACTAAATTAACACTGAAATTCAACTAATCAACCACCAATTTAGGCCTAGAGATTACTATTTCTGAGAGTAATCAACACCCCCCAACTAAGCCTTTGACAGTCCCTATCAAAGTACGAAAAGAAAAACAAAAATATACACAACATGTATTAACCTCATTCAAGTCAAATCTCCACCCACCTAGGTTGTGAACCATCACAAGGCAAAGGCATAAAGCATGGAAGAAAGAAAGCACATTGATGTGTACTACCAATGACATATGACCCTAATTGCTCATAACTCGTACAATTATGTCCTTGATGCTTCGATCCAAGTCTCACAAGGCATACACTCAACTTTGAACATGAACACTCATGGTCCCTCAATGGAAAGCTCTTTTAACGAGTACATGTATAAATCATACAAGTAGAGCAATTCCGAAACCAAAAATGAATAAATTGTAAGTGTATCGACTTGGCATAGCTTAATGAAGGAATATTCACAGTTTAAGGATAATTTAGAAAATTGACATTAATGCCTTATACACAATTGAATTAAAGATTCATGTATCTTTGGATATTGAGGCCATAAGGGTGATGAATGAAAGAAAAAGCCATGTAAGAGGGTAGAAAGTGGTAAAAGGTTTCAACATATGCATGCTTATTACACATGATGATCAATGACATTCACTTCCGCACTTTCAATCTTTTGAATCACTTTTGCAATTTTTTTCATCTTCCTTCACCTCACTTTTTTTTTTTTTAAATACACCTTTTCAACCCTTTCTTTATATATTTCTTCTTTTTTTTTTCTTTCCTTTACTCTTCAACTCCAATACACTTCCAACTTTACAAATGTAAGAACAATGCATCAATTGGCGTTGACAACTTTTAAACTTATGCACATGCATATGAATATTAAGAAGAAGAAAAATACACATGAAATGGTTTGATGGAATGAAATGGCTTATGCGTTTAGAATCCGAAGAATACAACAAATCAAAACTTAAAAAATGTATAAGGGGTCAATAAATCTATCTAACACTCGAATATGTAAACCAAAATCAAATATAATGAAGCTATTCAATGAATAAGGATCAACAAAAATAATCTTGAATAAATGTGATTCACTCTTCAAATGCGATAAATAGGCTCTAAAGCTCACACGGCAAAAATCTTCCCCTTATAAGGACATGCATGCATAAGAATAAAACATAAGGCATCACATAACATGTTAGTGCACAACAATGTGAATTGTCTCTTATAATGATTTTATACCAAAAACTTGCAATGTATCATAATCGCTAAGGTGGGTTAATCATCAACTCAAATTTAATAAAAAACATGGTATGGTGCTTGTCTGAAACAACCTTGACACCTCCATCACAAAAATCCAAAAAGAAATAATATCAACAATTAAGGACATAGCTAAGGTGTCAAGTTATAGAAAAGAGCGATACTGATACCATACAATACCCATTACCTCAGTCAAAACAATACATGCGATATGGATATCAATCAAAAAGTATACCCGTAACTGAAATGCCAAAATATACCTGGGATAGACAAAAAAATACAAAAAAGGGTATGACAAAATAGGAAAGATCATTATACAAATAGCTCAAAAATAAATACATCCACTATAATAAAAAAGATTTAGATACATCATATGAAATGAAATGCTATAAAGTGCACAATGCATCTAATCTAATTGGAGATCAGAAAAGAAGTCCCTATCATCATCCGGAGGAGGCCGTCTAAGGTGCTGGATGATCTCCTAGAGTCGAGTGGACTGTGTCTGCTGCTATTGCTGAATGTCAGTCAACTGAGCCTGAAGTGTAGCACTGGCAGTGTCCTAGAGATCTAATCTAGCCATAATGTTGGCCTGCCACTGCTGGCGCTCTGTTTGCTGAATGGTCAGCTGCTCCTAGATGGCTGCCAAAGTCTGAAGTATCGTCCCCTGAGCTGGCTCCTCCTGATCTTGAGCCTAGGGCTGCGCTGTCTGCTCTGTCTGATCATGCTGCTGCTCCCCTGACTGGATCTCGGCCTGTGTCTGAGAAGGCAGTTGCTGAGAAGATGAGAGAGTTGAACTAGCTGCCCCCCCCCCCTTCGCCAACTGCCCTGCCGCCCTCTTCTCTATCTTCCAATCTATGTTAGTCGAGGAGGATAGCAGGACAACATCTGCAACGCTAATCCCAACCGCCCTAATCCTCGCTATTAGAAAGCAACCAAAAGGGATGCTGGATTGGGGAGTAGCAACCTGGGTCCTGGCCCATAGTTCCACATACATGAAGTGAGGCAAGTCAATAGTCTTGCTCATCCCAATAGCCTACTGATTACACCTTAAAAGTGTAATCATAAGCCCTTAATTTGCACATTGTTAAACTTAAATTGTAGTTAATTATCTTATTTTAGTTTAATATTTGATTAATTGTATTTTGTGTGTGCTTTGTAGGTTATAGGAGCTAATAAAGGCATTTAGACGCAAAGAATGATCAAAACAGGATTAAAACGAGCAAACTGGTCATGAGAAGTCCAACCTGTCTTTGTATTTTGGCGATAACATTTCACTCCAACATTCGATTGAGCTGATTTTTGCGGCATTGGAAAGAAGACTTCAAGAGCTACAACTTGTCATCTAATGTGCATCGGCTGAATTGAGCTCTAGGGTGGTCAAATTAAGTTTCAAAGTTGCTGGGTCGAACAGGGATAAATAGTATCCGTCCGAACAGTGAGTTCGAACAGTTGCTGTTCATCGTACGGATGGTTACTGTTCACCATCCAAACAGTGAACAGTACCTGTCTGAACGGTGAATAGTACTGTTCGGACGGTGAATAGTGCGTCCGGACGGTTACCGTTCACCGTCCGGACGCACTTCAAACGGCCGTTAGACGCACTGTTCGGACGGTATTCGGATGATTATTGTTCATCCAGAATGCATTTTTGGTACACCTCCAGATGTGCTTCACAACCGGAGTTACTCCGCAAGAGTACAGAGGTCGCGCATGTAGTAAAAACCGGAGGATCCGGTGTCGTTCTATCCCAAGAGAATTCTGAAAATATAGCAACAAAGCTTAACTAGCACGTGCACTTATCTTGATGGATTGCAAATGAAAATTCTTTTCTTTTCCTAACTTAAAAGAGACCGAAAATATGTTGGTTTTGAGATGATGGTGCTTCAATGCTTAATGCAATAACTTAATGACTAATGAGGGCAATCAAATCTAGTTTTATGTAATTTAGGAAAAAAGCTTAGACATGGTTGTTTCGATCCACCAATTCACAACAAGGGTTTCCAATGAGAGGTTTATAACTCAAATCAAGAATCACACCTTGGATTCTTGAATCGGAAAATGTCGACTATAAAAATGTGAATTTTTGTTGGATTGAGCATAAAGAGGAAATCTATAATTGGCACCTTAGAATCAAACTTTAGACATGTGCAATACCTGTACCAAACATTGATTTGTGCATAAATATTGCCAAGGGATTATGAATCTAAGTTTTTCTAATGAATCTCATACTAAATCAAATGGAACCATAGAATTTTAAGGATATGAGTTTAAAGTTCATACAACTCATTTTCAACCCTTTGAAGATGCTTGGTGGATCTTCACAACCACATCCAAGGGATGTTTAGCTACTAGAATCCATGTCAAAGAGCATAAAAGAAGACAAATCTACCATTAAACTATATAGCACTAGTGTTTGCTTGTTAAGAAAGTGAGGCAAAACGGCAAGAAAATGAGGGAAAATGGCTAGAAAGAGTAGAAAAACATTTACTTCATATATATCAAGCATTCATTTACAATGATCCAAAACAAATAAATGACAACAATACAAAGCATTAAAGTAAATCTAACTAAAAACCTTACAAAATAACAAAATACCCCTTTTGGAAGCTCCTCCTCTGTCCAGTTCTGCAGAAAAAACCCTAGAATCCACTTTGTCCCGTATATACAGCTTTTATACTCTGCAGAAAAACAGAGCTTGTACAAATCGATCGATCAGTAGGGCGACCGATCGAACGGCCGATCGAACGGCGATGGCGATCGAACGCCTGATCGATCGCAAAACCGACCCCTCTGAAGTTTGCATTTCTGTCGTCTGTTGAGAGAATTTCGACATCACCGATCGAACGACCGATCTATCAAAAAAACGCCCTCTCTGAAGTTTGCTACAGAAGGTCAAATAAAGAATCACCGATCGATCGGTGATCTTGTGATCGATCGGCCGATCGAACGTTCCATGGACCGTTCGATTGGGCGATCGATCGGTCCTCCTCATATTTGCCCATTTGCCTTAGTTTAAGCTCCAATTCCTGTAAGAAGTGCACAAAAAGAGTTTTAATGCATTTTAGGAGTTAAAATACTAAATTAACACTGAAATTCAACTAATCAACTAACCATTTAAGCCTAGAGATTACTATTTCTGAGAGTAATCAACACCCCCCAACTAAGCCTTTGATAGTCCCTATCAAAGTATGAGAGGAAAAACAAAAATATACACATGTATTAACCTTATTCAAGTCAAATCTCCATCCACCTAGGTTGTGAACCATCGTAAGGCAAAGGCATAAAACATGGAAAAAATAAAACACATTGACGCGTACTACCAATGACATATGACCTTAATGATTCAAAACTCCTACAATTACGTCTTTGATGCTTCGATCCAAGTCTCACAAGGCATATACTCAACTTTAAACATGAACACTCATGGTCTCTCATTGGAAAGCTCTTTTAACGAGTAAATATATAAATCATGCAAGTAGAGCAATTCTGAAACCAAAAATGAATAAATTATAAGTGTATCGACTTGGCATAGCTTCATGAAGGAATATTCACAGCTTAAGCATAATTTAGAAAATTGACATTAATGCCTTATACACAATTGAATTAAAGATTCATATATCTTCGGATATCAAGGCCATAAGGGTGATGAATAAAAGAAGAGCCATGTAAGAGGATAGAAAGTGGTAAAAGGTTTCAACATATGCATGCGCATTACACATGATGATCAATGATATTCACTTCCGCACTTCGAATCTTTTGAATCACTTTTGTAATCTTCCTTCACCTCACTTCTTTTGTATTTGATTCTTTCTCTTTTTTTTTTTTGGGTATACCTTTTCATCCCTTTGTCTCTATATATATTTTTCTTTACTCTTCAACTCCATACACTTCTAACTTTACAAATATAAGAGCAATGCATCTATTGGCATTGACAATTTTTAAACTAATGCACATGCATATGAACATTAAAAGGAAGAAAAATACCCATGAAATGGCTTAATGGAATGAAATGGCCTATGCGTTTAAAATCCGAAGAATACAACAAATCAAAACTTCAAAAGTGTATAAGGGGTTAATAAATCTATCTAACACTCGAACATGTAAACCAAAATCAAATATAATAAAGCTATTTAATGAATGAGGATCAACAAAAATAATCTTGAATAAATGTGATTCACTCTTCAAAGGCGATAAATAGGCTCTAAAGCTCACACAGTAAAAATCTCCACCTTATAAGGACATACATGCATAAGAATGATACACAAGGCATCACATAACATGTTAGTGCGCAACAATATGAATTGTCTCTTATAACGATTTTATGCCAAAAACTTACAATGTATCATAATCTCTAAGATGGATTAATCATCAATTCAAATTTAATCAAAAGCATGGTATGGTACTTGTTTGAAACAACCTTGATACCTCCATCACAAAAATCCAAAAAGAAATGATATCAACAATTAAGGACATAGCTAAGGTGTCAAGTTATAGAAAAGAGCGATACTGATACCATACAATACCCATTACCTCGGTCGAAACAATACATGCGATATGGATATCAATCAAAAAGTATACCCGTAACTGAAATGCCAAAATATACCTGGGATAGACAAAAAAATACAATAAACGAATACAAAAAGGGGTATGACAAAATAGGAAAGATCACTATACAAACAGCTCAAAAATAAATACATCCACTATAATAAAAAAGATTTAGATACATGATATGAAATGAAATGCTATGAAGTGCATAATGCATCTAATCTAACTGGAGATCAGAAAAGAAGTCCCTATCATCATCCGGAGGAGGCCGTCCAAGGTGCTGGATGATCTCCTAGAGTCGAATGGACTGTGTCTGTTGCTGCTGCTGAATGTTAGTCAGCTGACCCTGAAGTGTAGCAATGACAGTGTCTTAGAGATCTAATCTAGCCATAATGTCAGCCTGCCATTGCTGGCGCTCTGTCTGCTGAGTGGTCAGCTGTTCCTCGATGGCTGCCAAAGTCTGAAGTAACGTTCCCTAAGCCGGCTCCTCCTGATCCTGAGCCTGAGCCTAAGCTTGAGCCTGAGGTGGCTGCTCTGTCTGATCCTGCCGCTGCCCCCCTGACTGGGTCTCCTCCTGTGTCTGAGAAGGCGGTTGCTGAGAAGATGAGTGAGCTGAACTAGCTGACCCCCCCCTTCTTCAACAACTGCCCTACCGCCCTCTTCTCTGTCTTCTAGTCTATGTCAATCGAGGAGGAAAGCAGGGCAACATCTACAACACTAACCCTAGCCGCCCTAATCCTCACTATCAGAAAGCAACCAAAAGGGATGCTGGATTGGAGAGTAGCAACCTAGGTCGCGGCCTACAATGCCATACACATGAAGTGGGGCAAGTCAATAGTCCTGCTCGTGTCAATAGCCCACATCAACTGCCCCCACATCCTACTACACTCCACCGTCCTCCCCAATGGAAAGATCGAATAGCATGTCCAAAGGAACAGCGGGTGGTATCTGGGGGCAACCTGCCTAATCCTGATCTGGGAAGCAGTCCAGGACTCTCCCGGTGCTAGAATCTCAGCGCACATCTCCTCATGAGATGGTGGGTGCTACCCATCATAAGAGAACTGAGGGTTAGCAACCCTCGGTATACCAAATTGCTCAGCAAAGGAATCCAGGGTGATAACAACATGCCTACCCCGAACCCAAGAGCGAATAATATGCTTGTCGCCACCAACGGGGTCCGATGAAATGTTGGCCATGAACTCTGCCACGAGGGTGGCTGAGTACTGGCCTCTAAAGGAAGCTAAACTTAACAACTGGCGATCGGTCAATGGCTTGAGCCAACCATATGGCTCACCATCCAACTGACTCACGGTCCAACGCCTCTCTACTACTACCTTACGGGTGCTCCACACCCGTCCAAACTCTCGCTCCTGATCTCTCCCCCAAAAATGAGTAGTATCATACTCTCTCTCTCTCTCTCTCTCCCTCCTAGCATGCTCTCGCTGGAGCTGCTGAAACTGAGCCAGAGTCTGAGAAGTCCTCACCCCAGCTATACCCTCAGTACTCCTAGTCTCGACCATAGCCCTCTAACTAAGCTAAGTACAGCTGGAAATGAAAAGAATGGACAAAGATTGGCGGAAGGAATACCTCTCGAAGCACAGAAAACTGTGAAAAGGCGAGGCAAAGTCCACCAAAGTGAGCTGGCAGGGCCTTGCTACTCCAATATATAAACAGACTCTCAAAACTCTCAAATACTCGCGAGCGAAAGTGAATGAACAGTGAAACTATGGGATTTTATAGGCAGCTTTGTCACCGATCGATCGGCTCTTAAACCGATCGATCGCCATACGGACCGATCGAAATGGAACGCCACCGATCGAACGGCCGATCGATCGATACCGCTTCCTTTCGATCAGTGCGGTAATAAATTCCATGCCCGATCAATCGCTAGTCTTCATCGTTTGATCGGCCGATCGATCGCAACGTACACGATCAATCGGCCGATCGATCAGTTTGGCCTACCGATCGATCACAAAAACAGCCTCTCTAAAGTTCTGCAGAAATTCATAGAATTTTCCATAGCAACATGCAAATGGTCCCCCCCCCCCCCAACTGGAATCATACCATGACCTCAAGGCATGAGGAAAATGGACGAGAAAAAGAACAACAGGGTGGCCGGGACCCTCGGGAATACGAATGTACACAACTAACTACCAAAAAGAAAAGAGAAAGAAACCTTTAAAAAGGAAAACAAAAGAACTACTCTTAAACTATAAAACACGACAATCTAATGTCACTCACAGGACGGTGGATCAATGAGATCCACACAATTCAACTCCCCTTGGAACGACTCAAAATACGGCTTTAGCCGCTGACCATTCACCTTAAATGCCGAGCCATTTGTGAGATTTTGCACCTCAATGACTCCATGGGAAAAAACTTCTTTCACAAGGTATGGCCCGGCCCACTTACTCCGCAATTTGCCCGGAAATAGATGCAAGCGTGAATCATACAATAACACTTTTTGGCCAACTTTGAAAGTTTTTCGAATGATATGTTGGTCATGAAAGTGTTTCATCCGAGCCTTAGCAATTTTTGCATTTTCAAATGAATCATTGCGGAGTTCATCTAACTCATTGAGTTGGAGTTCGCGGTGGGTACCCGCAACATCAATATCCTCATTACATTGACGAATCGCCCAATATGCTTTATACTCAATTTCGACGGGAAGATGACAGGCCTTCCCGTATACAAGTCTATAGGATGATACGGCAAGAATGGTTTTATAACCTGTGCGGTATGCCCACAACCCATCGGTCAATCTAAGAGACCAATCTTTCCTATTTGGATTGACGGTTTTCTCAAAAATCCGCTTGATTTCCCAATTGGCCAACTCTACTTGCCCTTGCGTTTGAGGATGGTATGGTAATCCAACCTTATGGACCACTCCATACTTACGCATTATAGACGCAAAGGGCTTGTTACAAAAATGCGAACCGCCATCACTTATCACGACTCGAGACATGCCATACCTACAAAAAATGTTCTCTTTCAAAAATCGCAAGACCACATGGTGGTCATTGCTTCGGGTGGCAATTGCTTCCACCCACTTGGAGACATAATCGACCGCAACAAGAATAAAAGGGTAGCCACATGAGTTAGGAAACGGTCCCATGAAATCAATCCCCCAAAAATCAAATATTTCCAAAATAGTAATGGGGTGAAGAGGCATCATGTGCCTCTTAAAAAGTGTCCCTAACTGTTGGCACCTATCGCAAGTAAGACACAAGGTATGTACATCCTTGAACATGGTGGACCAATAAAGCCCACATTACAAAATTTTAGCCGTGGTTTTCTTGGGGGAGAAGTGTCCTCCACAAGCATGAGAATGACAAAACTCTATTACTTGTTGAAATTCATGATTTGGGACACACCGATGAATGATTTGGTCCGAACAATACTTAAACAAGTGAGGATCATCCCACAAAAAATAGTGCACATTCCGGAAGAATTTATGCTTGTCAATTGATGGCCATATGGAACGAACCTCATCGGTGATAAGGAAGTTCGCAATGTCCACAAACTAAGGGGTTGAAACTTGCTCAACGGCACTCATATGCATGAGATGCTCATCCGGAAAGTGCTCCTTGATAGGGGTTGGGTCTATGGCTCGCCCATTTAAGGGAAGCCGAGACAAGTGGTCCGCAACTACATTTTCAATCCCTTTTTTATCACGTATTTCAATATGAAATTCTTAGAGCAAAAGTATCTATTGAATGAGGCGCTGTTTTGCATCAGGTTTTGTGAGGAGATACTTTAGTGCAGCATGGTCGGTGTAGATGATGACTAATGACCCAATCAAGTAAGACCTAAATTTGTCTAGTACAAAAACCACTGCAAGGAGTTCTTTCTCGGTTGTAGTATAGTTGATTTGAGCTTCATTGAGAGTTCTAGAGGCATAATAAGTGACATAAGGCTTCTTATTAACTCTTTGTGCTAGGACAGCCCCCATGGCATAGTCGCTAGCATCACATATTAGCTCAAATGGGAGAGACCAATTGGGTGCTCAAATGATTGGGGCTGTGGTCAAAAGTCCCTTCAACTTGTCAAAAGCTTGTTGACAAGAAGATGTCCACTCAAAGGGAACATCTTGGGATAAAAGATGACACATGGGCCTAGAGATTGCACTAAAACCCTCAATGAAACGCCGATAGAAACCGGCATGCCCAAGAAATGATCTAACCTCCTTCACACACGTTGGGGCGGACAATTTTTGAATGAGTTCAATTTTTGCTTTATCTACTTCAAGCCCTTTAGCCGACACAATATGGCCCAAAACTATACCACTTGTAACCATAAAATGACATTTTTCCCAATTGAGCACAAGGTTACTCTCCTCACATCTCATCAAAACTTTTCCTAGATTACCAAGACAACCTTCATAAGTATCCCCATAGACGGAAAAATCATCCATGAAGACTTCGACAATTTGCTCAACCATGTCGCTAAATATGCTCATAATGCACCTTTGAAATGTTGTCGGTGCATTACATAGCCCGAAGGGCATACGTTTATAAGCATATGTGCCAAAGGGACAAGTGAATGTTGTCTTGGCTTGATCCTCAAGGGCTACATCAATTTGATTGTACCCTGAATATCCATTTAGAAAACAATAGAAAGCCTTACCGGACACCCTTTCTAGGACTTGATCAAGGAAGGGTAAAGGGAAATGGTCCTTTCAGGTCACATTATTGAGGCGGCGATAATCAATGCACATTCACCACCCGGTTTGCACACGGGTTGGCACTAACTCATTGTTATCATTTCTTATCACCGTGACACCCGATTTCTTAGGCACCACTTGGGTCGGACTAACCCATTTCGAATCGGAGATGGGGTAAATGATATCCGCATCAAGCAATTTTAAAACCTCACCTTTAACCACTTCCTTCATATTGGGATTCAATCACTTTTGTATTTGACGAATGGATTTAGCCTCCTCTTTTAAGAAAATGCGATGAGTGCACATGAGAGGACTAATCCCATGAAGGTCGGCGATAGTCCATCCTAGGGCTTTTCTATGTTTCCTAAGCAATGTTATCAACCATTCCTCTTGGCTCCCAGACAAGCTAGAGGAAATCACAACCGGGTACGACTCCCCATCCCCTAAAAATGCATACTTTAAATTGGAAGGCAAAGGCTTCCTCTCGGGAATGGGAGGCTTCTCCTCCGAAGGAATTGGTTTCTCACCACTAGGGTGGAGGGGTTCAAAAGAAGGGGTCCATTGACCCACATGTAAACACTCCTCTCTCTCACCCTTTAAATAAGAAAATTCACTCAACGCCATGCCCTCACTATCAAGTGAAGCATGCGGTTCACCTCTCACTAATGCCCTCTCCAAGGGGTCCTCAAAAATCTCCAACTCAAAGTGTTCTTAAACTATGCTCTCTATGATGTCTACCTCCTAGATATCCTCACATTCCCCCTTTTGTTTAACAATCGAAAAGATGTTAAGCTCGAAGGTGGTGTTGCTAAAAGACAATTTCACTAACCCATTCCTACAATGAATGATGGCATTGGAAGTAGCTAGAAAAGGGCGTCCCAAAATCACAGGAATTTAGTTGTGAACTATACAACTCTCAACAGGTTGGGTGTCTAGGACAATGAAATCGACCGGGAAGCAAAAGTTATCAACTTGGATGAGAATATCCTCGATAATACCTTTTGGAACCTTTATAGAACGATCCGCCAATTGCAAGGTAACCCAAGTAGGGCTCAACTCTCTTAGGCCAAGTTCCTTATACACTGAAAAGGGTAAAAGGTTGACACTAGACCCTAAGTCTAACAAGGCACGATTGATCTTGATATTCCCAATGGTACAAGAAATAGTAGGACATTCGGGGTCCTTGAATTTCGGCACAGTTTTGCATTGTAAAATCGCACTTTGATTTTCGTTCATCATGGCGGTTTCCTTGACATGCAACCTTCGCTGAAAAGTGCATAAGTCCTTTAAGAACTTAGCATAAGAAGGTATTTGCTTGATTGTGTCAAGGATAGGGATGTTGACTTTTACTTGTTTGAACACTTCATAAATTTCCGCATTTAGAAGTTCATTTTTTGGTTTGGTTAACCTTTGCGGGAATGGAGTATGTTCGACTATGTCGCTTCTCTTATCCCTCTCACTTTCACTCAAAACCTCGATGGGATTGGCTAAGTTTCTCCCCCCCCTTCTCTCGGCTCTTTTTCCTCTTTCTCTTTTTCTCCTTGGCCAACACTATTCCTAAAAGTCTCATCCCGAGGTGGGATAGTTTTATCAATGGTCTTGCCACTTCTAAGGGTGGTTATGGCTTGCACTTGGTCATGACTCGTACTAGGGTCAGTCTTACCCTCGGTTATGTGTACTTGCCTAACCGCCGGGTTAAGTTGAGGTTAAGCCGAGAATCTTCCCGAGACATTTTGGGTCAAAGCTTGTGTCAATATAGACATTTGCTTTTGGATGTCCTCAAGTAATCTAAAGTGTTGGTCTAACACCTTCTCTTGTTTATCAACCCTTGAACTAACCCCCCTCATGTCATTGGCAAGTTGGTAAACATTGTCCTTTATGGGCTTCCTATGGAGGAGTTGATATGGCCTTGGTTGATTTTGGAATTGGGTCACGGGTGCTTGTTGGTAAGGTGGAGGTGGATGTTGTGGTTGGAGTGCTTGTGGAGGTGGATGTTGTAGTTGGAGTGCTTGTGGGGGTGGAGGCGCTTGGTATGATTGAGGGTTTTGATACCCTCCTTGGTAGTTGTGGGAGTTTGAAGTCCCTTCATTATTCCTCCACCCAAAGTTGGGATGATCTCTCCATCCCGGGTTGTATGTGTTTGAATAGGGCTTACCCCCTCCTCTTGAATATTAGCCAATTGCGTTAACTTGGCCATTGCAAAGCCTCCTTCACACCCAGAGTGATTGGGCATGAAGAGGTGGTATGATCCGAGGTTTCACACACAAGACAACATACTTCTCTCATCTCCTCACTTTCTACCAATTGAACTTTTTTCACCTCAAGAGCCTCTAATTTTCTTGCCAAGGTGGCCACCCTAGCATTGACATCATCAACTTCCTTGAGTTGATATCTTCCCACCCCTTGTTGGATTGAGCGACCCTTGGGATTTTGGGTCCCGGTAAGTGCCCAATCTCTAGCCTTATTTGCCAAATTATCAAAATAATCATATGCCTCATGGGGTTGCTTATCAAAAAATGTCTCCGCACACATAGACTCGACAAATTGCTTGAGTTGGGGTGTCAAAGAAGAATAAAATGTGGTGATGACATACCAATCGGCAAAACCGTGATGGGGGCAAGAATTTAAGAGGTTTTTGAATCTCTCCCAACATTGAAAGAAAATTTCCCCCAACAAAGGAGAAAACTGAGAAATTTGCCTTCGTATGGCCTCGGTTCGATTTTCGGGAAAACATTTGCTCAAAAATTTCCCTTGGAAAGTAGCCCAAGAATGGATGGACATGGGTCGCATGGAATTAAACCAAATCTTAGCTTTGTCCTTCAAACAAAACGAGTAGATTTTCAACAAAAATACTTCCCTTGGACATGAGTTGTCCATTGCAATTGAACAAGCATCCTCAAATTCCTTAAGAAAAATGTAAGGTTGTTCCGAATCCATCCTGTGGAATTGAGGCAACATTTACATCATTCCCGACCTAATATTTAGAGTATTGTGATGGGGCGGGAAAACAATGCACGATGTTAGTGCTTGCCTTGGTGGGTTTAGGTAGTCCCGTAGAGTTCGTACAGGGGGGGCCACCACGTCGCCGTGGTGGCTCCCCCTCTCAAACTCCTCATGAATTTTCGGGTTGAGTTGGACATTTGGATGTATGGGTTGAATGTTAGGTAAGCTGGGTTCATTTTGATTTGCCATTTGAATGAAACCTAGGTCGACCACTAATGGTAAGCTAGGTGTTGGTGAAGATATGCTTGTGCTCTCAATGCTCTCAATCCTCACAAGGCGATGATGTTCGTCCCTCATGAAATATGACATGCAAGAATGAATACACACATAAGGTTGGACTGTTTGGGTCGTTCAGCACATCATACACAATTTCCTAGGCCGGACAACGGCTTTTTCTCAATTCAACTTCGTACCTCCAATCTCTACATATAATAAGCGTACCACCAATTTGAAACTTGAACACACTAGCCTAGCTCCACTAAATACTCCCGAAGAGGGAAAAGTTTCCTAACAAAAATGCAATGCAGTTTAACTATAACAAACAAAAGAAACTATAGAAAAGAAAAAATAAAAAAATAATCCTAAAAATAAAACACCTTAAGGGAAATGAGAGTATACCGGGGCCCGTAGCCCGTAGATGCTACCCTCAGGGGTGGTGATGAAATCCACCCTTTTTGTGTGTGTGTTTTTTTTTCAATTTTCTTCCGCAATCCTTAACTTTCGTCCGGTGTAGCTTTTGCCTATGAATTCCCCGGCAACGGCGCTAAAACTTGGTACGCCTCTAGATGTGCTTCACAACCGTAGTTACTCCGCGAGAGTACGGAGATCGCGCATATAGTAAAAACCGGAGGATCCGGTGTTGTTCTCTCCCAAGGGAATTCTGCAAATATAGCAACAAAGCTCAACTAGCACGGGCACTTATCTTGATGGATTACAAATGAAAATTCTTTTCTTTTCCTAATATAAAAGAGGCCGAAAATATGTTGGTTTTGAGATGATGGTGGTTCAATGCTTAATGCAATAACTTAATGACTAATGAGGGTAATAAAATCTAGTTTTATGTAATTTAGGAGAAAAGTTTGGACATGGTTGTTTCGATCCACCAATTCACAATAAGGGTTTTCAATGAGAGGTTTATAACTCAAATCAAGAATCACACCTTGGATTCTTGATTCGGAAAATGTCGACTATAAAAATGTGGGTTTTTATTTGATTGAGTATAAAGAGGAAATCTATAATTGGCACCCTAGAATCAAACTTTAGACATGTGCAATACCTATACCAAACATTGATTTGTGCATAAATATTGCCAAGGGGTTATGAATCTAAGTTTTTCTAATGAATCTCATGCTAAATCAAATGGAACCATAGAATTTTAAGGATATGACTTTAAAGTTCATACAACTCATTTTCAACCCTTTGAAGATCCTTGGTGGATCTTCACAACCACATCCAAGGGATGTTTAGCTACTAGAATCTATGTCAAAGAGCATAAAAGAAGACAAATCTACTATTAAACTATATAAAACTAGTGTTTGCTTGCTAAGAAAGTGAGAGAAAATGGCAAGAAAATAAGGGAAAATGGCTAGAAATAGTAGAAAAACATTCACTATATATATATCAAGCATTCATTTACAATGATCCAAAAGCAATAAATGACAACAATACAAAGCATTAAAGTAAATCTAACTAAAAACCTTACAAAATAACAAAAGACCCCTTTTGGAAGCTCCTCCTCTGTCTAGTTCTGCAGAAAAAACCCTAGAATCCACTTTGTCCCTTATATACAGCTTTTATACTCTGCAGAAAAACAGAGTCTGTACAAACCGATCGATCGGTAGGGTGACCGATTGAACAGCGGATCGAACGGCCGATCGAACGCTCGATCGATCGCAAAACCGACCCCTCTGAAGTTTGCATTTCTATCGTCTGTTGAGGAATTCCAACGTCACCGATCGAATGACCGATCGATCGGAAAAATGCCCTATCTGAAGTTTGCTGCAGAAGGTCGAATAGAGAATCATCGATCGATCGGTGATCTTGCGATCGATCGGCCGATCGAATGTTCCGTAGACTATTCAATTGGGCGATTGATCGGTCATCCTCATATTTGCCCATTTTCCTTGTTTTAAGCTCCAATTCCTGTAAGAAGTGCACAAAAAGAGTTTTAATGCATTTTGGGAGTTAAAATACTAAATTAACACTGAAATTCAACTAATCAACTAACAATTTAAGCCTAGAGATTACTATTTTTGAGAGTAATCAATTTTTTGCGTCCGAAGCTACGTTTGTAGGATTTTTTGTATAGTTTTTGGGTAGTTAGGGTTAGTTTGGAGCAAGAGGGCAGCGGGAGAAGTTCCCAAGAGGTTGGTTTTTTCATTTTTCTTCATTTTTAGCTTATATTGAGCTTTGTAATTGTAGTATAAATGTAAAACTTGTAGTTTTCTTTGATTGTATTGTATTTTTCTTCACTCTCTTGTATTTTTCTTTATTTTTCTTGTACCCAAACACTCTTTAATTTCAAGTAATTTTTAGTTTAAATCTCTACATGCTTTCTTTCCATTTTACATGCTTTTAGGATGAATTTAATTAGCTAGTTTTTAGATTGGGTTTAAATGTGAAAATCACCCAACTAATCCAAGGAATTCATTTGGAGGTATCTCATGGATTAATTGCCATATTTTCTTAGAATTCGAATTTCTAGTAATTAGGCGTGGAATTTTAGAAAACTTAGATTATTGACTAAGTTTGGGGATTTTCATCACCCAAATCAATGGTATTAATTTAAGATTCTTGACTAGAAAAATACTCCACAATTGCTAGAAATTCATTTCCAACAATTGATTGAAGATGCCTTAGAAAACCTAGGTTATTGACTATATTTGACTAATTAATGCACAAACCACAAATTTGGTATTGACTAAGTTGAATCGATGGTATTAACCTTTGATTCCCCATTGAACATGAATCTAATTTCAATTGCTTGAGAATTATCGGTTTTCAAAGTTAAATATTCCGAATCAAACACACTTAAATGTTATGTTTGATTTGAGTTATAAACCCATTGGAAACCTTGGATAAAATTGAGTGATTAGATCATTTGAGCCCAATTCCCTTTTAATTGCTTTAATTCTATTTTTATTTTACTTTAATTTAATTGTCTAGTGTTAATTGTCTTTATTTTCATGGCAATAGTTTAAGAATTCAAAACAATCATCAAAACTCAAAATATTTTCGGTCTTTTTATTTCCCTTTTTTTTTTAGATCTAATTCCCCACATAATTGCAAATCCATCCTAGGTTAGGTTAGTGTGAGTTGAGTGTTAGAGCCTATATTTGGCTAGGTCCCTTGGGAGATAACGATACCGGATCTTTCGATTTATACTTCATCGCGACCCCCATATCTTGCGGGGTACTAACTCCATTTGTAGGAATACCGCATTACGGAGGCGAGTCACCCACATCAACTGCCCCTACATCCTACTACACTCCACCGTCCTCCCCAGTGGAAAGATCGAATAGCAGGTCCATAGGAAAAGTGGGTGGTATCTGGGGGCAAGCTGCCTAATCCTGATCTGGGAAGCGGTCCAGGACTCTCCCTGTGCTAGAATCTTGGCGCACATCTCCTCATGAGATGGTGGGTGCTCCCTGTCATAACAGAATTGAGGGTTAGCAACCCTCGGTAAACCAAACTGCTCGGCAAAGGAATCCAGGGTGATAACAACATCCCTACCCCGAACTTAAGAACGAATAATATACCTGTCGCCACCAACGGGATCCGATGAAATGTTGGCCATGAACTCTGCCACGAGGGTGGCTGAGTACTGGCCTCTAAAGGAAGCTAACCCTAACCACTGGCGATCGGTCAATGGCTTGAGCCAACCATATGACTCTCCATCAAACTGACTCACGGTCCAACGCCTCTCCACTACCACCTTACGGGCGCTCCACACCCATCCGAACTCTCGCTCCTGATCTCTCCCCCAGAAACGAGTAGTAACATACTCTCCCTCTCTTTCCCTCCTAGCATGCTCTTGCTGGAGCTACTGAAACTGAGCCAAAGTCTGAAAAGCCCCCGCCCCAACTGTACCCTCAGTATTCCTAGTCTCGGCCATCGACCTCTAACTAAGCTAAGTACAGCTGGAAATGAAAGAATGGACAAAGATCGGCAGAAGGAATACCTTTCGAAGCGCAGCAAATCATGAAAAGACGAAGCAAAGTCCACCAAAGTGAGCTGGCAGGGCCTCGCTGCTTCGATATATGAAAAGACTCTCAAAACTCTCAACTTCTCGTGAGCGAATGTGAATGAACAATAAACATTTGGATTTACATAGGCAACTTTCATTCCCAATCGATCAGCTCTTAAACCGATCGATCGCCTCGCGGACCGATCGAAATGGAGCGCCAGCGATCGAACGGCCAATCAAACAGCTGATCGATCGATACCGCTTCCTTTCGATCGGTGTGGTAATAAATGCCATGCCCGATCAATCGCGACTGCTTCACCGTTCGATCGGTCGATCAATTGCAAGTCATACGATCGATCGGCCGATCGTTCAATTTGGCGCACCGATCGATCGCAAAAACTGCCTCTCTAAAGTTCTGTAAAAATTCTCAGGATTTTCCACAGCAACATACAAATGGTGGGTTCAAAAAAGGGGGTCCATTGACCCACATGTAAACACTCCTCTCTCTCACTTTTTAAATGAGAAAATTCACTCAATGCCATGCCCTCACTATCAAGTGAAGCATGCGGTTCACCTCTCACTAATGCTCTCTCCAAGGGATCCTCAAAAATCTCCTGCTCAAAGTGATCTTGAACTATGCTCTCTATGATGTCTACCTCCCGGATATCCTCACATTCTCCCTTTTGTTTGGCAACCGAAAAGATGTTAAGCTCAAAGGTGGTGTTGCCAAAAGACAATTTTACTAACCCATTCCTATAATAAATGATGGCATTGGAAGTAGCTAGGAAAGGGCATCCCAAAATCACAGGAATTTGGTTGTGAGCTATACAACTCTCAATAGGTTGAGTATCTAGGACTATGAAATTGACCGGGAACCAAAAGTTATCAACTTGGATAAGAACATCCTCAATGATACCTCTTGAAACCTTAATAGAACTATCCGCCAATTGCAAAGTAACCTGTATAGGGCTCAACTCTCCTAGGCCAAGCTCTTTATGCACTAAAAAGGGTAAAAGGTTAACATTAGACCCTAAGTCCAACAAGGCACGATCGATCTTGGTATTCCCAATATTACAAGAAATGGTAGGACATCCGGGGTCCTTGAATTTCGGCACAATTTTGCATTGCAAAATAGCACTTTGATTTTCATTCATCATGGCAATTTCCTTGACATGTAACCTTCGCTTAAAAGTGCATAAGTCCTTTAAGAACTTAGCATAAGAAGGTATTTGCTTGATTGCATCAAGGATAGGGATATTGACCATTACTTGCTTGAACACTTCATAAATTTTTGCATTTAGAAGTTCATTCTTTAGTTTGGTCAACCTTTGCGGGAAGGGAGCATGTTTTACTATGTCCCATCTCTTCTCCCTTTCACTCTCACTCAAAATCTCGATGGGGTTGGCTACGGTTTTCCCCCCTTCTCTTGGCTCTTTTTCCTCTTTCTCTTTTTCTTTTTGGTCAACACTCTTCCTAGAAGTTTCATCCCGAGGTGGGATAGTTTTGTCAATGGTCTTGCCACTTCTAAGGTGGTTATGGCTTGCACTTGGTCATGACTCAGATTAGGGTCACTCTTACCCTCCGTTATGTGCCTTGCCTAACCACCGGGTTAGGTTGAGGTTGAGCCGGGAATCTTCCCAAGACATTTTGGGTTAAAGCTTGTGTCAATGTAGACATTTGCTTTTGGATGTTCTCAAGTAACCTAAAGTGTTGGTCTAGCACTTTCTCTTGTTTATCAACCCTTGAACTAACCCCCTTCATGTCATTAGCAAGTTGGTAAACATTGTCCTCTATGGGCTTCCTATGGAGGGGTTGATATGGCCTTGGTTGATTTTGGAATTGGGTCACGGGTGCTTGTTGGTAAGGTGGAGGTGGATGTTGTGGTTGGAGTGCTTGTGGGGGTGGAGGACGCGCTTGGTATGATTGAGGGTTTTGATACCCTCCTTGGTAGTTGTGGGAATTTGAAGTCCCCTCATTGTTCCTCCACCCAAAGTTGGGATGATCTCTCCATCCCGGGTTGTATGTGTTCGAATAAGGGTTGCCCCCTCCTCTTGAATATTGGCCAATTGCATTAACTTGGTCATGCAAAGACTCCTTCACACCCGGAATGATTGGGCATGAAGAGGTGGCATGCTCCGAGGTTTCACACACAAGACAACATACTTCTCTCATCTCCTTACTCTCTACCGATTGAACTTTTTTCACCTCAAGAGCCTCTAATTTTCTTGCCAAGGTAGCCACTATAGCATTGACATCATCAACTTCCTTGAGTTGATATCTTCCCACCCCTTGTTGGATTGAGCGACCCTCGGGATTTTGGGTCCTGGTAAGTGCCCAATCTCTAGCCTTATTTGCCAAGTTATCAAAATAATCGTATGCCTCATGGGGTTGCTTATCAAAAAATGTCCCCGCACACATAGACTCGACAAATTGCTTGAGTTGGCGTGTCAAAGAAGAATAAAATGTGTTGATGACATGCCAATAGGCAAAACCGTGATGGGCGCAAGAATTTAAGAGGTCTTTGAACCTCTCCCAACATTGAAAGAAATTTTCCCCTAACATAGGAGAAAACTAAGAAATTTGCCTTCGTATGGCCTCGGTTCGATTTTCGGAAAAACATTTGCTCAAAAATTCCCCTTGGAGAGTAGCCCAAGAGTGGATGGACATGAGTTATAAAGATTTAAACCAAAGCTTAGCTTTATCCTTCAAACAAAACGGGAATAGTTTCAACAAAAATACTTCCCTTGGACATGAGTTGTCCATTGCAATTAAACAAGCATCCTCAAATTCCTTAAGAAAAATGTAGAGTTGTTCCGAATCCATCCCGTGGAATTGAGGCAATATTTGCATAATTCCCGACCTAATATTTAGAGTGTTGTGATGGGGCGGGAAAACAATGCACGATGTTGGTGCTTGCCTTGATGGGTTTAGGTAGTCCCGTAGAGTTCGTATAGGGGGGGCCGCCACGTTGCCATGATGGCTCCCTCTCTCAAACTCCTCATTATCATCTGGGTGGAGTTGGACATTTGGATGCATGGGTGGAATATTAGGTAAGTCGGGTTCATTTGAATTTTCCATTGGAATGAAACCTAGGTCGACCACTAATGGTAAGCTAGGGGTTGGTGAAGATGTGCTTGTGCTCTCAATACTCTCAATCCTCACAAGGCGATGATGTTCGTCCCTCGTGAAATATGACATGCAAGAATGAATGCACACATAAGGTTAGACTGTTTGGGTCGTTCAACACATCATACACAATTTCCTAGGCCAAACAACGACTTTTTCCAATTCTAGGCTGAACAATGGCTTTTTCTCAATTCAATCCCGTACCTCCAATCTCCACATACAATAAGCGTACCGCCAATTTACAACTTGAACACACTAACCTAGCTCCACTAAATACTCCCGAAGAGGGAAAAGTTTCGTAACAAAAATGCAATGCAATTATACTATAACAAACAAAAGAAACTATAGAAAAATAAAAATTGAAAATAAGCCTAAAAAGCAAAACACTTTAAGGGAAATAAGAGTGTATCGGGGCCTGTAGCCCGTAGATGCTTCCTTCGGGGGTGGTGATGAAATCCACCCTTTTTTTTTTTGTTTGCTCTTCTTTTTTTTTTTCAATTTTCTTCTGCAATCCTTAGCTTTCGTCCGGTGTAGCTTTTGCCTGTGAACTCCCAGGCAACGGCGCCAAAACTTGATACGCTTCCAGATGTGCTTCATAACCGGAGTCACTTCGCAAGAATACGGAGGTCGCGATGTAGTAAAACCGGAGAATCCGGTGTCGTTATCTCCCAAGAAAATTCTGTAAATATAGCAACAAAGCTCAACTAGCACGGGCACTTATCTTGATGGATTGTAAAGGAAAATTCTTTTCTTTTTCTAACATAAAAGAGATCGAAAATTTGTTGGTTTTGAGATTATGGTTGTTCAATGGTTAGTACAATACCTTAATAACTGATGAAGGTAATAAAATCTAGTTTTACGTAATTAGAAAAAAAAGCTTGGACAAGGTTGTTTCAATCCACCAATTCACAGCAAGGGTTTCTAATGAGAGGTTTATAACTCAAATCAAGAATCGCACCTTGGAATCTGGATCCGGAAAATGTCGATTATAAAAATGTGGGTTTATGTTTGATTGAGCATAAAGATGAAATCTATGACTAGCACCCTAGAATCAAACCTTAGACACGTGCAATACCTATACCAAATATTAATTTGTGCATAAACATTGCCAATAGGGGTTATGAATCTGAGTTTTTCTGATGAATCTCATGCTAAATCAAATAGAACCATAGAAGTCTAAGAATATGGCTTTAAAGTTCATACATCTCATTTTCAACCCTTGAAGAACCTTGGTGGATCTTCGCAACCACATTCAAGAGATGTTTAGCTACTTAAATCCATGTCAAAGAGCATAAATGAAGACAAATCCACCATTAAACTATGTAGAACTAGTGTTTGGTTGTTAAGAAAATGAGAGAAAATGGCAAGAAAATAGAGAAACAAAACATTCACTTCATAAATGAACATTTATTTACAATGATCCAAGAGTAATAAATGATAATATGACAAAGCTTTAAAGTAAATCTAACTAAAAACCTTACAAAATATCCAAAAGTTCCCTTTTAGAAGCTCCTCCTACTGTCCAGATCTGCTGATTCTTGCACAAAACCTTTTGTCCCCATATATACAGCTTTTATACTCTGCAAAAAACAGACTCTGTATAGACCGATCGATTGGTAGGGTGAACGATCGAACGACTGATCGAACGGCCGATCGAACGATCATGGCGATCGAACACTCAATCGATCTCAAAACCAACCTCTCTGAAGTTTGCATTTGTGTCGTCTGTTGAGGGAGTTCCGACGTCACCAATTGAACGGCCGATCGATCAAAAAAATGCCCTCTTTGAAGTTTGCTGCAGAAGGTCGAACAGAGATTACTGATCGATCGGTGAGCCTGACGATCGATCGGCCAATCGATCGGTATGTTGGCCCAATCGAACGATCATCTTAATTTTTGCCTGTTTGCCTCGTCTTAAGCTCTGATTCTTGTAAAAAGTACACAAAAGGTTTTAATGCATTTTAGGAGTTAAAATACTAAATTAACATTGAAATTCAACTAATCAACCACTAATTTAGGCCTAAAGATTACTATTTCTAAGAGTAATCACATAGCTCCATAAAAGAACATTTATAGTTGAGCATTGATTCAAAAAAGTTAACTAGTAATGTCATATACTCTAATGGAATTCTCAATCAAGCACAATTTGGATCAACTAGGCCCTTTTAGAGGTGAAAAGGGTGGTCTAGAAGAGATAAAAGGTAGAGGTAGAGAAGGAACAATGGAAGACATAAAATCAAGAGCTAAGAGCTCGATGGAGTTTATTGCTAGGGTAGATTTTTTTTACAAAGAGGGTACAAGGGGGAGGACAAAGGGAAGAGAAAAATAAGAGGTGCCTTCAAAAAGGGTGAAGGATCGCTTAAATAAAGAAAGTATTGTTCTAAATATCAAAAGAAAATTTACAAGTCCAGAATAAAACAAATAACTGAAAAATATCGTTTCATCACATGGAGCGTGTCCTAGATAGTGGAGTCAGTTGGCCACGTGAAATATCTGATAGGATGTCCTTATGAAGAACAATGAAAGACATAAAGTTTGTCTTGTAGTAAAATAATTTGTTAGCTAAAAGACAAAACAACTTGTCTTTCAAAGACAAAGTTTTGCTGTATAAATTCATTTGAATTCATTTGGCCATATAAGACCATTTACTGATCACTTATAAATAATGTGATTGAAATCCGCCAGTGTGCGGTTGTGAAGCAGTAATAACTTGATAAGTCAAGATCGAATCCACAATGAACGGTTTACAAAACATGCAAATTTAGAATTAGAAATTCACCCACGGTAAAAGATAAATTCACCTACAATAAAATATTAGATACCGACTAAGTCATCCTAAATACCGTAGTATTGCAATGGCTTTAGTTGGGACTTAAACCAACTTGTTTAAATTCCACCAAGAATAGTACCGCTGAGATCCAGACAGTTGATACAGAAAAATAGTAAGAAAACTATTTTACTTTGGAAGGTTTGATGATTATGGAATTAGACTTCAAATAACAAAAACGATCTTGAATCCAATTGATCAGACCACCCAATTCACCCGAAATATCAACGAAGTTTTTGTAACTGAAATCATTGGCTTCGTCTTGAGCCTTTGATTCGGAAGATTTAGTGATAAAAATATAATTTCAATAATAATTAAATCTAGAATAGCAAAATTAATGCCATAGATTCATACCATCGATTTCTATATACCAGTTGTTTTGTCAATGCGGAAGGTATTACAAACATAGTTAAGAATATAAGTTTTCTCGAATATCTAGAATTTAATTACCAAGAAATACCAATTACCTCTATTGATAATCTAAAATCTTTGGATGATCTTCACAATTGGCTCCAAAAATAAAATTAGCTACTCATAATATTGAAGAGACTTGATTTGAAAAATAACTTCATAAATGAAACAGTTTATTACAGTAGAACAATGGTATTGAAAAAAAAAATAAAATAACTGACTAGAAAACTAAACTGATAACAAACTAACCCTTAACTAAAACTCTCTAACTCTCTCCTTCTCCTAAAGAAGAAAACAGGTGAATTAAAGCACCCCTAAGAAAAAATAAGACCAAGGAAGCTCCTCCAATAAGTTCCCAACTTCGGGTATTTATAGGCCTTCGAAAGATGAACCTTTCTTTTCTTTTTTTAGTGGATTTCCTCCTTTGCTTTGTTTTATCCTTTTGCACATTGCTTTTGTTGGCCAATTTTCTTGAGTGGCCAAGCCATCTCTTCATCTTTTTCAATTCACTTGAGTGATCTTATATATATATATATATATATATTATACACACACAACACATCACTTGCACATATACACAAACACACTCACACACACACACACACACATTTACATGTTGATATATTATACATAGTGCACTACACACACATGCACATATATAAATATATAATATGATATGTACATATATATAATTCACACACACACACACACACACACACACACACACCATATGTATATATATATATATATATATGTATACCAAATTAAAACCTGAGTAAATATTTTTGTGCATGTTGACTTCATTTTACTCGATTTTAGTTTCAAATTTGTACAAAACACAAAAAATGTAAAAAAAACTAAAATTATACCTAAAATGATAAATAATATATATGTAATTACTAACAATAGCTTATAATTAGAAACTCTAATTATACTTTTTTAGAGTACAATCACACCCCTCAATTAAGCTTTTGCTAGTCCCTAGCAAAATAATTAAACACACTTAAAATGATAGTCTCCACTTTTGTAGGAAACACAAGTGCATTTAGCATATGCACTAAGCTTTTAAACTCCTAGGTTACCCCTAGTGGACGAGTGGTGTCTCGTGAGGATTTCCAGTGATGGTACTCACAAAAATCAAAATATGGCCTGCAAATGAGGATAACGAGAATAAATTATAACATGTATCTAAACGCAAGCATATTCTATCCTACATGTTGATACACAAGCAAGATATGAGTGGCTTGTGTGTGTGTGATCATTACATGATAATGGAAGTATTTACAACATAAAAGTACAGGTACATCCTTTAAGTTTTGATTTAACCTCACTAGATATTCTTTCAGAAGTAAGAAAGACCGTAGGCATCTCACACCGGTTGTCCTTGGAAAAGAGTAAATGTAATGTAAAATCAAATGAGACAGCTATAAAGAAATGACGTGAATATATAAAATGAGAGATGACTTGACATAGTTCAATGAAAGAATTCTCAATGTTAAAATCACACAAGCAATTGATAAGTGAATTCTATAAGCAATGAATGAGCAATCTACACCTCAAATCCTTGAGGACTTTATTCAAGTTATAATTTGGCCATAAGACTTTAAGGTATGGAGAAAGAAAGGATAAAAGGCTCAAAATATGTGTGATCAAGGCATGAAATAATTAATGAATACAGACTTTCAATTTTTCAATTTCAATTTTTTTTTCAATAGACAACCTCTTCTTTTGCTTTCTTTATTTTTTTTTCTCCTCTTTCTTTCTGCCCCCCTTTTCATTTGTTTTTTTTTCTTTCTTCCGTTGCTAATTACTTTTTCTTTTATTTTGTAAAAAGAACACCCCATTTCTGAATTCAACTTACACAAGTGAAGATACTTGTTTATTTATTTTTTTTTTAGGGATGCAACTTTATCAATGATATATGTAACACGAGACAAAGAAATAAGATTAAAGATGGTTCTAAGGCAATTATGTCAAGAAAGAAATATGTGGCTCAAAAGATCAAAGATTGTCTTAATTCATTTTTGAAAATACACAACATCTCAAAGTTCTAAGAATTCAATATATTCAATTACCATAATAATTCAAATAATTGAGTCAAGTATAAGTATAATGGAGCTATTGAATGAGTGATGTAGAAAGAATTCATCAACAGTAGATGTAAATACTCCAAAATGCGTGATTGGTTTTAAAGTTTACTTAGTGAATAATCTTTACTTTTGTAAGAATGAAACTATAAAATATGTAAAAATACTAACTTCATCATGATATGATAATTAGTAATATAAAATATCATCTTTCTATGCATTAAGATAAAATTTTACAATTGTATTAAAAAGAAAGGATAAAACAAAAATCGTGCTAAAGTGAATAAAAACATATGTCAGACATGTTCTCAAAATTTACCTTTGTGTTTCACACTAAACTATACAAAATTATAAAAGATGTGCAAACTTTATATATATATATATATCACAAATGCATTAAGAGAGTCGAAGTGTACGCACCTCAGCCTTGTAAATATTGATTTTCTTATTACTTTTTTGGTTGAAATATACAAAACATGCATCTGCAAAATAACTGTTAGTCATATTTACAAATAAACATAAGTACAAAAAATAAACACTTACAACCTAACACACCATAAGAGAAATAATTATTACAAAGTCGATCGAGACTTTTGACATCAAAATCAAGATAGTCTATAGTTCTAGTGATTCCAAGGCGTCTCAATGCCTCAACATTTACTCGCCCTTTAATAATATCTTGGTAAACCATTTGATTTCCTGACTTTAGTCAATTACTCCCTTTGTAATTTTTATCCACACGTGTGTCTAGCATAACGATGACACCTATTTAGTACATTTACTTTTCTCTTACAGGCCAGAGTACTGCGACCAGTAAGAGATTGACGCTATTTCTCTTGGAGCTCAACTATTCTCACTATCTTTGCACGACGAACTATCTATATGCGAAGTCACAACACAATTATTAGTTTAAGACATAACTCTATCCAGTTATTTAACGTCAGCTAGTCACAAAGACAAAACTATAGAAAATAATAACACAAAATAAAAAATAAAAAAATGAAAGTGTCTCCCACCCCCCCCCCCCAAAAAAAAAAAAAAAAAAACTAGAGAGGTGCCACCTCTTGAGGCATAGAAGGGAACAAAAGGAGGGGGGGGGGGGGGGGGGGGGTAGTAACAAACATAGGAGGGGAACAAGGTAGTCCCCCAACAAAAGAGAAACTATCTACCACATTATATTAAACTATCTTAACTGTACAAATCACGGGGAGTTGCTTCTATTCAAGTAATGGTGGATCCATAATATCCATACTTTCAATGTTCATGTAACTTTTCGAGACCGACATGATCATGTTTATCGGGCAACTGTTTGAAACACTGTTCGAAGGGTCAATAGACGATTCGAATGGCTAGAGCCCGTTTGAATGCTTTCGAACATCCCATTTGAAACTGCAGAGGCTGATTTTGTAGATCTACAAAACCGTTCGAACAGTCCTTCAAACTGTTCGAATGGTTTGTGCAGGCTCTGTTATTTTTAGCTTATTGAAGGTAGTTTTGTGCCCAAATTTTGGGATCTCTTCTTCTTTTACATATTTTTAGAGTTTTTAGAGAGTTTTAGAGAGTAGTTTTAAAGAGAGAAACTCTAAATTTATTTGTAGCTCTTCATTTTCATTGTTATCAAATACAATTTTCATGAATTCAAAACAATTTTCTATGGAATCAAGTAGTTAATCTCTACATTAGGTTCAATTGGGAAGATCATTCAAGGGTTTCAATAGAGATAAATCATGATTTCATTGTTTTATCTTTTTAATCTTCTACTTCTTAGCAATTGAAGTCTAGATCTCTACAAATACTTAAATTATTGATTATGTTTCGTAATTTCAATGCATAATTCTTCAATTGGTATTGCTATTGCTCAAATTAATGGTATTAATCTAAGGCTCTTGAATTGATTATGATTCTAACTTCAATTGCTATTGAATTCTTATTCTCCAATACTAAATCCTCTTAATCAAATACTCTTGATTGTTGTATTTGGTTTAAGTTACAAAACTTCCTTGAAGACCTTGAACAACTTGAATGATTGGATCAATTGAATCCAATACAAATCTCTTTACTAGTTTAATTGTGTTTGATATTGCTTTAGTTTAACTAATTCAACCTCTTAAAAAACGAATGATTTGTGTTCTCTTTTTATTTCCTTTTAATTCTTTATAAAGTTGTTTTATTTAGGATTTTATTTCCCCTTAAGCAAATTTCACCATATATAGTTCTCCAATTATAAACTTCTTGTGGAAAATCAACCACGGCCTCACCGGATTATACTACTCCGCCAACTCTACGCTTAGAGTTAGAGAAGATCACTTCTTAAGGGAAGTCAAGTTTTGAGAAGGAGCTACACAATGTAACTGCAAGATTTACTCCTTAATTCTCAACTTTGAAGGTGAGAAAGCAATCATTGCAATTACATAAATAAATTAGAAAATGATTAACCTAATCCGTATACCTTCAGTTACGGCATTACGGGTACCACAACCATTGTACCATATATTTAGTTGAACTTCTATAGGTACATTGTTACTTCATTCCGCTTATCGATGAACTCGCACATGGGATTTGATTATGCGGTTATGAACAAATAAACTACCAACTGAAACAGTTCTTCACATGGCCATTACATTAATTAAGCAAGCCTTACATAAAACTTTTTGTCATTGAACAAGGAATTCCGGAGTGACCGGGGTCATCAAACTATTGTTACATTGACCTAATTTGAGAATGATTTTCATCACCGCAATAATAAAAAACATGAACATGGATAGAGCAGGTGGACGAAGCAATTTTATCATGAAAAGGGCTCCCAAATCACAACCTTTCAGTGCATCTAAGATGAAGGAATTATTTTCTAACTCTCATAATGTCATAAACTATTATCATAAACTATGTTTTGGATTAGTTGTGAAACAAAATATTTGCATTTAATGCTCATAGTGGAAATTAGAAGCAAGCTAACATGGAACCCCAGTTCCTATCCTTTTTTATTAATTTTTGTTTATAAGTAATTTCTTTAGTTCTTGGTGCACATGGCTTACTATGATTGATAGCAATCTAACCTTAAAGTTATCAGCCAAATTCTGCCACTTGGAAGCGAGAGAAGCCCCTCCCAAACCACGACCTGAAGTCATGGAGGCGACTACGATATCCTAAATGATTGATTAGATATACAAGAAAACAGCTCCATATGCATCTTCTTTATGCACTTTCTAGTGGTTCTGTGTATCTAACATATAATTTCTAATTAATAGTTTTTAAAATTTTATAAATCGATCGTAGAATATTCATCAGCACATGAGCTCAACTTATCAATTTCCAAGCCTTCAAGAGTAAGCTCAGATCACTCCTTGCTGAGAAATCGAGGTATATTTCGTGGTTGAAACAAATTGATGTTATCTATTCTCGATTAAGTATTTCTTCGACTAATAATTTACTAAATGCAATAAACCAAAATATGCCCGCCATAAATTGCAATCTTTTGTTTCTTATTTTCCGATATTTGACTGTCAAAGTTGAGTATACACATTTTCTAAGAGAAGATTAGTTAATAATTGTAGTATTAGTAATGATAATTATATAACAATAATACTAAGAAGAAGACGAAGAAGAAGAGGAAGAAGAAAAGGAGGGTAAGGAGTATATACGAAGGGCGTTTGGATGATTTAATTAAATAATAGATCAAGGAAATCAGGTTTACAAGGAAGTGACCGCCATAGCAGGTATTGGAGGCTTTCTAATATTCTTGCCCTTTAAGCAATTAAAAGTACCACATATGTCTATATACACACACATATAAACACAAATGTAAAACATAAACACCAGAGAAAAAGGGAGGGAAGTGGTGGGGATGTTTGCTATGTCACGTTAGCCGTCGTCTTCTTTCCGTACTTATAAAATTCTGATTTCTCCCGAGAAACCACATGCATGCATGCATGCATGCTTCCTTCTGTTTTCAAATCCTTTGATTAATAAACTCGCATTCCGAAAATGCCCTTGCCATACGTACATGTGCTTACATATTTGGTTGATATAATAAACTGTTTATAAGAGTGCTCATGATGTGAGGAGGCCATAAATGATTTGCCATGGTTTGTAGTCAACTTGCTCTTCACATTGTAGAGAGTTTTAAATGAGTATAATAAAGTTTAGTTTGATTCAAAACTACTATTATACCAGTCTGGAATATTGATTTTATGACGGCAATCTATAAAGATTAGTGACCATATATATCGTTTAATCTTGATTTTCTTCTTAATATTGGTATGTGGTAGCTAATATGATTAGCTTCACATCTTTTTGCCATTTGCTCATATATGAAACACAAAACACACACACACACACACACATATATATATATATATATATATGCGCATGTATGGTAAAGTCGGGCCCATATGGGAACAATATCAATGTGGAATAGTACTATGTATGCAGGTAAGGTTTGCCATATCAATATTATAAATTTAGTTTATATTTATAGGAAAAGTTCTTATTCAACCACGTTACTCTACGAAGAAATTTAGTATATATATTTTATTTTGATTCCATGCATGGTTGGAATGGAATGAAGACCTCCGTTTCATCAATTAATGGCCTAAATGAGCCATTATAATATGTCTTAGCAAAATTATATGGTTTGATACTAAAATTTATTTTCTCATATATAACACTAAAATTATTTATTGCTTAATAAGTTTTGAATAAACTCATATATAATTCCAAAATTATATGGTTTGATACGTTTTTATTTTAGATATGTGTTAGCTTCTCAATCAATGCAATGATGATTTTTATTCCAACCATGAAATGCAGGGCATCCGAGTCCCTTTCTCATGTCTTAGGCTTGAAAGCTCTCATTTGGGAATCAATCTTTTCTTACAATTTAGGGTACTTATATAGCATAACCGTATAGGCAATTAAAATATTCGAAATCACTTTCTTCCATGCTAAAAGGCAGTTTTGGAAGTATGACTAATAAAATGAAGGAAAGTGTATATGCCTCCCAAATTCGGCCCAGTTTTCGAAATTTTTCCCCCAAACATGGCATTCAAACGCTATAAATACCCTCTCTAACCGCTTCAACTTCTCACCACCATCTCTCTCTCTCTCTCTCATGAAAATGGTGCAACCCACGACTTCTCTTTTTCTCACACTTATCTTCACCTTCTACTATCAATCATTAGCAGCTGTGACGACATACAATGTGGCTGCTTTAGGAGCCAAAGGAGATGGCAAGTCTGACTCAACCCAGTCCTTTCTCAGGGCATGGGCTGCAGCTTGTGGTTCGACAAAGCCGGCCACCATCTACGTGCCGCAGGGAAGGTACTTGCTTGGCAAAACAACCTTCGGCGGGCAATGCAAGAACAGCGCCATCACCATTCGTATTGCCGGAACTCTTGTGGCTCCCACTGATTACCGTGTTCTAGGAAACGGCGGCAACTGGCTCTTATTTGAGCGTGTGAGTGGGGTTTCCATCTATGGTGGAACCCTTGATGGTCAAGGGACCGGTTTGTGGGCTTGCAAGGCCTCCGGTCAGGGTTGCCCTGCTGGAGTTACGGTATGTAAAAAGACTATTATGTCCTTCTTGTACCTCCAGTACCCCTGTTTCCTTGGTTGGGGCAGTTCAGTCCTTTCACTAGAAGGGCGCCCAATCATAAGAACATGGAGTATCAAAGAAAACTGTCAAATTGCCATATACCCCAATTTTTAAAAATTGCCCATTTGGGTTCTCTAATAATTTCTGGGTCTTTTAGGAGGAGAAATCAATAGAAATTTAACACCCTTGATTTTAAGTCAATTCTGATTTAAACTAATATTTGGCCTTCTGGGTTTTAGAAAACACTTTGCCCAAATATTGGGTTAAGCGGATTTATACAGACCTATATTTTATATGCATATGTATGTATTCTATGGTGACACTATGCCTAGTTTTAACTCAATGAACCTTGTACAAAAAAGCAGAGACCCAGTCAACAAGATCTCATATTATTGCAGCAGAGATTCTATTTTGTAAGCTAGTTTTTTAAGCGTCAAAGGTCAACCATTAGCTGAGGCCATGTTAGCTTTCCTTTTGGGTCGTAAATAATTTCATGTGCTTAAACGAATTAGTTGATTCCATAGTTACTATTGGCCCTTGTCGCAAGTGTATATACATTTCATGCGCTTCATTGACTTCTTTTATTTTGGTTGCACTTTTAGATCATTGAAGTAATTGCATTTCCCTTGTGTATAACCAACTGCAGACACTTGAATTTAGCAACTCAAACAACATCGTTGTCAGCGGACTAACTTCGCTAAACAGTCAGATGTTCCACATAGTCATCAACAGCTGCAACAATATGAAGCTACAAGGAGTGAAGGTCTCAGCCTCAGACAACAGCCCAAACACCGACGGCATTCACGTTGCATCATCTTCAGGCATAACAATTTTGAACTCAAGGATTGCTACAGGGGACGATTGTATCTCAATAGGTCCAGGCACTTCCAATTTGTGGATTGAGAACATTGCCTGCGGCCCTGGCCATGGCATTAGGTAAGAGTTATATATACAATTCCAATGACTGAATACTCAGGTATTGCATTTGGTTAATGTATGTATATGTATCTATATATGGTGCTGATGTATGTTTAATTGTGTTTTTGTGGTTGGTACAGCATTGGAAGTCTAGGCCAGGAGTTGCAAGAAGCTGGTGTGCAAAATGTTACAGTTAAAACGGTTACATTTACGGGGACACAAAATGGTGTGAGGATAAAGACATGGGGTAGACCTAGCAATGGATTTGTTAGGGGTGTGCTCTTCCAGCATGCTACTATGGTCAATGTCCAAAACCCCCTCATCATCGACCAAAATTACTGCCCCGGCAACAAAAATTGCCCCAATCAGGTAAGGTTTCTTAAGGGTGTTTGTGGAAAAACTGAGACTGAATCATCAACCTCTTCCCCCTAATCCCTATATGAAAAACCAACTTGACCTCAAGAAGGCTTATTTGAGTTTGGTTTAAAACCATAATTAGCCTTAGTGCTTGGACATAATAGTTCCTGCCCTTCTTCCAAGAACTTGAAAAACTAACTACTTTTGTTCTAAATTGTTTTTTTTTTTTTTTTTTGGCATGCAGGTCTCGGGTGTACAGATTAGCGACGTGACATATCAAGACATTCATGGGTCATCCGCAACAGAAGTAGCTGTGAAGTTTGATTGTAGCAAACAATATCCATGCAGCAGGATAAGATTGGAAGATGTAGCCATCACCTATGGGAATCAAGCAGCCCAAGCCTCATGTGTTAATGCCAGAGGAACTGCTGCTGGTTTAGTTAATCCCACAAGCTGCTTGTAGGGAAGGACAAGATATATATAGAAGGAAAGCATATGTTTTTATCCCACTATATACATATATTTAGCTTCACCAATCCTAGCATAAGAAATCAACCCAAAAATGATGGTACTTGCTTGAGCCTGTGGCGGTATCAGTCCGTTGAGCCTGGAGCCTGGCCTTGCAAGTGGTATAGTTCAAGCCCCATTTTTAGGTGTTGTTTGAGACAATCATTGTAAGAGGAGGTACTTTTCTTGAATGAAATAAAAGTTCGTGTTTGGATATGTTATTTCCCCTTTCCATGACTTCAAAGTTGAACTGTGTTTGCTTATCTTATTCCCCCCTTTCTGTGGCTTCAAAGTTGAATAGGAATAAGATAACACTAATGTTATTTTATTCCTATTCAACAGTTCGCTGTGGTTGTACTGTTGAAGAGGAATTATTCAAGTTTGAAAAATGCAGGTCACAAGGATAGGGATTAATGTTCATCTACCGAAGTCATCCAAACTAAACTCTATAGCGTAAATATATATTGACGAAATCTCTCAATTGGATTCAAAATTTGTAGCCAAAGAATCTTACCATCTGCATCAATTAAGTTGCTGAAAATTCTTTCCAAAACCGGCTTTTGGAGAGAAAAGACTTCCCTCTTAAT
Source organism: Euryodendron excelsum (assembly GCA_033060915.1). NCBI lineage: Eukaryota > Viridiplantae > Streptophyta > Magnoliopsida > Ericales > Pentaphylacaceae > Euryodendron > Euryodendron excelsum. Next base: position 44,139,322 of record CM065387.1, on the reverse strand, counting down.
TAGTTTTGAATGTACCAGAACTACCGTTTCCAATTCCCGATTTGAGCCATCAAAAGTAAATATATAAACAACAAATAAACAGAAAAGGAAAAAAGAGATTTCTTTGTGAAATTAAAACAAAATTCTTGGAAGAACTAGTCTCCAATTGTCCCCCAAACTGACTAAGAAGAGTGATAATTTTAAGAAGTTTGATATCAACCTAGCTTTTACGTATCAATCTTTGTCAGCATGGCATTCTTAAAAGATCCAATTAATAATTTTCCCTTTAAACAGGTCAATGGATTAGGGGCCGGGCAGATGAACTTTAATAATTCTACGAGTGAAAATTAAAGTGATCAATTTAGAAGGATGTCATTGTCCTAATTTAGGACAAGATACAGAAAAGCAGGCAGATTGGGAGCACAACTGTCCCAATTATTCAAGAGATTTATTAGATCATCACCGGCTTTCCTGGCTCTTTTAAGTGGCCTAATTTCCAGTCATTCCGAGGATTCAATGGTGAACTCATTAGCTAATGCACTCCCACAATACAGAGTCCTCTATATGAATTTTGGATTTGCACACTGAGGTTCATGCTAAACTACCAGTTTTTTCATTAAAAAGATCGTATCAATTAAGCAACAATCCTTATATTATTTAAAGAATTAATCCCGTGTGACTAAGTTACATTATTTGAGGCTATCTGTTTGACTTTAGAGAAGAAAATGAATTTGTCTTAACTTCCAAGTTATTCTTTCGGTGCATAATTTGGAATGAATAGAGGCCGAACTCTACTTGTTCAAAGAGCCTAGCTAGCTAGTTTGTGCTTAGTTCGAGTAATTTGAAATCCAATTAGAGGAGTATGTTACACGCTTATATATACATACTGTACTTATCTACGGAACAGCTAATCAAGAAATTAGAAATTTAAATTTTAAAGTACTAAATTGAAATCCAATATCTCCAGTTCCGTTTATTCATGTAGCATCCCCATATGTGCTATACAATTTGTGGTGTTTGTCATTTAACTGAGTTTGTCATTATATTGTTATTTATTTGCGGATGGTTGTAATATTGCAATAGTTGTTGAATGCTTCTCTTTATGTAACTGAACATAGAATCTTTTGCTTCCAATAGGTATGAAAAGAGTGTCAAATTCAATGTCTAGAGTTGGGTTTTTTTCTTTTTTTTTTTATGACGTAAGAGAATCAACTCAAGACAGGGGCCCTTTGGACCCACCCTTAGACTCTCCAATTCACCAGCTTTAGGTTAAGCTCAGGCCAACTCAGGACCGCCACAATGTTGAAAGTGTTGCCGAAGATCGAACTACAAATTCGGTGTCATTGCCGGGACACGAATCTTCGACGCATCCACGGTTCTAGATCCTAAGGCATGTGTGTACGCCATCTGAGCTAGCCCTCGAGAGCACAGTTGGATGTGTTCATATAGCATATGTCTATATAATTGTGATGGTTGGTCAACATAAATCACATGAAACCTATACTAATAAAAACTGCCTAAAACAAAGGGTCCTGGAAACAAGGCCGACATTCAAACTGCTTCTTTGTGCATAAAAGACACAGAATCAAGATATGGGTTAGATCAGCCATGTCTGTACGCAGAATTCACTTTTCCCTCTATTTTGTAGAAGTGTTTTCAAAATGGAATTGAACACCTAAAAGGATAATATTTAAAATAGGGAGAGAAAAAAAGGTTCAATTCCATATGTGGGAAGCAACTTTATGAATGTGAAGTTCCTGTGGGCATGGGTCTGGTCTTGTGTTGATTTTCTTGATATAATCCAAATTCCAACAGTGATTATCTATCTATATTTATGCATGCCTATAGATTTCATGCCAATAATTTTAAGATGTATGTTATAAGTCAATTGAATAGGTTACAGACAAAATAGCTATAGTCAGGAGAATTCAACTATGTGCACTTCGCAATAAAGGAGGAGATGCAATTGGAAAAATGGAGTATCCATTATAACCACCAGCTAAAATATTACTTCACATGGTTGCTATTTTCATTAGATTTAATTTGTAAGCTAGTCTTTTAAACAAAAGCATAAATGGTAGAACATCCACTGGAGGCGCATCACAATCCTCTGAAACTACCACATTGACCTAATCTGCCGATAATTTTCTAGTGCCTTATTAACATTAGCACATTAATCAAATTCATGCACTCGACAGATGATGGTTAAAGTGTACAACCTTTGCTCACACAAATACCAAAATTATTATCCTTAGACTAGAGGTAGTTCATGATAGGATTATAATTCATAATCTGCTTGTTTGTTAAATTGAAGTAAGATTATGTTAATACTATCATGAAATATCTATGGTCACTACTTTAACCAAGATTAAGTTAAATAGTGATAACGTTGTCGATGCATGCTAACATGTGCCTATTATTGGTCCATCTGGCTAGCTTTGATTGATGAATTTTCTAGCCGAAGCTACAAATCAATTGCTGCCACTTGGTCCCTTGGAGGCATGAGAAGCTAGCCAACCAAGCATGCTCGAAATCACCTCAGGGAAATTAGTGTGATGTCCAAGAGATTGAACAAGGAATTTCCGGATGCATTGAATCATTGTTGTGTGTATTCAACTTAAAATACACATGAAATTTCATGTGATTATTTATTTGTCTGCTTAGTATAGCTTTACCTGCACTCTCAAAACAATGTCCCTTAACTGATTGTAAATTTCAATTTACATTCTTTGTGCTTGAAAACCATTCTATTTCGACAAATTCAAGGAAGATAGATCAAGTTTATTACTTCTTACAGAAAATAACCCATCTTTGCCTTAAATTTTTATTGAAAATTGCTATTCTTGTGGAATTTTTATATAAAAAGCTCCAGAACAATGATATGCCAAAAGTATTCTTGAAATTATAAATCAAAATAGCGTGTTTTGGTTTGAACTTAAAGGATCACAAAAAGTGATCACAACATTCTTTACCAAAATTCTGTGAAAAATTTCGTTTGTATATCATTTCTTTTAGTAAAATAATTTTGAAACTAATATCCAATTAATTTTTTTATGTAGCACATTATTATCGGGTATGGAGCTACATATATATATATATATATATATATAGAGAGAGAGAGAGAGAGAGAGAGAGAGAGAGAGAGAGAGAGAGAGAGAGTAAACTTGGCATGCCTTTTACTTACCCATAGGAATGAGAAGTATATTTTGGTAACTTAATTAACACGTCAAGGTAAATGAGGTTACAAGGAGATTGCGGCCATAGGAGGGGACTAGAGGCGTTGATCTTGCTCTTAAAGCAACAGAAAAAGAGCCGTAAATACATATACATTATATGTGTATATTGTATGAAGAACATGACACCAGAAAAAAAGGACCTGGGGTACGTGTTTTGAGAAGTTTGCCATGTCACGTTAACGATCATATGCTTTATGTGCTTTCCCTTTTAATTTGTTTGTTTATAACTACTTTGAGTTCCCGTCTCTCTCAAGCAACCACGTACGTGTATCTTCCCTTTCTTGTCCATTCCCAAGTAATTCACTTCCATACCCTTGCTATGAGTTATCAACAATTTATGTGTATATATATATGTATATTTGTACACTTGCTAAGAGCTCAGGTTTATCCTATTATAATTATAATTTTGATTCTTAAATATTCTTCTTTCATAGAAACTCCGTCATATTGATGTAAAGTTGTATTTTTAAAATTATGAGCAAAAATAATAGGTGTTATGATTTAAAATTAAAAGACTCGAATAGTTATATCATTCTTTGAAAATTCTGTGTGGATAGAATAACTTTGTTATAGTAGTGTTTTGGGGGACTTGAAAAACCTCGTAATTGAGCAAGATTGCTTCAGCCTTACACATATTTCACCTAAGGATCAATACTAAAATAATAAATGGAGGTTTAAGCCTTAGAGCATCTCTAAAGGACTCTCTAAAGTGGTTCTCTTAACAATTTTAAATATCTTTTGACTAGCTATTTTAGAGACCTTGGAGATGCTCTTATGTTTGAGGTTGTTTCAATCCACAAGTGGTATGTTAATTTTCATTTCATCAATCAATGAACAAAATGATGTCATATCAAATATGTTACCCAAATTACATCATTTTACATTAAATTAATTTTTAATATATAAAAAAACTCATTTATTTTTTAAGAAAGTCTTAAATTCCAATTGCGTTGGCCTTATATCGCTATATTTTTTGTTTCAAATGGCGTGCCAACACCTCATCCCTTCATTTTTTATTTAAATGACTTACCAACTACTTAATTAATTAAATAGAGATCTTTATTCCAACCATATAATGTTAAGTACCTATATAATTTGCCACTTAGAAGTTATGGTATGGATGAGAAAAAAAAAAGTGTGAAGAATGGTAGTAGGTTGTTTCACTTTTTATCCAAAGACTGCGTCTAAATCATAAATGCAAAGATCTTGTTCCAACGAAAGGACATATTTTTGGTAAGTATGACTGAAAAAGCAATTAAAAGCGAAGCATGGAATCTCCCAATTTCGGCGGGACTATAGCATTCTTTATTCATTTATTCCACCCAAAACATGCATTCAAATCCTCTACAAATACCCCTTCAAACCGCTTCAACTCCTCACCATCCAAATTCTCTTTTTCCTCTCTCTATCTCTCTCTCTCTCTCTAAAATGAAAATGATGAATACCAAGATGGGTTCTCTTGTTGCTCCATCACTTCTCTTCATGTTCTTCTATTACTCATCAGCTATTCCAGTAACATATGATGTAGTGCATTTGGGAGCCAAACCAGATGGCAAGACTGACTCAACCAAGTCCTTCCTGAGTGCATGGGCGGCAGCTTGTGGCTCGGCACAGCCGGCTACAATTTACGTGCCACCGGGAAGGTACTTGCTTGGCAAAACAAACTTTGGAGGACAATGCAAGAACAGCGCTATCACGATCCGTATTGACGGCACTATCGTGGCTCCCTTGGATTATAACGCCATTGGAAATGCCGGTAACTGGCTTCTGTTTGAGGGAGTCAATGGAGTTTCCATACTTGGTGGAATCCTTGACGGCCAAGGGACTGGTCTGTGGGCTTGCAAGGCCTCCGGAAAGAATTGCCCCAGTGGAGCCACAGTATGTTAAAAGACAAAATTGTCCTTTTTATAATGACAGGATTAGTCTGTGAATGAATGGGGTAGTTATGTCCTTTTATAATGACGGCAACCCAATTGTCAAAAGCTTGTAGTTTTCCTAGGGTGGCAATACTAGTTGTTCTTATGGGATGAGACTGGTTTCCAATGGGAAACAATGGTTGTGAGGCACTATATTGTTTTTTTTTCCTTCTTATTTTCCTACTATTTCTTGTTAGGCAAACAGAAAAGTGAATTTGGTGTGGACATGCAGCCACAGATGGGATAATTTTTTTGGGGTATGTGCATTGACACGGTCATGCCTAATGAAATTTCCAAAGTTGGGTAGCTAGTTAAGCGATTTTAAATATTGTTAGGATTTGAAAATGACACCCTTTGCTTTTGTGATATCTTGTAGCTTTCATTTTAGCCTAGGTTGCACCAGCCTATTAAATCTCTATTTTTGAAGCAATATATATACCTATATTGAGGTTCTCACTTACATGTGCAGACACTGGGTTTTACGAACTCGAACAACATCTTGATCAATGGATTAACTTCTCTAAACAGCCAAATGTTTCACATTGTGATCAACGGCTGCCACAATGTGAAGCTGCAAGGAGTGAAGGTATCGGCCTCAGGCAACAGCCCAAACACAGATGGCATTCACGTGCAATTATCCTCAGGGGTCACCATCTTAAACTCCAAGATCAGTACAGGCGACGACTGTGTCTCGGTCGGTGCAGGCACTACCTTCCTATGGATTGAGAATATGGCTTGTGGCCCTGGCCATGGCATCAGGTAACAACTATACTTATATATATATATATGTATGTATTGCTTATATATGAGGGCATTTGTGTTCCTTTGGTGCAGCATTGGGAGTCTAGGGAAGGAATTGCAAGAGCCTGGTGTGCAGAATGTGACAGTGAAGACCGTTACCTTTACGGGTACACAGAATGGTGTAAGAATAAAGACATGGGGTAGACCCAGCAATGGATTTGTAAGGGGTGTCCTTTTCCAACATCTCGTTATGGTTAATGTCCAAAATCCCATTGTAATTGACCAAAACTACTGCCCCAACAACAAAGGTTGCCCTGGTCAGGTATAAGAAAAATCAATATTTCTCTTGCATTAGTTAGTTCGTTAATTTTTTATAAACATAGTAAAGAATAACGCTTCGGTAAATAGAGACAAATATTCAGTTGTACGGTAATACTAACTACCCTCATCATATATAAGTTATTCAACAGGAGACCTACCAAATACATAGAAGTTGTACCTAGAATCACAAGTTTTACTTCAGTAAAATGCTATTTTTACAAAAATTTTATACTAATCTTGCACCAAAATAATGTGATAGTGACAATTTTATAATTTAAAACTATTATAATAAATTTTTTTTTAAGTAAAAAGATCTGAATATCTTTTCTATTTTTGTTTGACTTAATGACCTATAAGACATTTTTGTCCCGGACCTTTGGGTTCTTTCTATTGGATGCAAAACAACAACACGATTGGGCTAAAATGAACCTTGTATATACAATGAGCCCATGTAGAATTTGCTAAGGCTGTGTCGTTTGGTTGACCAAACACCCAGTTCTAGATGATTTTATCACAGCAAGAAAATTGCACCTTGCTTCATACCCCAATAATACTGAGAATATGACTCTTTGTTTTCCCTTATCAATTTTTGGCAGGTCTCTGGTGTAAAAATCAGCGACGTTGCATACCAGGATATTCATGGAACATCGGCAACAGAAGTTGCAATGAAATTTGAGTGCAGCAAAGCACATCCATGCAATGGGATACGATTAGAAGATGTAAAGCTCACTTACAAGAATCAACCAGCTCAAGCATCTTGCGCCAATGCCGGAGGAACTGTTTCTGGATTTGTTGAACCCACTAGTTGTTTGTAGCGTAGTCGAAATTAATTAGCTTCCCCCACCGCCCCCCTTTTTTTCTTTTCTAGTATTAATCACGGAAGGGAAACAAATCTTTTCCTGCCATTGTTCCTAGGTACGGCATTCTATCAATTATTTGGTAATGACAGCTCCTTGAATGAAGATTCTGGTTTGACCCTGTTGCAATCCAGCCCACTGGGCGTGGAGCCTGGCCTTGCAAGCAGTAATGTCCAAACCCTATGGGGTTCAATGAATTTGAAATCACTTTTCGTCATTTGTTTCCGCTTTTTGGAGCTTCGAAAGTCATTTGCCATTTTCATTTTTAGTCCCATTTAATAGCAATACATAAGAATCAAACTCCCACCCTACTCTTTAAAATGCTATGCCTACCAGTGTACGATAGAGCTTTTCTATACAATTATAATTGTTGGTCTAATTAGACAACATCTTTCTTGACAAATGAGAGTTGGGAAGAGTAATTTTCATATGTAATGATATATTAATGTTGTAGTTGGATCAAGAATTTGGTGAGAAAAAAAGAAAGCTTGGAAAGAAAAAAGTATATGAAATTATATTGTATAGTTGGTTGTTAAAAAAATTAAAGGATAAAACAACATAAAAAATAAATAAGGATTCAAAATCTCATTTCATTTTCTTTTCCCTCTATTTTTTCTTTTCATTTTCTTTTCTCTTGATATATCTGACTTCCAAACATAGCATGAATAAAACAATCTCTCGAAAGTGAAAATAGTATTGTGATTTTGTTTGCATATGCAACAAAGAAGATTATAGCAGAAAATAACAGTCAATTTGCATGTGCAATGCTCAAAATTCATTATGCAATTAAGTAGCTAGAAGATCCATTGCTTCCACTATTCTATATATTTAAAGATGAGTGAGCAAGCAATTTCTGTAATTTGTGAATTGTGATTGCTAAGTAACAAGGAACCAGACAACCCAAAAAAGCAAGATACACCTCTAAAACTAGCATGGGATAACAAAGAAAAGACGTTAGGAAGATACTCCAAACAACCATCTCAAAAACACAAAACATTGAAACAATCTTCTACCAGAACAAGTTTCTTGATATAGCACAAGTGCATCACAATTAATTCAAAGTTACTTAGAAGATGAATACACTAATGGATAAAACGGTTCCTTTTCTCATGTTGAATATTTGGTGAATACATTTTAAAGGTTCCTCTAGCATTAGTTGCGCCTGTCCAATAGGCGTCTACTGATGTAGTACACATTACACCCCAACTGAAGTGTAATGTATCAATTGGCAACGGTTAAACAGATGCGGCTAATGATAACATTTTCTACCTTCCAAGTCTAATTATCAAGTAGAACATGTTAGGATTAAACTCACATTAGCTCACATAGAAGCACACCTATAATTTGCATAGGGGCACACATAGAAAATGCACAAAATTTCTGTGATTTAACACAAACCTACCTACATTCACAAGCAAGGAAAAAATTCATTATAAATTACAAAAATTATAGGTATGAGACAATAGGAAACCTAAAAAACCTAGACCAATATCTAAGCTCCAAAATAATTTTTGTTCTCTTGCTCAAAGATAACATTGTCTCGAAGCAATTCCAACTTCCCAGCTCATCAGTGTCACAAGCCCTCAGACTACAACAATTTCTCCACTTACCAGTATTTTTTGTTGGTTCAAAAGGCAACCCAAGAGGGGGGGTGAATTGGATTTTTCAAAAATTAATTAAAATTAATCTAACCAATGTAACAGTGATCAATCTATATGCAAAAATATATAATCAGAGAAAAGAAAGAAAACAGAGCATAAGAAAGAACACATAGATTTACCAAGGTTCAACCACAACCCGTGGTCTACGTCCTCACTCCAAAACCTCCTTGAAGTCTTGTTCCACTATGTAATCACCTATTACAAATGAGCTACTGATTGACAAAGTGCTCAGCTCACTATACACAAGAACTCCTTACCGAGTTCTTCAATCACCAAGTGGTTTTGTCCAAGCTCCACTCAAACTTCCAAGAGTTTTGCTTTCAAAAGAGAACTCTCAAACTCTCAATTACAAGTGTACAAGTAACTAACACACTCTCTAGCAAGAGTAGATTTTACAATTAGAGCTCACAAGAAGAAGACAGGAAGAATATCAGAGTATATCAGTGAATTAATCAGTTGAATCTTGTTTTTGTCTCTTATCCCTTGTATAAATGCAGCTGGAAGCTTGTATATAAACCCCTGTATTGATTCCATCCGTTAGAGGTTGTTGGGCATCATTAATGCACGTCCAGTCTGTTATAACGTTAAGAAAAATAGCCATTATATCCAAGGAGTTGGCTCCATGTTTGTGGAGTCGACACTTTCTGCTTCTGCATTTACCAGATGTTGTTCATTGACTTTATGAGTCCGCTCTTCATATCAATGAGGCGACTCCTTGTTCATTCTATCTTCACATCTTTAGCTTCTACTGTCATGAGGCGACTCTTCATCTTCGGGAGTCTCCTCTTTATTTATTCAATCTTCAGCCTTTTACTTCTGTTGTCATTAGGCGACTCTTCATTTTCATGAGTCCGCTCATTAATCATGTCATCTTCAAGCCTTTGCGTTTGTCTCCATGAGGCGACTCTTCATTACAATGAGTCCACTCATTATCTACTTGGTCTCCAAGCTTTTTGCTTCTATGATCAAGAGACGACTCTTCATTTTTCATGAGTCCGCTCATTAATCATTTTGTCTTCAGACCTTTTACTTATGTGATCAAGAGGTGACTCATTGTTTCCATAAGTTCACTCATTGCCCAAAAACCTGCTTTCTGACTTCTAATGATCCAGCTCATCTCAGCACTGGTATAAGATCTTCAAGGAGTATTTCTTTGGGGTATGATGATCAATCAAATTTTTTTAACTCATCAAAGTTAACTTCTATTCAATTTGGATTGAATTAATCATTTGACATTCATCTTCTCTTGACTTTCAAACTGTCAAAGTTTCATTAGATCAATGTTCATCTTTTCTTCTTCATTTGCAAAGCTTTCTCTTTTATTGTAGAACATCTCCTTCAATATCAAGCTTCCTTGATTATGTAGAGCTTCACAATGCTTCATTTCTGATTTCTTCTCTTTGCTAGCAATTCTTCTTTCTTCTTTAAAATCACTTCAATGAGACTTTTACAGGCTTGATGAAATCTCTTCATACATCTAGTCTTCATTGATTCTTTATATTGTGGAAGAATTCTTCACTTGGATTCAATTTAGAAATCAGACAATCATTGTGAGTCTTCTTCTCAAACAACTTCAATCATTTAAGTTGGAACTAAAACTTTGCATACACAATGAACTTTTCTCTTGACCTTTTTCAATATCTTCAACAATCAATTCATCTCTAATTGATCATTGCACAAACTGATGAAGTTTTCAATCTATCTTGAATGCAAATCAGTCTTCATTGAGTTTATGCATACTTTGATGAAAATTTCATTTGAACACCTTCAATCTCTTCGAATGTAGAACATTTGTTTGAAGAGGAGATATGCATCACTCCTCTGTTTGGTTCATTGCATAACTCTTGAACTCATTGCTTGTTCTTTGAATTCGTTGTACATTTTCTTTGACATGTATCAAACTTAAAATTAAACTTTAAGTCTAAATTATGAACTTTGTTAATCTGCACATTAAGTAAATTCATTAATAAAATAACACAAGGTGTAGTTATCATCAAAATCAACATGAGAATCAACCTTGAGTCAACAAGGTCAACATTGAATCAACATTTTTCATTTCTCTCGCTTACATCTCTATAAACTTTCTCAATCTTGCTATGCCTCAAATGCTAGAAAACCAACGAGTTCCTTAATATCAACAAAGCTTAGAAATCTTTGACCCTATACAATAAATAAAACACTGCACAAATTAAATCCATGTGAATTATGAACACCATCATTCTATCCAAACCAAATATAAAATCTCAAAATTTTACGCCGACAAAATATAAGACACATATTATATATGAAAAATGTTACTCTTTCGGAAAACCTTAACAGAAAAAATGGCCAAAATGACATGTACACTGACGTGGCAGTAAACATGGCACAAATGCATTGGGACAAAAATGCCCTTTCCTATTTTCTTTTATCTTCCCTCCTACGTCTGGGGATGTGAAATCCCTATAACCAAGGCCGCCGTTCGGCCGACGCCATCGCAAGAAAAGCCATGATACAGGAATTCCTCCATTGCCTCTCCATCGTTATATTTTCTTTCCGATATCACTTGTATGATTGTTCACCATCATTCTTAACGTTTTTCTTGCATAGGTTGGGAATCATAATGGGTCTACCTTTGGAGAATTTTATGATAATATCCAGATCTGAATTTAAGTATAATTTATGCTTATAATAAACTTTAATGATTAGATTAGGCGTATTACAGAATATGACTCCCTTCTTAAATGGCTTTTCGATTTGTTAGCTTTCAGTAGGATTTGGTGTGAATATGATTTAATAAGGAATAGTTTGTTGGAAAAATTATGTACCGGATGAACAAGGTATTTGTGTCTTGCCAAGTGAGACTCACACTCAAAGAGAACAAGCTCTGGTTTCTTTTCGCCGGAGCAATGTCAACGGATTATTGGTTTTCATCGGAAGGGATTTGATTCCTTTTGTGGTTGCTGGAGCAACGTCAACAGAATATTGGGTGTCATCGGAAAACATGGAAAGTGGGTGTGTTCGTCGAATCAAAGCCAACGGAATATGGGTTGTGGTCGCCGGAGTGATGCCAAGGGAATATTGGGTTTCACCGGAAAAATGAGAAGTGGGTTGAGATAATTGTTACTCGTTAAATTTTGGAAGTTCATGGCTCTTCGGCTCAGCAAGAAAACAAAAAAAAATTCGTGGCTCCTCGGTTTCCTGTGAAGAAAAATGCAGTTGTTCCATTAATTCAACCCCACAACACCCCACCAATTGTCATGAACCTAGTTAATGTGTTGCATATTATTTGACGAGCGGGGGACAATTGCGATTGTTTCTAGGACTCATCTCTTGTTAAAAATTACTTTTTAATTTTATTTTTACATGACGTGGCAGTGTACACGTAGAGCATTTCAGAATGATTTTTTTTTTTTTTTTTGTATAGCACCATCCATTGTATATTATATAGACCAAAATACAAGAAACATATTATACAAGACACATGCTAAGTGATTTATGGTGACAAAATTTTATGTAACAATAGCATTTTACATATATTGTATAGACCAAGGCCCAATAAAATTAAAGTAGTGAAATGCCTCCCGCAACATGTAATCCACATTCTGATCCATTTTTATTTTTTACGTGGCTTATGGTCCATAATTTTTTGTGCCCAATTAATTGAGGAATGGGGACGAAGGATATTCTTCATTTCATCTAGACAAACATAGTTTAAATTCTATGATATGAAGTGTTAGCAAGTGTCACCTTAGTTAATAAATTGCTAAATGTCACCTTAGTTAATAAATCGCTAAACATATATTAAAAAAAATACTTTTTTGTGATATTTTCCTAGAATATCTCAATTCTCAAGTCCGAATAGGTGATTTATATATATATATATATATATTAAATTTACCTTGTCTTTACCTTGTACCATGCTTATTAAATCTACCTTGGCCCAAGGCAAAATCCAAGCTTTGTACCTGCGTATGCGATAATTCAAAAATTGAAAAATCGATTCCAATATTTAAGCTCTGAAATAATATTTGTTCTCCTATTCCAAGGTGACCCTGTCTCGAAGTAATTCCAGCTTTCCAGCCCATCCCATTGTCCGTAGCCTTGAAACTACACCCACTTCTCCACTCATAAGTATTTTTGCTGTATCTCGCTCACATCTCTACAAATCTTTTCAGTCTTGCATTCTCTCAAATCCTAGAATACTATCAGCAAACCTTAGAAAATTCTAGTCTCTATACAATAAATAACACATTGCACAAATTGAATCCCAGGTGAATTATGAACACCACCATTCTATCCAGACCCATGTTCCAAACTCTCAAAATTTTATGCCGACAAAATACAAGACACACCCAACTAATATTGATTTGTTGTTTTTTTTTTCCCCCTCTTTTTCAACAAATTTGATGACTTCAGTCGCAGCTTCTCTTTCTATAAGCTAATCATCCCTTTCTCATAAGCCGCCATGGTCCACAAACATTTGAATGGGACAGCTTGTCGTCAATGGCTTACTTGTCCACCAAACAAGGTCGCAGTTGTCACAATTAACTGTGACTTCGAATTCAAACCATGATGTATGCCATGACATCCATTACCCAGCCGCCGGTGACTGTTGAGCCAAAGTCCAGAGCACACAAGAAGAAACTCTAAATTCTTCACAACTCAACTCTTTTCAAATGGTTCTCTTATTATTTCACATTCCATGATGGTAAAGTTATACAAATATAAAAATTTATACAAAATTTTTTACTTGAATAATGTAGTTTAATAAAAGCATTTAATTTTTAACAAAATACTTATTATGATGATTCTTAATTATAATAATGCTAGTGTCACATCATTCTATTAAAATTTTTGTATAAATTTTTTTTAGAAGAATAGTATTTCCTTTTCTTTTCTTGACAGGCACTCTTGGACCAAGAGCAAAAGCCTCACCTGTTCCTTACATATTCCTCGTAAATGAAATAGCTATAAATATATACATTCAATTGCTGGTTCACGCTGTACATACTCTGAGAGAGAGAGAGAGAGAGAGAGAGAGAGAGAGAGAGAGAGAGAGAGAGAGAGAGAGAGAGAGAGAGAGAGAGAGAGAGAGAGAGAGAGAGAGAGAGAATACAATGTCGGACAGAGAAGTGACGGTGAGCAATAAACAGGTTTTGTTCAGAGACTATGTAAGTGGTTATCCAAAAGAATCAGACATTTATATAAGTACAGAGAATACTATACGTCTGAAGGTTCCAGAAGGATCGAATGGGACATTGGTGAAGAATCTCTACCTGTCATGCGATCCCTACATGCGAGTTCGCATGCGAAAAGATGAAGATCCAAGCATAATCACTTCCTTCACCCCTGGTTCTGTACGTATCAGTCACTCTTTAGCTTTGAAATCTACTTGTCTGGAAATTATCAAGGCTTATATATAATTAATGAAAAATGATATTCTTCTAGAAATTTTGTATAAAAAAAATTTCATTAAATGGTGTGGCATCGATATATTTTAAAGTTATGAATTAAAAGTATAAGTATTTTGTTTTCAAATGAACGAATTCACAAACAACCACATCTTCTTATGTGAAAATTTTGTACAAAAGATTATGTACGTATAGCATTACTCGTAAGTAAGTCTTTGCTTTGATTAAGTTGAACATGTTAGACTATCGGAAAAAAAACCTATGGAAAAATTTTCTGATGGTTTATGACACACAGAATTTGGTCTCTTTGGGATTTCCGAATGTTCCGCATAATTTATATATGGAATGCTTTTTTGGGGTGTTCCAGAATCAGGAGTTGTACCAAAGAATTTCCTCAAAACATACCTCTTACTAGGAGAAAATTAAGTAGCACTCAAAATCTTTTTTATTTTTTTGAAAATTAAGAATTTCCTTAAAGAATTTCCGAATGGTTTATAACCTTTTCGTTGTAATTTATGTAACGCACCGTCATTAGAATTCAATTATGATTTTTTTCATGGTAAAATGCAGGTAATGAATGGTTATGGAGTAGCCAAAGTATTGGATTCAGAGCACCCAAACCTCAGAAAGGGTGACTTGATCTGGGGAATAACCGGATTTGAAGAGTACAGTCTCATCACAGAACCTGACTCTCTATTCAAAATTGAACACACTGATGTACCACTTTCCTACTATACTGGAATCCTCGGTATGTTTCTTGCATGTAAAATCACCATACTATTCAGATAGAGAGATCTAACACTATATTGAATGGGTAGCAGTTGAGATTCATATCCATCGATCTTGCAATATAGTTTTTCTTCTTCTAATGCATCTTTGAGATATTTCCATATCACAGATTTGTAAAATTCAAAGACAACCCTTATTCTTCTTTATATTTGTCTGCTGTTTGTTCATAGGAATGCCTGGTCTGACTGCTTACGTGGGCTTTTACGAGGTTTGTTCTCCAAAGAAAGGAGAACATGTCTTCGTATCAGCTGCATCTGGAGCTGTCGGTCAGCTTGTTGGGCAACTTGCAAAGTTGATGGGTTGCTATGTTGTGGGAAGTGCTGGAAGTCAAGAAAAGGTCAGTCCCCCTCCTATTAATGAGCATTAGTTCTTCAATTTAGTTCACTTTCTTATCGGTGGCTGCCATCTTACTAGCTAGGATGTAACCTTCTTATGGTTCAGCTAGGTGTTTGGTGACATACAATAATCATCGTAAACTTGTGAAAACTGTTGATTCTTTTTTTGTTTGTTTTTCTTTTTTTTCTTGGGCTAAAGAAAATGATGATTGAATTTAGTCAATTTCGATTATAGAAAACTAAATTGTTCGATCTGTTTTTCGATTTTATTTCTTATTAGGTCAATATATTGAAAAACAAGTTCGGGTTTGACGAGGCTTTCAATTATAAGGAGGAGCATGACTTAGATGCGGCTTTGAAAAGGTATCTATCTATATTAATTTTTTGACATATCATGAAGATTAGGACATAATTGCCACTAATGTTCCATACCACGTAGGCAGGGGGGAACTACCTGGATGGTGAGGGGTGCCCAACTTTTTGTATAATTCTCCTATGTATAATATATATATGTATATATATATGATATTTTAGCAAAACTTCATCATATTGGCACCCCACAATTTAAGACTTTGCTTAAGTATATGTATATATCTGTTTTACATGATCATTTTAAATGATAATATTTTTCACATATTTAATGATCAAGACGAGGCTTTCAATTAATTGTGCTGTTAATGTCTAATTGTCACTAGGTACTTTCCCGAGGGCATTGACATTTACTTTGACAACGTTGGAGGAAAGATGCTTGATGCAGTGCTTCTCAACATAAGACCCCATTGCCGCATTGCTTTGTGTGGAATGATCTCACAATACAACAATCTTGATCGGCCTGAAGGAGTAAGCAACTTGATGTACCTTGTCTACAAGCGAGCCCATATGGTCGGGTTCGAGGTTTTCGACTACTATCACCTCTATCCCAAGTTCTTGCATCTCATGCTGACTTACATCAGACAAGGGGAAATAGTTTACGTGGAAGACAAAGCCGAAGGCATTGAGAGCAGCCCTACAGCTATTGTTGGACTCTTTCATGGCCGCAACATTGGAAAACAAGTGATTGTGGTTGCTCGCGATTGAGTGTGCTCTCTCTTCTCTCCATATGCATGTTTTTATCGACAATAACAGTATTATCAGTGGACCTTAATTTCCATCTTAGCTATGGTGGCCGAAGGCTTTGAGGTATATCCCCATTCAGCCCAGCTAACAGCTATTGTAGCAAGCCATGCGGAAAGGAAAACAGTTCGTCTAATTTCAATAACGTAGTGAAGGAAATTGCTGGTACACTACTACGAGCTAAATATGACATCTTTCACAAAGTTTATGTAAAGGAAAGAATAAAGTTTGCAAAACTACGAAATTTGTGTTACGAAATTCTATAATAAAAAAAATGTGTTTGTGAAAACTTCATTTGAAACTCAATCACCCTACTCCCACTCCCACATCCTCGTACAAATAAAATTTCCCTGGTGCTATACAAATATAATTTACATAATAAATTTCACACCAGACAATTGCGGCTTTTTTTTTTCTTTTTGTTGCGAAAGCCAAAGTTCACGCAACCTGTTAAAATGAAAAATAGAGGTTTAGGCTATAAACAATATACACCCAATTTCCATTGATGTGAGAATTAACCCAACACAAAGCCCATATGATCTCGGGCTGAATGATTGCAGTCACGCCCTAATTTTTGAAAAGCCGATTTTTAAGGAGTAAAATTTCAAACGTTAAAAAGTACAAGTCAAAATTAGAAATCCACATCAAATTTTAGTCAAAACAAGATTTTGAAATTTATTTTAAAGATAGTTTTTATTTTAAAATTTTCAACACAAAACTACGTGAGTCCATTAGTAAACTAAACTAAAACTATTTTTAAACCTATTCAAAATCTCAATAAAATATTCTTTCTAACACTAATTAACTGTAAGCACCCCATTTTTGACCGCTCGGCTGTCTACACTCCGTCCAGACTTGTGTTCAAGTCATTATGGGTGTATTCCAACCAAAACCAACTTTCTAAGTCCAAATCTCGTCTGTCCATCGCTTCGCGGGCCCGCCAGGCCCAAATAGAGGCAAAATGACCAAAATACCCTTAGGGGCATTGTTCTTTCCAACTCCAATCCCTCTTTCGAGACAGTTTATTCCTCGAGACGGTTCCAAATCAGGTGCGTCTTTCCAAAGACGGTAAGTCCCCTTTCCAATCCCTCTCTTGAGACAGTTTACTCCTCGAGACGGTTCTAAATCAGGCACGTCTTTTCAAAGACGATAAGTCCCCTTTCCAACCTCTCTCTCGAGACAGTTTATTCCTTGAGACGGTTTCAACTCAGGCACGTCTTCTCGAAGATGAAAAGTCCCCTTTCTAACCCCTCTCTCGAGACAGTTTATTCCTCGAGACGGTTCTAACTCAGGCACGTCTTTTCGAAGATGGTAAGTCCCCTTTCCAATTCCTCTCTCAAGACAGTTTATTCCTCGAGACGGTTTCAAATTAGGCACGTCTTTCCGAAGACAATAAGTCCCATTTCCAATCCCTCTCTTGAGACAGTTTATTCCTTGAAACGATTCCAAATCAGGCGCGTCTTTCCAAAGATAGTAAGTCTCCTTTCCAATCCCTCTCTCGAGACAGTTTATTCCTCGAGACGATTCCAAATCAGGCATGTCTTTTTGAAGACGGTAAGTCTCCTTTCCAATCCCTCTCTCGAGACAGTTTATTCCTCGAGACAGTTCCAAATCAAGCACGTCTTTTCGAAGACGGTAAGTCCCCTTTCCAATCCCTCTCGAGACAGTTTATTCCTCGAGATGGTTCCAAATCAGGCACGTCTTTTTGGAGACGATAAGTCCCCTTTCTAATCCCTCTCTCAAGAAAGTTTATTCCTCGACATGGTCTGAGTAGCAGAAATACTCGCAAACATCACAACCGTTCGAGTAGCGGAAATACTCGTAAATAGGTCGATATAGGGAATTGCCAACAAACCCCTGTGTCACGACGACCGCCGTCAGAGTGGCGGAAACACTCAAAACCCAGGCCAACGCCAGTGCCTGCTAGCCCACTTCGGTGAAAAATGACCAAACTGCCCATTGGGCTTTTTCCGAGACTTTCCGGTCAAGATGATCATTTTGCCCCTAGGCATCCAAACGCCCTGGGAATCACACCGGCTCTGGGTATCAAACCGGTAACCCTCGGAGATTGCTCCTTATAGTATTCTCAACCTTTTCTTATCTTTCCGGATCATTCTGAGTCAATTCCGGCAAACTCGGTATAAAATAACCGTTTTGCCCCTGGTGGGCTGGTCTCCTTTTTCGACCATACCGGCTCTGGATATCAAACCGGTAATCTTCTGAGATTGCTCCTTATAGTATTCTCAACCTTTCCTTATCTTTTCAGATCATTCCGAGTCAGTTCTGGCAAACCCAGTACAAAATGACAACTTTGACCCTGGTGGGTCGGTCACCTTTTCCGACCACACCGGCTCTGGGAATCAAACCGGCAACCTTTGGGAACATTCTGAATAATGTTTTCAAATTCCAAGTCTTTTTCTGGGACAGTCTGAGTCTATCCCAACAGTTTTTTGACCTAATTGACCATTTTGCCCCTAACGGCCCGGTCAACCCTTCTGACACATCTTGTCCTCATTTTTCAAGTCAAATACCTCCGGGACACTATTCTAAGTGTTCCTGCTCTTTTCCGGCCTTTCGGGTCATCCCCGGTCTTCCAAAATCCTTCCTGAACTTTCCGGAGTCACTCCAAGTGAAGCTAGGTTAAAGATTGCATGGTAGTCACTAGTACATGTGCCCGAATCTAGTCAAAGATACGTTGCTTACCGACTTATAAAGTTTCCTAACTGGCTGGCGCCACTAGTAGTGGCGCCAAGCCAAGAATTGGCTTGGCGCCACTTCCAGTGGCACCAAGAGCAATTTTGCCCTGGCGCCAGTATTGTCCAACCTCTATAAATACAGAGCCTCTTCCAGTGTGAAAAGGATCCGCAAACTCAATCTAAAAATCATATATTTCGATATACAAAGCTCGAGCACCTCCTAAACCCTAGCTTCCCTAAGTTTTCCAAACCCTAGCCACCATACACTAAACCCTAGCCTCCTATACACTCATACACACCCCCATACACTCTTACACTAACTTTCAACCCTTCTTCAAAGATTTGAAGAGTTGTAATATGAAGTTTGAAGATTGAAGGCGGCTCTTGAAGATTGAAGACGAAGATCAAGACGAAGACCGAAGAAAGCAAGGCGCGCAAAATAAACAAGATACAAGGTGGGCTCTCCATTTAAATTTCCGCACTTCCCCCTCTTTCTTCTCTCTCCTAACCCACTTGGGTTTTCTCTATTTTAATCTCTCATCTCTTTCCCCCCCTTTCTTTGGATGCTTGAAACAAGGGGACTCCCGGTCCATGTGTAGGATTAGACTATTGGAGAGTCACCGTGTTGGGGGCTTTCTTCTAGTCTAACCAGAGACCACGTGGATTCTGCCCCCTTGATTATGTGGTGAAACCTTAACCTTGTATGTTCACGACCCCAAAATTGCATTGTGCATATCATGATCTTGTATCTTTCAAAAACCGTTTTCAAAGTTATCTTCAAAATCGTTTTCAAAATTGCATCAAAATTTCCTTTTCAAAAACTTGTTTTCAAAATCACAATCCTAGGGTGATTCTAGTTTTTCCATGGCTAGGGTTGCTTTAGGAAAGTGTTACATTAGAAGTGACTTTTATGGTCCATATTTTCAACTCTTGTTGTTTTCAAAACCACTTTCCTAAACTGGTTCTAGCCTTCTTATGGTTAGAATTGCTTTAGGAAAGTGAGATGTTTTTACACCTTCCAAAAACTCTCTTTTCAAAAATCTCTTCCTAAAAATCTCTTTTTCAACATACTTTCCTAAAACTCTCCTCTTCAAAGTTGTTTTAAAAAACTCCCTCCAAAAGTCTATTTTTCCAAACTCCCTTTTTCAACTCCTTTCCAAAACGTTCTCTTCAAAATTCACTTTCCAAAAACGATCCCTAGGTCTCTTTCTTAGAAAAACTCTCTCCAAAAATCTTTCCAATAACTCTGTTTCCCAAAATCTCCCTTCTAGAAATTCCCCTCTAAGATTTTCCTTCCAAAACCTTTGTTTCCAAAAACACACTTTCCAAAAACTCCTCTTTAAAATCTTTTTCCAAAAACTCTATCTTCAAATTCATTTTCCAAAAACTCCTCTCTAGGATTCCCTTCCAAAAACCTTCGTTCTAAAAAATGCACTTTCCAAAAATCCTCTCTCTTTAGAGCCCAAATCAAACCCTAGAATGCACAATTAGGAAACCCTAATTTTCTTTCCAAAAACATGATTTTCAAACTTTGCCCCAAACCTAGGTTTCCAAAACCTCTTGTTTTCTACATCAAAACTATACATGTTTCCAAAACCTATTTTCTACGTCAAAACTATAATTTCCAAATCTAGGGTTTCTAGAATCTCCCTTTCCAAATCCTTGCCAAGTCTTATCTTCCCTTTAGAAAATCAAATCAAATGTTCCCGTTTAGGAAACCAAATCTAATCCTCCGTTTTTGGAAATGAAATCAAACTGTCTCTTTTAGAAGTCAAATCCAATCCCTTCATAATCCAACTCTTTCCTAATTCAAATCCTTTCTAAACTTCCACTTTCCTAAATCTTAAGTTTCCAAAACTTGAACATAAAAATCTTTCCTAAATTTTAAAACTCAACTTCCACATCTTTCCTAATTCTACCCCTTTCCAAATCTTAACTTTCCAAATCTAAGTTTTTAAACCTTTCCTAAACTCAAACATTTCTTAATCTCAAGATTTTCTAACACTCTAAAGCTTTCTAAATCTTAAACTTTCCAAATTTCAAATCCTTCCAAATTTCAAAACTTTCTTTCTTATTTTCAAAACTTCCTTGTTTTCTAAACTTTCCAACTTTCAAAACTTTTTTTCTTAATTCAAACATTTCTTAAATTGAAAACTTTCCTTTTTCAAACATTTCCTAAAATGAAACTTTCCTACTTTCAAAACTTCCCTATTTTAAAACTTTCTAAATTCAAAACTCTCCAATTTTCAAAACTTCCCTAAGTTGAAACTTTCCTAATTCCAAAACTTTCCAAAAATGAAACTTTCCTAATTCGAAACTTTCTTAAATCGGACCTTTCCTAATTCAAACATTTCCTAAATCTAATCTTTCTAAACTCTCGAGTCTTTACTAAGTCTCATCTTTCTTAAGTCTAGATTTCCTAAACCTCCATCTTTCCAAAACAAGTCTAAATCTTTTCAAGTTCAACTTTTTCAAATCAAAATTCAATCTTTTCAATTCCAAAAATTCCAAATTCCAATTTTCAATCCTCTATTCAAAGTTCAATCTCTCAATCGTCTAATTCAATTTCCAATTCAATCTCCTTCTTCAAATCAACTCTTCTATTTTTAATCGGACTCCGGTCCGAACTACGACTGACCTAATTCCTCGAAAAGGATACGTAGGCAACCCTCATGGGTGCGGTCTCCACATTTTTCAAATTTTCAATTCCACAACTTCTTTCAAATTTCAAATTCCTCCATATCTTCCAAATTTCAAATTCTAAAATCTTTCCAAATCTCCAATCTATTTTCAAATTTCCAATTTCAAATCTCTACTTTCAATTTCCAGGACTTTTCAATTTCGAGTCTATCCAATTTCAAATCTCTTTCAAATCAAATCAATTTATTTCCAAATCTATTCTCCAACTCCCTCTTATTTTGCACTTGCATCCCATGCATCATTTCTTTTCAAACATTGTTTTTCAAAGTGGATAGGATTGGTCAATAGTTAGTTGAAGACTCTCATAGGTGAATCTAGAGTAGATTGACATGTAGGTACCAAAAGGGCGGGGTAGGGTGATGGCTTAGTGCGTTTTCCCTACACATAACCAACCTCCGAACCTAGATCACTAATTTCAAAGACCAAAAAGGAGTTATTTTTCAAAAAGGGCTAAATGTTTTCCAAAGATTGCCAAACAACCTGTTTTCTTAAAAACCCTCTCTTGAGGAGATATTTTCAAAATCGTTTTCTAAAAACCCTAAGTGTAGTCTCCGGATTATTTTTAGTTTTTGGGTGACCTAACTTACCTTAATCAAGTTAGGTGGTGACTCCAAACTTTTTCCAAAAGCCCTTTATTCAAATCAAATTTTCAATTCAAACCTGGTCGCACTCATTCTTCTAGGAGGGTGAGTTCTAACAAGAGAGTATAGCATTTTTTCTACTTGTGTGAGTATTCCTCGAGTGCAAAAAATCTGGGCGTGACATTAACCAATCAACAATTACTTTGAAACATCATCCGAGCATTTTCAAGTGCGGTGGTCATCCACCCAAAATGTAAATTAAGTTTCAAACAGAAAGACATAAAATAAATATCATACAGTCACATTTGAAGTAAAGAATTAACCCCAAATATATAACAAAGCGGGAGTTAAAATAAGATATAAAGCTTAAATACTCAATTCTTTAGGCCACCAATTTTGCTTGCTTGCTCGAGGATACACCTGCAACTGTGATGGGGTGGTATACCACGACCCAGTAGAAGGTTATGCTACAAAATTAATAACTATGAGATGACATGTGCAAGCGTACAGTAAATATGCATGAGATTATATAGAAGGCGTTTACAAAACTAACTCTCAAATTAGTTCTAGATATATTCTAGGTACAAAGCAATATCTCAAGCATGCTCAAATTTCATATAAATTATAAAACCCAATATGCCAACTCACTTTTTTTATCTGAGTAATTTATATAAATTCTTTTATGCCTTTAACATCAATTCTAAACACACACTAGGCCTGAAAACATTCCAAATATTATATATCAAACATCACATTTAAAGTTTCTAAGTTATCTCCAATTTTCATCAAGTAATTATTTCTAATTTTAACTAAACAACTCAAATAATTAGAGAATCATCAAATTAAACATCACAACAAGCCAAACATATTTTTAATTTTATCAAATTAATCAAAAATCACAGATAACAATATTTCAAGTTTATGTAAAATCCTAGATTTACTCCAAGTGTCCTAGAAATATGATTTCTATCATGTATTCATGAATAACTTAAACATATTAACTAAATAGTAAAAACCCCAAGTGAAAACTCCTTACCTCTTAAAAATTGCACCTAAGGTAAAAACTTGATCTCATCAAAACCACAAACCGAAACCACCATCACATAGGCCTTGAAGAGTAGAACAAAAACCCTTGAGGAGTAATGACAAAAAGTTACACTAAGTACATCAAAATAGAGGATTAAAGGAAGAAAAAGAAAAGGAATTAGAAAGAACCAGAGAAAAGTGGGTCAGCTGGGTTGCTGCTCAAAGAGAGAGAGAGAGAGAGAGAGAGAGAGAGAGAGAGAGAGAGAGAGAAACGTTTCATCTTTTAAAGCCACTTTTGGTTATTCACCAAAAGGCCCCCAAAAAAACTTATATAATTACAAAAACACCCACCTACATTTTGACTATTTGACCGGGTCATTACAATTGTGACCTATTTAGTTACATTCGAAAACAATAAGGTAATTCATAATTACAAAAATGACATCGCATATGATTCGATATAGACGGGCCATTTGTATAAAATTATGTATACTTATAGCATTTCACTTTTCAGCTTTGTAAGAATGATCTATGTGAAACCGCATCATCCTTAATGTTTGCATTGATATAGCATTTTTGTAAATAAAAGTCATCATGATGGGTATTTTATTTTTAAGTGAATGGTTCTCATTTAACCATATAATTCTAGAAATAAATTCTTCTTGAATTTTTTGGTTGTATATATTTTTTAATGTTGTTATTGTGATACCTTGACATGACCAAAGTAGTACTCATCCAAGAGTAAGTGATCACCAAGTATAACTCGGGTAAAGACCAAGATCGTATTCCACGGGAAATTGAGCCCAATATAGGCTATTGACCAAAGCTAACACTCAAAACTCTCAATCCTTACACAATTTGGTGAAATGCTTCTTAAAAAGAGAAAATGAAAAAATAGTTTGATTTGAGATGGTTGTTATTTGAATTTTAAACTACAGTTTTGCAAAAGACAATTGAACTAAGTTGAATGTAAAATGACTGGATTCAATTGCTTCAATCTCTCAATTCATTAAAGGATTTTAAAGAGGTTGATAACTCAAATCAAACTATACAATCAAGAGAGTTTGATTTGGAAGATTTAGCTTTAGAAAACATGAATTCCAAAGCAATTTATGTCAAAGTCATCATTTAGTGAAGATAGTTATATTAATACCATCAATTTGGACAACATCAATGCATAATTAGATAATTATACATTAAAATCACTAAACATAATCAACATTCAATTGCTAGGAATTAAAGAATTAAGAAAATAAGGCAATGAAATCATATATACATTCAATGAAAATCTTGAACTCTTTAAGAGATCTCCACAATTGAACCCAATTTGGCGTCTAGCTACTCATTTCCATGGAAGAATTGAAAGCTTTGATTGAAATCATGCTGAAAACAAAGCTACAAATGGAATCGAAATTGAAATTGCAATGAAATTACAATGTTTTCTCTCTAAATGTAACTATCTCTAAGCTATATATAAATTGAAAATTGTACAGAAAAGTCAAATCCCCAAAATTAGAGCACAATTCTGAATTTATAGCTGAAAAATAAAACAGGGATTGCGTAGGACATTCGAACGGTTATTGAACAGCTTGCTAACATATTCGAATGGTGAAATCATGTCTTAGTAATTTCTCACAGCTCTGCAGAGCCTTCATTTGCGCTCTGAATCTGAAAAAGCGTTCAATTGCTCTAGGGCTCATTCGAACGATTGAATACTCATTCAAATGCCCTCAAGGGTTGTTTGCATGGTCAATTAACCTTTTTGCCTTCAACTTCTCTACTTTGCTCCATTTAAGCGCAAAACTTGTAAATCAGCTATAAACACAAATTAGGATGAGAATATAGCTAAAAGCAAGAGAATACTGCTAATTTAAGTCTAACAACTAGCTATTTAGAGGATGATGATTACACTTTTGGAGTGTAATCACACCCTGACTATACCATAAAGTGTAATTATATACTTTTAATTCGCACCTTGTTAGACTTAAAATATTGTTAATTTTCTTACTTTAGTTAGATATTTGTTTGATTCTATTTTATGTGTGTTTTGTAAGTTATAGGAGCTAATAAAGGCAAATAGACCCAAAGAATGATCAAAGCGGGTTCAAAATGAATAAACTGGCAATGAGAAGTCTCAGCTGTCTCGATATTTTAGTCATAACTTTTTACTTCGATGTCCGATTGAGCCAATTTTTACATTTAGAAAGAAAACTTCAAGACCTACAACTTTGCCTCTCATGTGCATTGGTTGAATCGAGCTCTAAGGTGATCAAAATCAAGCTAAAAAGTTGCTAACCTGAATAGTCAATAGTAACCGTCTTGGCGGTGTGTCTACAGTGCCTCTGGATGGTGAACAGTTCTCGCTCGGATAGTGAATAGTGACAAACAGTGCGTCCAAACGGTGAACAGTGACTGTCCGGACGCACTTTAGACAGTTGTCAGATGCATAGTTTGATGACAGTTCTGACGTTATTTCAACTTTCAGATTGCATTTTTTGCATCAGAAACTAAGTTTTAAAAGAGTTTTGAAGGTTTTTATTTTATGGAGTTAGGATTAGTTTTAGCCAAGGGGTGGCGGGAGAAGCTCCTCCAAAGTTAGTTTTTTCATTTTTAGCTCAAATTTAGCTTTGTAAGAGTCATATAAAGTTAGCACTTCTAATTTTCCTTCATCGTATTCCATTTTTCTTCACTTTCTTGTATTTTTTTTATTTTTCTTGTAATTAAACACTTTTATTGTTCAAGTAAAATTTAGATTTAATTCTTCATGCTTTCTCTTTACATTTTTACATCCTTTTCTAATAGATTCAAGTAGCTAGTTTCTTAAATTGGGTTCAAATATGAAAATCATTCAAGAAATCTAAGAGTTTCAATTGAGGTATCTCATAAATTTATTACTTTACTTTCCTAGGTTTCTAATTCTTAGTAATTGCATGTGGATGTTTTAGAATACTTAGATAATAACTAAGTTTAGGGATTTTAATCATCTAAATCGATGATATTAATTTATGGCTCTTCACTAGATAATTACTCCACAATTGCTAGGAATTCATTCACATCAATTAATTGAAAGATGCCTTAGAATACTTAGGTTATTGACTATATTTGACTAATTCAATGCACAAACTCTCAATTCTATTGACCCTAGTTAAATCGATGATATTAAGTTTTTATTCCCCCATTGACCATGAATCTAATTTCAATTACTTGAGAATTATTGATTTTCAAAGTTAAATCCTCCGAATCAAATACTTTTGATTGTTGTATTTGATTTGAGTTATAAACTCTTTTGAAAGTCTTGAATGAATTGGGTGATTGGATCAATTGAGCCCAATTCCCTTTTATTGCTTTAAATCTAGTTTCAATTTGTTTTAATTTAATTTCTTAGTTATTAATTACTATTATTTTCATTACAATAGTTTAGTAATTCAAAACTCTCATCAAAACCCAAAAGATTTTCGGTCTCTTTTATTTTCCCTTTTATTTAGATTTAATTCACATGATTTCCATTCAATCCAAGTTGGCTTAGTGTGAGTTTAGTGTCACTAACCTATATTGGGTTTGGTCCTTGAGGAAATATGATTTCGGACTTCCTGAATAAAACTACAACTGTCAACTGTGCACTTGCGGATAAATAGAGCACTTTTGGGGGAGGAGTCACACCCCCCAACTAGTTTTTTGCTAGTCCCTATCAAAATACTAAACAAAAGTTAAAGTGCAATTTCCAATTCTGTAGAAATCAAGGATGCATTTATCATATACATCAAACCTTTAAACCCCTAGGTTACCTTTAGTGGATGAGTGGTGTCTCCAGAAGGCTTATAGTGATGACATCCACAAATATCTACCCATGACCTACAACCAAAGATTGGTTAGAACAAAAAGATCATGCATCATTATAATCAAGTAATCTCCAAAGAACACCCTCTTCCTTAATGTAAGCAAACAAGTATCAAGAAAGACAAAAAGAGATGTTCAAATGAGTATGTGATAGAATCATGCAATATAGATCAAATGCTTCTTGCTCATAAGTTCAAAACCTTTGAGCCATGATACAGTTCCTCACTGGACATACACTCTCAAACAAATAAGAATATGTTTCTCATAATGGAATGCTCTAAAGAGAAGTTAATATATGACCATGCAAAAGAACATACCAAATACAAAGAACACAATAATGAAAGTGTGTCAACTTGGCATGGCTTCATGAAAGATCATCCATAGCTAAATATCAATTAAGCATAGTTAACAAATAATAACCTAGATTCAAACGAGATCTCATGATAGGTATGCTTGGATCAAAAAATATTTTTCAAGGGTTATCAATTGGTTCAACAAGTAGGAGGTAAGGGGAAGAAGAAGGTAAAATGGTTCAATATATATATGATCAAGGCATGTAATGATCAATAAGCATACTCTTCCAACTTTCCTAATCTTCTTTTTTTTTTTTTTTTTTTTTGACAAACTTTCTTGCCTCTTTGATTTACCAATCCCTTTGTTTTTTTTTTTTTTTTTCTTTCTTTCTTTTCTTTTGTATTGCTTTCATTTCTCTTTCTTTTCTTGTACTTTCATTGATACCTTTTTCAATCTTTCATTTCTTCTTTACAATAAACCCTAGCTCTTTTTCTTTCTAAGAGCTCTCAATAAGTGAAAAACTTGTGTTTCTTAATCCCAATTAATAGCTCAATAATGACTACATCTCAATCAAGATCACACACTAAAAAGGGTCAAAGTAAGTGGTCGCAAGGAAATGAAATCAACAAGAACTCCATGGCTCAAAAAGACAAAAGTTGGCCTAAAATCATTTCCAAAGCATACATGAATAGATCTCAAAAGAATGAAAGTGTCAACATTGTTAATCGACATCTAGCATATGAACCAAATATAAACATGATAAAGCCATTGAAGGAATGAGACTAAAAACTTTTCTTAAGTAAATGTAATCCCTCCAAAAAGACAGAAATGGCACTAAAGTTTACAAGGTGAAATCTCCACTCATGTAAGGTTAAGAAAATATAAGATAGTACAAGTGAAACTATATGACATGATTTGTGCTCAAAAGTGTGATCCCTTCAACTTAAGTGTACTCACAATACATAATTACACCACAATAAGATCAAGAATGAACTATCAATCAAACCCAATAACAATCAATGCATCTCACTAAATGCCTACTAATCAAGGATTGTATCCCATGAATATGCCATGGTCCCCAGAAACATCCTCAACATATTCACCATGAATAATAAGAGATTATCATGAAAAGTATGAAAAGACATGCTAAAGATAAGAAAATAAAGTGTCAAAACTACAAGATACTTCAACCTCTACCAAAAATATCAAGTAGTTGACCGATAAACAAACAATGCAATACCTACGAATAATCATTACAACCATAAAGAAGTCGAAGTATAACAACAAATGAATATAACAATAAGGCTAAAAAAATAACAACCACTATGAACAATAGAGTTTATGATACAAGAAATGATATGACATACTCATACAAATGATAACCTAACCACCCTATCTCTAGCTAATGGAAACCAAAGTCATCACCATCATCATCTTCGGAAGGTGGAACCTGCTGCCTCTGAAGATGGGCTATGATCTCATCCAAAACCTGACCTTGAAGAGCCTCCTCTATGTAAACTGCTCAGTAAATCTAGTGAGCTGCTCAGTATACCCAGCCTATGTGGTCTAGAGTGTCGTATATAGCTGTTATAGATGCACTATAGCAATTATCTGATGCTCGATCACCTGGGTTTGCTGATGTACTAACTCAGATAGTTGCTGCTGAGTAGGACCCTGCTGAGTATGCTGAACGAATTGAGGCTACTTAACTACTAGAACAACATGCTGCTATTACTGGGCCCCCGGCTCGGCCTCCTGCTACTGCTGAAACCGTCTCTGGAACCCAGTCAACTGGCCCTCAACTCAATGCTCAGTCAATCCCTCAATAGGCTGTATCGGAGGAAGAACCATAACATCTGCTGGTGGGGCCACTCTAGCTCTCGAGATCATCTCAGTGAGGTAGCCATAAAAGGGGATGCTACTCTAGGTGATGCAGAAATGGTGGCCATATAGAGGGCTCTGAACATGTAAATGAGTAGATCGATGGATCTACCTGTACTTATGGCATACATTAGTTGACCCCTAATACAGCTTCGTATAAATGGAAAGAATGGATGCACAGGTACAGAGGAAGAGAGGCCGGTACCTAACTGCTAGGAATTTCTCCACAACCTGGGAAAAGATCCACTGCTCGCCTGGAGCACTAACCTCGGCTATCATAACCTTATAGTCCACCTCTTATATGGCCAGATAGCTAAATGGAGGTTGAACCTCTCTAGATAGCTAGAAGAAGGTAGCAAAGACATCTGAGGTGATCTCAACTCTGTAGCCTCTAACCCAAGATACGATCATCTCCTTTCTTGGCTCTATTGATGAGATAGAGATGTTGGCCATAAGTTCCATAATTAATGTAAATCTAGATGAACCATAGTACCTGTCTAAATCTAACCAACCCCGCTATGCAACACGTCCTTCCATAATAATGTCTTCCCAGCAAACACATGAATAGCTAAACTCCTCCCCCCAGGGGGCCCCCCAAGGACTAAAAGTCCTCTCATAAGCCTCAAAGGTTGCATGATTAATAAACTGAGTCGCATCATAGGGAAGACCCTGGGCACGAACTACTCTAACTCTTACCCCCGCCATCCTATACTAAGCAATGGAAAATAAGGAAAGAACAAAGGGAGGTACGAAGAGGAATACCTATAAAAGATGGGAAACCGGGCACGAGCTGCTAGGATTGCTAGTCGGATACTAATAGGGCTTCGCCACTCTCTCTCTCTCTCTCTCTCTCTAAGTTAAACGAGCATTCGAATGAGTTAGAATAGTGAATCTGACGCCCTTATATAGAAAATCCCAAAACCATTCACACGATCTCTTAAACCGTTCAAACGAGCTAGCAAGCATTCGATTCTTGTTGCAAGCATTTGAAAAGTCCTAGTGAGCATTTCAAGCTAGTCACAGCCATTCGAATGGTTTACCCAAACGTTAGCCTTCCATAGCCTGCCACGTGTTAGTTCCAATAGATTATCCCTCCGTCCGAACGGTTAACTATCTGTTCCAACAGTTTCCCAGACGTTCAGCTCAAAAATTCAAGAAAATTTCAAGGTATGCAAAACCAAAAACACACAAAAGCAAAGGCAGAGGTTAAGCCTCTGAAACTGTTCCCCCCTCTCCCAACTAAAACAATGCAATATTCCTAATGTATGAAGACAATGCAAGAAAGGAGATGCACCACCCAACTAAAACTACAAACTATCTAAACACTTAACTAACAAACTAACTAATCTAGACTACTCCTAATCTAAAGATTACACTATTGCTCATTCATCGAGCATTAGTGGATCCACAAGATCCACAATCAATCACACCATGTTAAGACTCAAAATAGGGCTTCAATCTTTGTCCATTCACCTAGAAGGACACCCCAATGTTCATTCTTTGAACTTCAATAGCTGTGTAAAGCGTGACCTCCTTTATCAAATATGGACCAGACAATTTGCTCTTCAACTTCCCCAGAAGCAAATGTAACTGGGAGTTGTAGCAGAGCTATATCCTTTGACCAACATGGAAAGATTTCCATCAGATGTGTTGGTTATAGTGAGACTCCATGTTAGCCTTGGAGACATTTGCATTCTCATGGGCAATGTTCCGGAGTTCATCAAGTTCATTGAGCTGTAGTATTCAAAGAGTCCCTGCATCATCCAAACCTTCATTGAAATGCCTTATAGCCTAATAGGCCTTATGCTCCACTTCCACCGAGAGATGGCACTCCTTTGCATACACAAGTCAGTATAAGGAAGCACCAAGGATGGTCTTGTAGGCAGTCTGATATGCCAACAAGGCATCAACTAGCCTTAACGAACAATCCTTGCGAGAAGGATTTACCATTTTCTCTAAAATGATCTTGATTTTCTAGTTGGCCAATTCTACTTGGCCTTGGGTTTGGAGGTGATATGGGAGAACGACTTTATGAACAACGTCATACTTTTTCATCATCACACCCATAGGTCAGTTGAAAAAATGGGAACCACTATCACTAATGATGGCACGAAGCATCCCAAAATGGGAGAAGATGTTCTCTTTCAAGAACTTGACCACCACTTGGTGATCATTGATGTGTGTAGCAATTGTCTCTACCCATTGGTTCGCCTTATAATTGGAGTTAGTTACCCCGCAAGAGTACGGGAGTCGCGATAAAGTATAAATCGGTAATCCGGTATTATTATCTTCCAAGGGACCTAGCCCAATATAGGTTGTATCACTCACCTCACACTAAACTAACTTGGGTCGACTATAAATTATGTGAATCAAATCTAAAATAAAAAGGAAAATAAAAAGACCGAAAATCTTTTGAGTTTTGATGATTGTTTTGAATTCCTAAACTATTGCAATGAAAATAAAGACAATTAACACTAGACAATTAAATTAAAGCAATTGAAATTAGATTTAAAGAAATAAAAAGGGAATTGGGCTCAAATGATCAAATCACTCAATTTCATCTAATGCTTTCAATGGGGTTTATAAATCAAATCAAACACAACATTTAAGAGTGTTTGATTCAAAAAATTTAACTTTGAAAATCAATAATTTTCAAGCAATTGAAATTAGATGCATGGTCAATAGGGAATCAAAGATTAATACCATCAATTTAACTAGGGTCAATACTAATTTTGAGGTTTGTGCATTGAATTAGTCAAACATAGTCAATAACCTAAGTTTTCTTAGGCATCTTCAATCAATTGATATGAATAAATTTCTAGCAATTGTGAAATATTTGTCTAGTCAAGAGTCCTAAATTAATATCATCGATTTGGGTAATAAAAATTCTTAAACTTAGTCAATAATTTAAGTTTTCTAAAATTTCACATATAATTACTAGGAATTCAAAATCTAGAAAAATATGGCAATCCATTCATGAGATAACTCCAATGAAATTCTTGGATTATTTAGGTGATTTTTATATTTGAACGCAATTTAAAAACTAGTTAATTAAGTTCATAATAAAAGTATGAAAAATGGAAATAAAACATGTAAATATTTAAGCTAAAAATTACTTGAACATTAAGAGTGTTTGGTTACAAGAAAAATGAAAGAAAGTGCAAGAAAGTGAAATAAAATACAATACACTGAAAGAAAACTACTAGTTCTACATCTATACTACAATTACAAAGATAAATCTAAGCTTAAAATGAAGAAAAATAGAAAAACCAACCTTGGAGAAGCTTCTCATGCCCCCCCCAGCTAAAACTAACCCTAACTACACAAAAAAAACATTTAAAACTTCCCTAAAACGCAGCTTCGGAAGCAAAAAATGCAATCTAGAAGTTGAAATAGCATCCAAACGGACTTCGGACAGTGTGTCTGATGCCCGTTTGAATTACGTCCGAATGTGTACTGTTCACTATCCGGATGCACTGTTCGGACGGTACTATTCACTGTTCAAATGGTTACTGTTCACCCGTCCAAACAGTGAACAGTGACCGTTCGAACGCACCGTTCGGATGGTCACTATTCACTATTCGAGCCAGCAACCTTCCAGTTTGATTTTGGCCACCTTAGAGCTCGATTCAGCCAATGCACATTAGGGGCAAAGTTGTAACTCTTGAAGTTTTCTTTCCAATGACATAAAAATCAGCTCAATCAGACATCGAAGTAAAAAGTTTTGACCAAAACACCGAGACGGGTTGGACTTTTCATCATCAGTTTGCTTATTTTGAACCCGCTTTAAACATTTTGTGCATCTATTTACCTTTATCAGCCTATAACCTACAAAGCACACAAAAAAACATAATAAAACAAATATTGAACTAAAATAAGCAAATTAATAACAATATAAGTCTAATAAAGTGTAAATTAAGAGCTTATGATTACACTTTTAGGGTGTAGTCACCCATTTTGAAACATAGTCGATGGCTAACTTGGATGTAAAGATAACCAAAAAGTTGAGAAATGGGCCCATGAAGTCTATACCCCAATAATAAAAATCTCAAGAGTAATAATGGGGTTAAGAGGCATTATGTGCATTTGAGAAAGGCTACGTAACCTTTGGCATCTATCATAAGCCATGCAAAAATTATAAACATCTTTGACCATGGTGGGCCAATATAAGCCACATTGCAAAATCTTTGCAATGGTTTTCCTAGATGAAAAGTAACCACCGCATGCTTGTGGATGGTAAAACTCAATGACACTCGTTAACTCACTATCGGGCACACACCTCCTTATGATTTGGTCGAGGCAGTATTTGAGAAGGTAGGGGTCGTCCTAAAAGAAGTTCCTTACAAGTCTAAAAAATTTTCTCTTATCCAAAGAGGACCAATGGGTAGGAATGGCCCCTGTAGCTAAAGAGTTAGCTACATCAGCATACTAAGGTGAAGAGTCATGAAAGATGGCTTGACATTGCAGCAATTGCTCATCAGGGAAAGTCTCCTTAATGGGTGAGTCATCATGGTACGAGGCCTCAAATGGTAGTCTAGATAGGTGATTGGCGACGACATTCTTAACTTCCTTTTTGTCCCTAATCTTGAGGTTAAACTCTTAGAAAAGTAAGATCCATCAAATCAACCTAAGTTTGGCCTCTTATTTAGAAAGTAAATACTTAAAGGCAGCATGGTCGATATAAACTATCACAAGAAAGCCCACCAAGTATGATATAAATTTATCCAAGGCAAAAACTATAGCCAGCAATTCCTTTTTAGTGGTAGTATAGTTCACTTCGGCATTATTTAATGTCTAGCTCACATAATCAATCACATGAGGCTTCTTTTTTGTTCTTTTCCCTAAGACGGCTCCTATAACATAGTCACTAGCATCATACATAAGCTCAAATAATAGGCTCCAATCCGGAGGTTAGATGATAGGAGCCGTAGTCAAATGGTCCTTAAACTTATCAATTGCTTGTTGACAAGATAGTGTCTACTCACATAGAGCATTTTGAGCTAATAGGGCACATATGGGCCGGGAAATATCACTAAATGATTGAATGAATCGCCAGTAGAAATCGACATGCCCAAGGAAGGAACGCATATTCTCTACAGTACTAAGGGTAGGTAACTTTTGGATTAGCTCTATCTTAGCTTGATCTACCTCAATACCCCTCTCCGAAACAATGTAGCCTAGGATTATTCCTTGTGTCACCATAAAGTGACACTTATCCTAATTAAAAAAAAGATGACTCTCCTCATATCTCTTAAGTACTTGCTTTAGATGGTCTAGAAATTGCTCATATGTGTCCCCATACACCGAGAAGTTGTCCATAAAGACTTCCAAGACCCTCTCCACCATGCCACTAAAGGTGTATTCAAGCACTTGATCTAAAAGGGAAGGGGAAAATGGTCCTTGCATGTTACGGCATTAAGACAACGGTAGTCAATGTACATACGCCACCCGGTTTGGATCTTAATGGGTATTAACCCATTGTTGTCATTCTTGACTACCATCACGCCGAATTTCTAGGACTCACCCATCTAGAGTCAAAAATAGGGTAAATAATACCTACATCAAGAAGTTTAAGGACTTCTCCCCTTACAACTTCTTTTATGGTTGGGTTCAATCGTCGTTGCATTTGTCACACCGGTTTAGCCCTTTCCTCAAGATAAATTCTATGAGTGCACACTAAAAAGCTAACCCATGTAAGTCAGCAATGGTCTAACCAATGGCTTGTTTATGCTTTTTAAGCACCTCTATCAAACTCTTCTCTTGGGTCGTCAATAAACATGAAGATATGATTACCGGGTATGGCTCACACTCTCTTATGAATACATATTTAAGAATATAGAGTAATGGCTTCTTTTTGGGTGGTAGGGCTTGGATTTCTAAAGGTTGAGGTTTGGTAGCACTAAGGGTTAAGGTTCAAAAGATGGGGTATATTGACCCACCGCCATTAGAGGCATAACCTCTAAACCACTAGTATTCTTATTAACTTGAATATCCTTACCCTCTAGACAATCTATGCCTTCACTAAACATCAACACCCTTTCTAGAGCATCTTCTATGCTTTTCTTCTCAAGATGTTCTTACACAATGGAGTCGATGAAACTCACATCCCGGATATCCTCATATTCACCCGGTTGTCTTCTGACATAAAAAAATATTTAATTCTACAGTCATGTTGTCAAAAAACAACTTCAAAAGACTTCATCTACAATGGATAATTGCATTGGAAATAGCTAGGAAAGGTCATCCTAGAATGAACAGAATTTGAGTTTGAGTACTCAATTCTGCAACTGGATGGGTATCTAAAACCACAAAATCTGTCAAGAAGTAAACCTTCTCTATTTGTACTAAAATATCCTCCACAATCTTTGTAGGAGTTTTAATAGGCCTA
Organism: Euryodendron excelsum; assembly: GCA_033060915.1. Lineage (NCBI taxonomy): Eukaryota > Viridiplantae > Streptophyta > Magnoliopsida > Ericales > Pentaphylacaceae > Euryodendron > Euryodendron excelsum. The sequence continues at coordinate 44,103,578 of CM065387.1, read as the reverse complement.
TCGGCTAGTTGGAGTATGATCCTAGTCAGGTTAAGTTCACCTAACCCCAGTTCCTCAAACATAAAGTAAGGTAACAAATTGACACTTGAGCCTAGATCTATAAGGCATCCATTTATTCGATGATTTCGTATAATACAAGTAACTGTGGAACATCTTGGGTCTTTGTATTTGGGAGGTGTTTTGAATTGCATAATAGAATTCACTTCTTGTGCAAGGTAGGCATTGTCTTTCACATTCAGTTTCCTCTTAATTATGCATAGTTCCTTCAAGAACTTAGCATAAGAGGAGATTTGCTTAATGGTTTCTTGGAGAGGTATGTTGATCTTAACTTTTTTGAAAGTCTCATAGATTTTCGAGCGTAACAATTGATTCTTGGGCTTTGCTAGTCTTTAAGGGAAGGGTGCATGTGCCAATGCCTCTCGCTTTTCCCTCAAAGCTTCCTCGATCTTCTCTAAATTTTCTTCCTTATCTTTTTCACTTTTCTCTTTCCTAGGTTCATTCTCTCTTACCTTAGAGGTCTCTCCTACCCCTTCCCTTAGGGAATCCTCAACTCATTTAGAAGTGTCTTCCCTAGCCTTTGGCTTTTTAGGATGAATGATTTTGTCTGTCACTTTTTCACTTCTTAAGGTGGTTATGGCTTGCACTTGCTCATGACTAGATGATTGTGCTCCAAAAATGTAATTATAAGACCTTAACTTGTGGTTTGTTAGCCTTAGTTTAGGATTTGGTGTACCTTTTTAATCATATTTTAGTACTAGTTAAGTTTGTTTTGTTTTGTATAGGCTTTGAGGTTAAATTGGAGGACTTCGGATACAATTTGGGTAAAGGTTTTAAAAGGATGCTACCAGAGTACAAGCTGCTGTAGCACGTAGAGCTGAAACTTTGAAAGACCTTATCTCTCAAACCAGAAATGCTACCGGGGTCCATAATGTATCAATTTCATATAAATTTTTGAGACCTCTTCATTGATGTCGTCCGAAGTCTATTTGGACGTGGAACAATCAATCCAAACAATTTACAAAAATCATTGAATTTCTTTTTCTATAAAAGTCAGGACTGATGCATGTTTTAGGGAGTAGTTAGTTTTATGAATTTTAAGGTTCCTTTGAGAGCTTTAGGAGTATATTAGAGATAAAATTTATAGTTTTTCCATGGTTTTCTCAAGTCCTGTTATTAGATTCATAATTTTCTCAAGTCCTGTAATTAGATTCTTAGTCTTTCAATAAATTTACATATAGCTTTACATATCTATTATGGCGTTGAGTAGCTAGATTCCGTATTGGGATTAATTGTGAAGATCAATTGAAGATCTTGGATGAACAATGGAGGTAACTAGTGTTTTAATGATTTTATTTTTCTTAATTCTTTGGGGTCGAACCCTAGATATTTATAAAAACCTAGATGTTTGATTATGCTTAGTAATATCTATGCACAAACCTTAGTTTGGCATATTTACTGCACAAGCCGATGATACACATCTATGATTCCAAATCTGATTTATTCTAAGTTTGTTGTTAAAGAATAACAGTTTTTATTGCTAAATCTTCTGAATTAAAGACTTATAGTCATGATTTGAGTTATAAAAAGCCTCTACTGGAATTCTGGGTGAAACAGTTGATTGGAATAATTGGTTTTGAGACTTTTCTCTTTATTCAGTAAAACTCACTTTCATAATTTAGTTTAGATTAAACAACTCTTTAAAAACAATAGATTTTTTGTTTTATTTCATTGAAGTGTTTTCCTACGGTTCTAACCTAAAGTAAGTTTTCTTGAATGCGCTAACCTTCTTCCCTGTGGATCGGCCTTGGACTTCACGAAGTTATTATTACATTGCGATCGTGCACTTGTGATTTTATCGCACGTTTCTGGAGTGATCACTAGATAATGGTTGGTTGATGGTCTCACTAGAATGCACATGTCTAGCGGGGTTAGGTTGAGGTTAAGCACGTAGCTTACCCTTCTCGGTGATAGGCCAGGTTTAAGTCAAAAACGTCAATTGACTCTTTATGTCATTAAGGGTTTGACTTTGTTGCTCTAATGTCTTATCTACCCTAGAATGCACTCCCCCTTGCTTATGCATGAATTGTTGGAGAGTGTCTTCTAAAGTCCTCTTATGCGGGGTTTGGTAGGTGTTAGGTTGAGTTTGAGGTGGAGGTTGTGGTGGAGGTTTGTTAAGGTTGTTGTGGGGTATGATATTTTTGTTAAGGTGGTGCTTGGCTTTAATAGGGAGGAGGTGGTGTAAACACCCCATTTTTGACCACTCGGCAGTTTACGGTCTGTCTAGACTTGTACTCGTGTCAATATAGACGTATTCCAATCAAAATCAACTTTCGAAGTCTAATCCCGCCAATTCATCGCTTCTTGGGCCCTGTCGGGCCCAAATAGAGGCAAAAAGACCAAAATGCCCTTAAGGGCATTGTTTGGTCTCATTCCAAATCAGGCACGTCTTTTCGAAGACAGTAAGTCCCCTTTTCCCTTTCCAAATCAGGCACGTCTTTCCGAAGACGGTAAGTCCCCTTTTCAATTCCAAATCAAGCACATCTTTCCGAAGACGTTAAGTCCCCTTTCCAAGTCGAATTCCAAATCCAATCCCTCCTTCGAGACAGTTGATTCCTCGAGACGGTCCAGCATGTTTTCTAAAGAAAATCTCTTCGGAGCTGTAAGTCCCTTTAAACCTGTCGACCGGGATGAGACCCCAAGTCCCCTAGATGGTAGAACGGTCTACCTTTGGCGCCTGCTAGCCCGCCAATGCAGAAATGTCTGTTTAGGCACGCCTTTTGAGAAAGTTGATTCTCAGGCGCTAATTCCCTTCAGTAGCTTCCCGAGATCAGGCAGTCTTAGGAATGATCGTGAACCGTCAAGGTAGCGGAAATACTCGCAAACATCACAACAGTCAGAGTAGCGAAAATACTCGCAAACAGGTCGATATAGGGAATTGCCAACAAACCCCTGTATCACGCGACCGCCATTAGAGTGGCGGAAACACTCAAAACCCAGGTCAAAATCAGTGTCTGCTAGCCCACTCTGGTGAAAAATGACCAAACTGCCCCTAGAGCCACTTTCCAGCACGTTTCTCGAGAACACATTTGAATCCTCAGAACGGTAAGTCAAACCTTCCAAGACTGTCTTAAAGGCAATCCGACATGATTAGGTGCCTTTTAGTCAGTTCCGGGCCAATTTCGAGACTTTTCGGTCAAGATAACCATTTTGCCCCTAGGCATTCGAATGCCCCGGGAACCACACCGGCCCTGGGTATCAAACCGGTAGCCTCCCGAGAATACTTCTTATAGTGTCCTCAACCTTTCTTTATCTTTCCGGATCATTCCGAGTAAGTTCGGGCAAACCCAGTGCAAAATGACTATTTTACTCCTAGAAGGCGATCGCCTTTTTCAACCACACCGGCTCTAGGTATCAAACCAGCAAGCCTTTGGAAATATTCTAAATAATGTTTTCAAATCTCAAGTCTTTTTTCGGGACATTCCGAGTCCGTCCCGGCAGCTTTCCGGCTTGATTAACCGTTTTGCCCCTAATGGCCCACTCAATCCTTTCGGAACATCCTATCCTCATTTTTCAAGTCAAATACCTCTGGGACGCTATTCTAAGTGTTCTTGCCCTTTTTCGGCTCTTTGGGTCATTCCTGGCCTCTTCAATTCATCACCGGACTTTCCGGAGTCACTCCTAGTGAAGCCAGGCTAAAAATTGCATGGTAATTACTAGTACAGATGCTTAAATCTTCCAAAGATTCGTTGCTTGCCGACCTTAAAACTTTCTTAACTGGGTGATGCCACTAAGCCAAGAAATGGCCAGTCGCCACTCCTAGTGGCTCCAAGAAGAAGTTTGGCCTGGCACCACTGCAACAGGCGCTAGGTCTATCCTATCTCTATAAATACAGATCCTCTTCCAGCGTGAAGGGGGTCTGCAAACTCAATCTAAAAACCCTAATTCTCGATATACAAAGCTCCTACACTCCCAAAACCTTAGCTTTTCTAGGTTTTCCAAACCCTAGCCTCCTATATGTTGGCCCAAGCAGGCAACCCAAGAAGGGGGGTGAATTGGGTTTTATAGAATTTTTAACAAGAAATTCAACTAAAAAATCGTTTATGGATTTTAGAAACAAATAATCAAAGTATATGTATCAAGCAAATGAAGTGTACATTAAAACAAGTATTTGCAAGCATGCATAATGAGCAAGTAAGCAAAACAGAGGCAGAAGAAATATGCACCAGATTTATAGAGGTTCGGCCAACCTTGCCTACGTCCTCTCTTCTTCGATCCTTTCGAAGGAATTCCACTATGCAATACACCTTACACAGCCGCTAGTTGTGCCACGAGTACCCAGCTCACTCTTTACAAAAGCTTATTCCCAAGCTTTCAAAACCCAAGAGATTTTGTCCAAGCTTCTCTTAAACTTACAAGTGTTTTTCCCAAGAACACTTAAACTTACAAGGTTACAAACCCTCCCAAACAAGAATGAATGAAGATTATACAAAGAGTGACTCTCCTAGTGAGTATACAAATGAATACAACTCAATGGATAACTTTAAACACTCAGCAAGAATATGTAACAGTTAGGTGCAGGTGATTTTCAGCTTTGAAGCACTTGATATGAATGGTATGATTGCTCTTCCTTCTTGTTTGAAGCTGTATGTATCTCATATATATAGGTATGGATCGATTCTAGCCGTTGGAGAAGTATGGGAGAAGATTTGGTTGTGTTTGTGCCCATACCGTCTGTCAGAAAACTAGCCGTTAGAGTCTAGGAGTCGACTCTTTTCTCAATGAGTCGACTCTTTTTGCATTTCAGCAGATTTTTCAAGTTTCTGTCCAAATGAGTCGACTCTTTTGTCCCAGGAGTCGACTCTTTTCAGCAGTCTGCAGAATTGTTTGTTCTCTGTTGCAATGAGTCGACTCTTTTTGGCCAGGAGTCGACTCTTTTAAGCTTCCAGCAGAATTCCAAGGCTCTATTCGAATGAGTCGGCTCTTTTAACTTGAGGAGTCGACCCTTTTTCCAAAAATCCATATTTTTGCAACTTTTCTTCATTCTTTTTCAAAGCTTCCAATCTCTTCAAGGATCATCTAAAAAGGCTTTTTAAAGCTTGCAAACACTTCTTCAAGATTAGATGACTCCAAGAACATCTTCAATCCATTCAAGGTGAGTTTTCTTCATTTTCATCACTTGTGGAGCTCTTCCATTATCATAGCTTCATCTATTGATTCAAGTCTTCTTCAATATCTTCAAGAGAGCTTCCATGACTTAGAATCTTCATTTCTTCAATCAACATGGCTTCTCCATGGACTTCAACAACTCAAGAAAGCTTTCCAAATCTTGTGATTCCTTCCATGTCTTCAAGACATCTTCAAATCTTCTAAAAACTTCCATATTTTGAGTTGGTATCTTTTTCTTCCATTCTTGCAAGATATCTTCAAGTACTCAAAGTCTTCAATCTTTTAAATCAAGACTTTGATCATTTTCATTCTTCTTCTTTGATATCCATCATCTTCATTCCCTTATAAAATCACCATTGTTGAATATGCTATTCTTTCATGCTTATCAATCTTCAATCTAGGATTTTCATCAACTTGAGAATCCTTTTTCTTCTTATAATATCACCTTTTGTAGAATACATCACTTCATCATGCTTTTCATCATAAATCCTCTATTATGATAAGCTTCAAGTCAAGATCTAATTAATAATTCATCTGCACACTAAGTAAAATTATTAGATCATTTAACCATGTTTTGTTATCATCAAAATCAAGGCATTGACTCAACACTATACACTCCTATACACTCTCATACACTTATACACTGGCCTCCAACCCTCCTTTGAAGACTTGAAGGGCTGCAATCTGAAGGTTTGAAGATTGAACTCTTGAAGATTGAAGTGAAGATTGAAGCGAGACAAGCAAAGCAAAGCGCGCAAAGCTAAGCAAAATAAAGAAGACACAAGGTAGGCTTCTTATTTAAATTTATGTACTTCCCCCCCTCTCTCTTCTCTCTCCTAACCTACTTGGGTTTTCTCTATTTTAATCCCTCATTTCTTTCCCCCCCCCCCCCCTTTTCTTTGCATGCTTGAAATAAGGGGACTCCCGGTCCATGTATAGGATTAGGCTATTGGAGGGTTATCGTGCCAGGGGCTTTCTTTTAGTCTAACCGGAGACCACGTGGGTTTGGCCTCCTTGATTATGTGGTGAAGCCTTAACCTTGTACGTTCACTACCCCAAATTTGCATTGTGCATATCATGATTCTTGCATTCTTCCAAAAGTCATTTTCAAAGTCGTTTTGAAAATCGTTTTCAAACTTGTTTTCAAAATTGTATCAAAATCTTCTTTTTCAAAACTTATTTTCAAAATCACAATCCTAGGGTGATTCTAGCTTTTCCATGGCTAGGGTTGCTTTAGGAAAATGCTATATTTAAAGTGACCAACATGGTCTATATTTTCAACTCCTTGTTATTTTAAAAATCACTTTCTTAAAGTGGTTCTAGCCTTCTTATGGTTAGAATCGCTTTAGGAAAGTGAGACGTTTTCATACTTTCCAAAAAAACTCTATTTTCAAAAGTCTCTCTTTCAACATGGTTTCTAAAAACTCTTCCTCCCAAAATTGTTTTAAAAAACTCTCTTCAAAAATCTATTTCTAAACTCCTTTCCAAAACACTCTCCTCAAAATTACTTTCTTAAAAATATTCCCTAGGTTTCCTTCCTAGAAAATGCCTTCCTCAAAATTCACTTTCCTGAAAACTCTTTCCAAAAAGCTTCTTCCAAAATCTCTTTCCAAAAGCTTTTTTTTAAAAACTCATCTTCTAGAAACTCCTCTCTAGGATTTCCTTCCGAAAACTTGTTTCCAAAAAACACACTTTCCAAAAATCTCTTTCCTTAGAGCCCAAGTCAAGCCCTAGAGCCACGATTAGGAGACCCTCATTTTCTTTCCAAAAACATGATTTTCAAACTTGCCTTAAAATCTAGGTTTCCAAAACCTCAAGTTCTGTACATCAAAACTATACATATTTCCAAAACCTATTTTCTACGTCAAAACTATACACTTCCAAATTTAGGGTTTCTAAAACTTCATTTTCCAAATCCTTGTCAAATCAAATCTTTCCTCTAGAAAACCAAATCCAATCTCCCGTTTAGGAAACTAGATCCAATCCTCCGTTTTTGTAAACAAAATCAAATTTTCTCTTTTAGAAAAAAAAATCTAATCCCTTCCTAATCATAATATTTTCTAATTCAACTCCTTCTTAATCTTCTACTTTCCTAAATCTTAAGTTTCCAAAACTTGAACATAAAAATCTTTCCTAAATTCTAAATTTCAATTTTTAAATCTTTCCTAATTCTACCCCTTTTCAAATCTTAACTTTCCAAATCTAAGTTTTCAAATCTTTCCTAAATTCAAACCTTTCCTAATCTCAAGATTTTCTAAAACTCAAACTTTAAAACTTTCTAAATTCGAAGCTTTCTAAATCTAAAATTCTCTAAATCTTAAACTTTTTAAATTTCAAGTCTTTCTAAAATCCAAAACTTTCTAAATTCAAAACTTTCTTAAATTAAATTTTTCTAAACTTTCCTAAACTTTAAAATTTTTCAAATTTAAAACTTTTCTAAAATCAAAACTTTCTTAATTCAAAACTTACTTAAGTTGAAAACTTTCTTAATTCAAACCTTTTCTAAATTCAAATTTTTCCTAATTTAAAATCTTTCTAAAATTCTAAGTTTTCTAAATTCAAAACCTTCTTAAGTGGAAACTTTCCAAATTCTAAAACTAAACTTTTCCTATTTTCAAAACATTCCAAATTCAAAACTTTCCTATTTTGAAAACTTCCCTATTTCAAAACATTCCAAATTCAAAACTTTCCTATTTCAAAAATTTTTCTAATTTGAAAACTTTCCTAAAATGAAAACTTTCCTAAAGCGGAACTTTTCAAATCGAAACTTTCCTAAATTAAAACTTTCCTAATTCGAATCTTTCCTAATTCCAAGTTTCCTAATCTTCCAAGTCCAATATTCAAGTTATTCTTTTCTAAAATCTTTCCAAGTCAAATCCAATCTTTCTTTTCTAAGTTCCTAAGTCTAGGTTTCCTCAAACCAAGTCTTTTAAAACCAATCTTTTCAAATCTTCCAATCAAAGTCCAAATTTCCCTACTCTTTCAATTCCAATCCAAATTCCAATTTCAACTCTTTTCGAAATTAACTCTTCTATTTTCAATCGGACTCTTGTCCGAACTACGACTGACCTGATTCCTCCAAAAGGATACGTAGGCAACCCTCATGGGTGCGGTCACAACTTCTTTCAAATTTCAAAGTCTACCACATTTTTCAAATTTCTATTTCCACAACTTCTTTCAAATCTCCAATTCTACAATCTTCTTCAAGTTTCCAATTCTATGTTCTATTTCCAATCTTCAATTTCAATTTCCAAAACCTTCTTTCCAATTTCAAACTTCTATCTCTTTCTTTCCAAATCTATTTCCAACTCTCTTTTCTTGCACTTGCATATCATGCATCATGTCTTTTTAAATATTGTTTTCTGAAGTGGATAGGATCGAACAATAGTAAGTTGAAGACTCTCATAGGTGAATTTAGGGTAAATAGATATGTACGTACCACAAGGGCGGGGTAGGGTGATGGCTTAGTGCATCTTCCCTACACGTAACCAACCTTCGAACCTAGATCATTGTTTTCAAAGACCAAAACGGAGTTATTTTTCAAAAAGGGTATAAATATTTTCTAAAGGTTGCCAAACAACTTGTTTTCCTAAAAACCCTCTCTTGAGGTGGTATTTTTAAAAACTTTTCCAAAAACCTTAAGTGTAGTCTTCGGATTGTGCTTAGTTTTTAGGTGGCCTAACTCACCTTAATCAAGTTAGGTGGCGACTCCAAACTTTTTCCAAAAGCCCTTTACTCAAATCTATTTTCAATTCAAACATAGTCGCACTCATTATTCTAGGAGGGTGAGTTCTCACGAGAGAATACAGTGTTTTTCTCGCTTGTGTGTGTATTTCTCGAGTGTGAAAAATCTAGGCGCAACAGTTGGCGACTCCACTGGGGACACTTAGAGGGTTAGGCCGTTGTCATGTCTTTTTACCCTTCACCCATGTAGAGTCTTCAATTAACTTGTCCAATCCTATTCACTTTCAATTTTCAAAACCAAATTTTTAAAATTATTTTAACTTGTTCATGCATTTATTCATATTATTTTGTATTAAGTTTGTCATACACATACTAACTCTTGCATCTTTGTTTTGTAGGTGCACTTTGGTTTTGCAATTTTATGTTATTAACTATTATGCATGAATGTGATGAACAGGATGAATGAGAGTTATTGGGCTTTTTCCTCCGCTTTCAAAAAATCACACACACACTGCACGTGCACTTACATTCTGCATACTTGCATATTACCCTGATATGTTCTTTCTAGTTAGAAAGGAGGAACGGAATATTGGTTGTGGGTAAAATGTTGTGTCAGTTTCTTCACCTATGACCTCTTGATGGTTCCCCGCTCGGATCACCAACCGATCATGGCACCACCTCGGGGAGTGGGCCTAGGTTTGAAGATCCGGGGACCGAGCCTTTTTAGGACGCATTAGTCAACCCTCAACCTCATACTCATATATACACCATGCATAGCCGAACCTTTGCCGGATTTAAGACACGAGCACCGTTTTCAAAACCATGGAGGAAAGGGCAACTGCTCTTACTTTCATTTATACCTGCTTATTCTTGTTGTTATAATGACTGTTTTTATACTGTTATAAGGCCTGTTTAACTACTCATGCATGCACGTTTACCTTGCTATTGCATTCTCTCTCCTTGTACTGCTTGCATATCCCTGCTCATGCATTCAATATTCCATGTCAAGACGAGAGTTCCAAGTAACTCAAGTCACTGGATTCTCATGCATATGGTCAACCCATTGAGAGTGACACCAAGGTCACTCTCCTTTGCATTAAACCTACTTAAACCCTAAGGATTCCCACGTAACCCTAAGGACTCATGGCATGCATACCAATCCATTCCATAAGAGGGGCCCCAATCCCTCTATGCTCATAAAGATAGGATTACCAAGAAGACAAGGGGCAATCGATCAACAAGGTCTCACAGTGACCTCATCAACATCAAATCCAACAAGGCGAATCCGAAGACTCAAGAATAGTTTAGGTTTTTCCTTTGTAAAACCAGATAGGTGGAAGTCCCAAAGAAAATATTCCCCCTTCCCCCTGTTGAAATGTATTTCAATTCCTTTATATCTTAAACCCAAAATTGAATGTACTTCTTTACTTTTATGAATTAATGCATGGATGGCTGAAGGTTCCTACTTGACGGTAAGGTATTTGCATACAGGGGCAAATCCCCTATCTCCAAAAGTGAGCCAATGCACCATGTTTAGTTTTCCTCCTAAAGAGGGGCACCCTAGGACACGCACTGCATAAAGCTCTCTAAAAACCAGAAACTGACTTGCAATTTGTGTTTCTATCTTTTTGCCTTTTCCTTTTTATTTACAAAGGTCACCTTGCACTAAGTCAACATTACTCCCAAAAAGGGGCAACATCCACCTAGGGATCCCATTATCACCCGGCAAAGAGCATCATTGATAGCTACTAACCCTGAAGAATCCTCTCAAGTCTCTCGGGAAAAAGTCAACAAAATGAGGGCCAAGATGGATGAGATGCTCAAGCTCATTCAAACTATGGCTATGAAAGATGCTACTGCAGTTCCGTCATCATCTACAACTTCATCCAAGGACCCTGAACCCTCTAGTCCAAGGATTGTGCCTCAGTCTGACAATGCTAGAAGGAATAAGGAAGAGGCCAAAGAGGCCCACATTGAAAAAGAGGAGACCATATTGCTTTCACCTGCCGCAAAAGAAGGTCCCCCTAGACCCTCTCAGTCTGAAAATCCAAGGGTTGGAGGATTCGCTGTGAAGTCTCCACGGCCACAATGTTTACGGGTTCACTTCCTACCACGAGCTTTATTTCTTCCCTAACCACCCGAGACCTACTAGGTTCAAAATGCCCGACTTCCAAAAGTACGACGGCACTGGTAACCCCATTGCTCATCTTTGTCTCTATGTTGGAGCCCTAAGTGGTTATGGCAACGACCCAAAACTCTTCATGCAGCTATTCCAACATAGTCTCACGGGGTCTGCTCTGCAATGGTTTGCTCGTCTGGACTTAAGGAAGATCACAACCTGGATTGAGCTGGTCAATGCTTTCAAAGCCCAATACCATCACAACATTGACCGCACTTCCGATCGATGATCCTTGATGACGATAAGCAAGGGTGAGAAGGCAAGCTTTAAAGGATATGCCCTAAGATGGAGGGAGGCCACTACACAAGTTAATCCCCCGTTGGAAGAGAAGGAGTATGTACAACTATTTATACATACTTTTCAAGGTATATTCTACGAGAAGCTCTGCACAAGTGTGGGAAAAAGCTTCTCTGAACTGATCATGCAAGGGGAGATTATAGAAAACGGTCTCAAGACAGGGAGGATTATGGACCCCTATACCAAGACTGGAGAAAGTACTGCCAACATAGCTAAGAGAGTGGCTACTGCAAAGGGAACAATCAAGAAGGAAAGTGACGTGTCTGCCATCCTACTTGGCCAACCACCCCAATATCGTCCCCCACTACAATCACCCCCAGTCCTGCCCTTACCCACCTTGACCATGCCTGTTCCAACCCCTAACTATGGTCCCACTGTGGCACGACCCAACTTTAATAGACCTGCCTGACGCATTCGTACCTTCGACGCCTTAGCCTGCACCCAAACCGAGGGCTACCATAACTTGCTGAAGAACAATATCCTGAAACCCATATCTACTCGCCCGTTGCCAAGCCCTCTACCCCCGACCTTTAATGCTGCCCCTACATGTGAGTACCATTCGGGTGGCCAAGGGCACAATACCGAAAGCTGCTTCGCTCTCAAATATAAAATTCAAGACTTGATCGACAATAAAACCATTGATCTGCAGCCGATAAAACTTGCTCCGACTCCCAATGTGACCACTAACCCTCTACCGGATCACACCGTCAACATGATACTAGTAGAAATAGAACGCGAGGGAGAGTTCAACAAGCTCAGAGTTGAAGGTTATGAGGACGATTGGGAGGCTAATGAAGAAGATGCCTAGGAGGAGGATCTCCCATTGTGCCCGATTTATCTCTATAAGCCTGATGAGATACCGGATGCTTCTGACTGGCCCATTGAGGAGCCAATGTTCCTAAAAGATGAGATTGCTGAGAACATGGCTGTTGATGGATGGGGTGCTAAATTTCTACATCCAAAGTATGCCACGGCGGAATGTCACTTACTAGAAAACCCTTGGCCCACAACTGAAAACAACTATGCAGACATAGACTGGGGGTTAGAGGAGTCAAAAGAGCAGACAAAACCATTTGAGTTGGAGGGGGGTGAACTGGTCACCCTGTTTATAGAAGAACCCACTCCAAAGAACCAAAAGGAGGTCGATAACCGTGCCAGCAGCATCAACATCTTCGGAGCTCTAGGAGAAGCCTTTGCTTGTCTCACCTTGGCCGAGGACCCAGGTCACGAATGGAGCATCGAAGATGTGGGCATTGTCCCAAAGCCTTACTAAAAGGGAACCCCTTAAAAAGCATACAAGAGAGGGGTGTTTTCACCCACTTTCTTTCTATCCCTTTACCTTTTGTTCTTAAAGTAAAAACTGCATTTCTTTTTCTGTCAATCGAAGACTATATGCTTTTCACTAATATTATAAAATGATTAAGTCTTTTTATTCACTGCTGCTATTTTATATGTCTCTTGGGAATGATAGCTACTTCTTATGCAAAGGGGCATGGTCTGTCTCATGGAATGATTTGACATAAGGGGATGATAGCATGAGCTAACTACTCACCAAATGATCAGCTTTCCAAAGAGAGAGAGGATGAGGATGAGTGAGGATACTACCAAAAGGCGACACTTACAAGACACTGAAACTAAACGATGTGTGGCCAGTCTGTCAAAATGAAGAGGAGTCATCTTTCACTTCCCCACATATAAACAAATGAATAAATAACTAAATAAATAAACAAATGTGCTTATATTCCCTTTGCTTAACCCCTAGTGCCTCGCGGAAAGCAAAATTTTTCCTTGTCAACCCTAATCCAAGACTGTCCTCCCCACACTGGGGCAGACAATAGTTGAGAACTCTAGGAATGGTATCCATCTTCTATCATGTTAGGGTAACGCATGAAATTTTATAGATCAAGCAATCTAGTCCAAAGTAAAAAGAGGCCTTCATTTCATTTCTCATACAGTCAAAAGCAACCTTTTGCCAAACTTGTTGAGCCATTTACCTTCTTTGACAAAACCCCAACCTAAGGATCGCCACCCCATTGGGTAGATTGAACTGCCAAGGAAAAGGTCTATGGAAAAAGGGTCGAAGAATTATTCATTTCATGAAGGAAAAGAAAGGACAAAATGAAGGAAAAGAGTTGCCAAGGGGCAAAAGGTCGAAAAAAAAAATTCCTTTAATGAAAGGCCTGAAGAAAACCATGATTGTGCCATAATAAGAAGAAAAAAAAGTCATGTTTATCTCAAAAAGCATATAGAAAGGGTGAAAGAGAAGAGTCATTTTCACCTTGAAAAGTATATAGCTAAAGCAAGAAGGAAATTTAAAGGTGATCCTGGGCTGCAAAGAAACCCAGTAGAAATAATAGGTTTAAGCTTTTATCCTTTCTTGCAAAACCCCATAACCATGACCTATATTACAACTCTATTAAAATCCACTCTGATTGAAAATGGATTGCTTGATCTAAAATCATATATGTATTTGTTTATCCATGCTTCTAAATACCATAAATATCCATATTTGTACAGAGCTTACAAAATAAAATTGTCTAACATAAATACATCTCAGGAATAGAGGAAAAGGAAGATTAGAATCTCCACAAGGGGCATTTGTCACAGGTCAAAGTCAATGTCATTTGGATCAAAATCTCCGAAACCCAGCATCGGAGGAGGCGGATAACTGCTCGAAGCACCAGTATCCTGCAAAGAAGGAAGAGCCAAAATCAGCTACATGAAAGAAGAACTAAAGGACACAGAGCAAGAAAAAGAAGGGAAAGAACAACATACCCCGCCACCGCCCAGCTGAGATAACCGAGCCGTCAAGGAAGCTACCTCGGCCTGGTACTAATCCTGCTCCATCTGGTACTGATCTCTCTAGTCTCTCACAGCAGTAAACTCAGCCTAGGGCACATATCCTCCGGCACGGCGCCACAAGTCAACCATCTCCTGGCCAAGAGCGTACCCGCTGACTACTACCTCAAACCGGGTGAAGGCACCGGCCAAATGAGCCCCAAAGTGTGCAGCGTAATCTGTGTCTGGGGGAAGCAGGAACTCGGCACCTGGCTAACGCTCCTGATAAGGGATAGGCACTCCCACCACCAAGGCTCCAAACATATACTCCAGCGAAGCCCCTGCTGATCGAAACTCCTCTTGAAACTGTCGCTAGTATTGCTCTCTGAGATAGGACTCCCAAATGTCATCACTGAGAAAAGCAGCCCTCGACAAGGACAACGAGACTAAGTACCAGACTGTCTCATAATGAACTAATCCAATGAAGGGCCGCCAAGTCACATCCTTCGCCTCAATCAGCTCCAGGTTAGCCCGGAGTGTCACAAAATCAGTAATCTCCGATCGCTGGGCTACCCAGTCGCGAGCCCACTTCAAAGCATAAGGATAGAGGTCATCCTCAACAACTGCAGGGTGACGAACAGGAAGGTATTCGTAGCTCCACCAGACGAGGAAAGGCCAGAAACTAGTCATGCTATCCCAACAGGAAGAAGTCTGAACCTGCATCGACCGAAGAAAGGAGCCAAAGGAGAAGGATCCTCAGTCCAGCTTAGATAAAGCTCAAAGATCAACTACTATGCTGACCAACCGACATGGCACGAGCGACTTGTTGTTGTTGCAAAAGCAACTAAAGATGATGTAAAAACAAGTCGCCATCTCATAATATCCTGCCTGGCAGGTGATGGCTCAGTAGTAAAGGTACGGTCACCCTGATTGATCCAAGAGATTAGGAAGGCAGAACGCTCAGGAGGAGGCAAGTCTAACAACAAACAGGCCTCGTCCTTACTAACTGACTATAGAGTGATCCGTTGGCCGACAAAGGAAAACCCTGTGATGATCGCCCAGTCCAAGGGAGTGGGGCCTAACTCAAAACCAACAAAATGAAAGGTCCCGGTCTCTCCAAACCACCGCTCAACCAGCGCCAGTACCAAATGCCGGTTCAGGCAATTAGCCTGTAATCCCATGAAGGCACCAAATCCAATCTCCGCCTAGAAGGCACGATATGATGGGGAAGCTCGCTACATAGTCACGAAGACTTGATTAACAGCCCCCTCTAAAAGCTGTGTGTACTCGAGGAGGGGCCAAATGCTGTCTGGAGTATATGCTGGGGTGTTAAGCCAGATCCCCAAGTGGGGGAATATTCGGTATCTGCAAATCTCCCAAGTTAGCATCCGTCTGCCTATGCCAAGAGGAAGCTCTCCCATAACCGGTCACCTGATCTCCAAGGCTCGGTACCTCCTCCTCTGCACCAATCTCCTCTACGAAAGCCTACTCAATTGGAGGAAATGGGACGATAGGTGGCCTACTCCCCCGACCACTCTGACTAGACGTTGCCCGCTCAGTAGATTGTCGGCTGCCCCTAGATCGACTGGAGCCGCTGGTGGAATCTGTCCAAGCCGCCTTCCCCGAGCGGCGTCTCCTCTCAGAGCCATCATCACCCGCATTTGCTATCCTGAAAAGGCAAGCTAAGGTAAGAGATGTTAATATACGTTACATGTAGATAAACAATAACATACTAAAGTAAAATAAAATAAACAACTGACATAAAAGATTTCAAATGCCAAGTCAAAGTAAATTGCCTATACGTTTTGTCCAAAATTTCCAAATGGTTTCTAAATCAAAATTCCAAGGTTTTTCAGTCAAAATTCAGCCCAATCTTCTTATTCCAATCTGAGTTTTTTAAAGCTTCCTCCTATAGAAGGTTTTTCTTCTTTCCCAAGTTTTTCAAATCTTCCATAAATCCCATCGAAAATCCTGAGTTTTCTAAAAGTCAAAATTAGTTTTCAACTCTTCCAAAATATGTTCTTCCCCAAATCCTCTTTTCAAAGTCTCCCTAAATTTTTCTTCCAATAGTTTCTAAGGCCCCTGAGTTTCTCAGGCTTTCTTCACCAAAAAGGCCCCATCTTCAATGGTTTTATATCTTTTTTCTTAAAAAAGATTTTAGTTCAAAATTTTTTCAACCCATTTTCTGAATTTCTAATAGCTTTCGGCAGAGTCCCATTTAAAAAATGGCCCCTACAACACCCATGACATCAACACGAAACACAAAACGTGCACTTTTTAACGTTACAATCACATAACATCAGCATCTAGGCACACTTTTCAATTTTTTGAAAATTTTAAAACATAGGGTTTACTTTTCTAATAAATCATTGGTTTTAAAAATATCCTAAAATTCCTCAAAATCATCTCACATGTTTTCTAAAAATATTCCTACATTTTTCAAAATTTCAAA
This sequence comes from Euryodendron excelsum, assembly GCA_033060915.1. Lineage (NCBI taxonomy): Eukaryota > Viridiplantae > Streptophyta > Magnoliopsida > Ericales > Pentaphylacaceae > Euryodendron > Euryodendron excelsum. The sequence goes on along the minus strand of CM065387.1, from coordinate 44,087,022 downwards.
CTCTAAAAATTCCATCAATTTCCTGAGTTTTTCAATTCTCCTAATTTTCTAAGTATTTTTCTATTTTTCAAAAACATCAAAAATTCACTGAGTTTTCAAAAAATCACGAAACTTTACGCGGTTGTTAAACACATTTTTCTAAGGCACATTGCACAAAAATCTAGCCAGAAAACCCAATGCCCAAGCCTGTAGGAACAAACTCCTAATTTCTGTAGAAAACTCTCTTCACATAATCACGTAAAATCACTCAAATTCAATCAAACAACCATCAAAATGCAAAAACAACATCACCATAGTGCTCAAAACATATCAAAACATTAATTTTCACTACTCACATAATTCAAACGAAATTCTACACATCAAAATCAACAAAAAATTTGAAAAACTCACTTTTTTGGAGTTCTCCGGCGAAATTTTCTATTTCGGTGACTTTTTTAGCGACGTGGCTTACTTCCGGCAATCACCCGTGGACTCCAAGAGGTGCTCATTCAATGTCCAAGTCGGTTTCCTCGCGATGTCTCTCAGATTTGCAAGTAACTTTCCAAAATGCCACAAATGTTCGAACCAGAATTTTTTTGGTTTTAATTCCAAGCCTGGCGCCTCTGCTAGAGGCGCCAAGGCTTTTTTGCCAAAGGCGCCACACCTAGTGGCACTAGTTTCCAATTCTGGGCAGTTTTGCCCTTCTCTCTTGCCAAGACTCATTTCTGAAGGCCTTTTGGGCCCAATATCTATTTTTAAACCCCATTGTCGAAAATTTTCAAAGTCTGTCCCTCCGACTGCCTCACGGCCAACATGGGGCTTTTATTTTATCGTTTTCTGTCTTTGACAAGCAAAGACAAAAAAAGAGGGGCAGCTGTAAGCACCCTATTTTTGACCCCTCGACAGTCTACGCTCTGTCCAAACTTGTACTCAAGTCAATATGGACGTATTCCAATCAAAATCAACTTTCTAAGTCTAATCCCGCCAATTCATCGATTCGCTGGCCCTGCTGGCCCCAAGTAGAGGCAAAAAGACTAAAATGCCCTTGGGGGCATTGTTCGATCTCATTCCAAATCAGGCACGTCTTTCCGAAAATGGTAAGTCCCCTTTCTAATTCCAACAGGCGCGTCTTTCTGAAGACGGTAAGTTCCCTTTCCAAGTCCAATTTCAATACCAATCCTTCCCTCGAGACAGTTGATTCCTCGAGATGGTCCGACACATTTTTCGAAGAAAATCTCTTCAGAGCGGTAAGTCCCTTTAAACCTGTCGACAGGGACAAGACCCCAAGTCCCTTAGATAGTAAAACGGTCCACCTTTGGTGCCTGCTAGCCCGCCAATGGAAAAATGTCCGTTTAGGCACGCCTTTCGAGAAACTTGATTCTCAGGTGCTAAGTCCCTTTAGCAGTTTCCCGAGATCAGGTAGTCTCGGGAATGATTACGAACCGTCAGAGTAGCGAAAATACTCGCAAACATCGCAACCGTCAGAGTAGCGGAAATACTCGCTAACAGGTCGATATAGGGAATTGCCAATAAACCCCTGTATCACTTGACGGCCATCAAAGTGACGTAAACACTCAAAACCCAAGTCAACACCAATGCCTGCTAGCCCACTTCGTTGAAAAATGACCAAACTACCCCTATGGCCATTTTTTGGCACGTTTCTTGAGAACACATTTGAATCCTCAGAACGGTAAGTCCAACTTTTCAAGATTGTCTTAAAGGCAATCCGGCATGATTAGGTGCCTTATAGTCAGTTTTGGGCCAATTCCGAGACTTTCTGGTCAAGATGACCATTTTGCCCCTAGGCATTAGAATGCTCTAGGAACCACACCGGCCCTGGGTATCAAACCGGTAGCCTCCCGAGAATGCTTCTTATAGTGTTCTCAAACTTTCTTTATCTTTCCGGATCATTCTAAGTCAGTTTTGGCAAACCCGGTGCAAAATGATTGTTTTGCCCCTAGAGGGCCGGTTGCCTTTTCCAACTACACCAACTCTGGGTATCAAACCGGCAAGCCTTTGGGAACATTCTGAATAATGTTTTCAAATCTCGAGTCTTTTTCCAAGACATTCCGGGTCCGTTCCGGCAGCTTTCCGGCTTGATTAACCTTTTTGCCCCTAATGGCCCAGTCAATCCTTCCGGCACATCCTAACCTCATTTTTCAAGTCAAATACCTCTAGGACGCTATTCTAAGTGTTCATGCCCTTTTTCGGCTCTCCGGGTCATTCCTAGCCTCTTCAATTCATCCCCGGACTTTTCGGAGTCACTCCTAGTGAAGCTAGGCTAAAAATTGCTTGGTAGTCACTAGTACAGGCGCTTAAATCTTCCAAAGATACGTTGCTTGCCGACCTTAAAACTTTCCTAATTGGCTGGTGCCGCTAGCAGTGGCGCCAATCCAAGAAATGGCCTGCCGCCACTCCTAGTGGCGCCAAGAGGAAGTTTGGTCTGGCGCCACTACAACAGGCGCTAGGTTTATCCTATCTTTATAAATACAGAGCTTCTTCCAGCGTGAAGGGGGTCTGCAAACTCAATCTAAAAACCCTAATTCTCGATATACAAAGCTCCTACACTCCCAAAACCCTAGCTTTTCTAGGTTTTCCAAACCCTAGCTAAACCCTAGCCTCCTATACACTCCTATACACTCTCATACACTTATACACTGGCCTCCAACCCTCCTTTGAAGACTTGAAGGGCTGCAATCTGAAGGTTTGAAGATTGAAGATGAACTCTTGAAGATTGAAGTGAAGATTGAAGCAAGACAAGCAAAGCAAAGCGCGTAAAGCTAAGTAAAATAAAGAAGACACAAGGTAGGCTTGTTATTTAAATTTTAGCACTTACCCCCCTCTCTCTTCTCTCTCCTAACCCACTTGGGTTTTTTCTATTTTAATCTCATATCTCTTTCCCCCCCCCCCCCCCTTTTTCTTGCATGCTTGAAACAAGAGAACTCCCGGTCCATGTGTAAGATTAGGCTATTGGAGGGTCACCGTGTCGGGGGCTTTCTTTTAGTCTAACCAGAGACCACGTGGGTTCGGCCCTCTTGATTATGTGGTGAAGCCTTAACCTTGTATGTTCACGACCCCAAATTTGCATTGTGCATATCATGATTTTTACATTCTTCCAAAATTCGTTTTCAAAATCATTTTCAAACTTGTTTTCAAAATTGTATCAAAATCTTCTTTTTCAAAACTTGTTTTCAAAATCACAATCCTAGGGTGATTCTAGCCTTTCCATGGCTAGGGTTGCTTTAGGAAAGTGCTATATTTAAAATGACCAACATGGTCCATATTTTCAACTCCTTATTATTTTCAAAACCACTTTCTTAAAGTGGTTCTAGCCTTCTTATGGTTAGAATCGCTTTAGGAAAATGAGACGTTTTCATACTTTCCAAAAAAACTCTATTTTCAAAGTTTCTCTTTCAACATGCTTTCTAAAAACTCTTCCTCCCAAAATTGTTTTAAAAAACTCTCTTCAAAAATCTATTTTAAACTCCTTTCCAAAACACTCTCCTCAAAATTCATTTCCTAAAAACACTCCTTAGGTTTCGTTCCTAGAACATGCCTTCCTCAAAATTCACTTTTCTAAAAACTCTTTCCAAAAAGCTTCTTCCAAAAGCTCTCTTTTTAAAACTCATCTTCTAGAAACTTCTTTCTAGGATTTCCTTTCAAAAACTTGTTTCCAAAAAACACACTTTTCAAAAATTCCTTTCCTTAGAGCCCAAGTCAAGCCCTAGAGCCACGATTAGGAGACCCTAATTTTCTTTCCAAAAACATGGTTTTCAAACTTGCCTTAAAACCTAGGTTTCCAAAACCTTATGTTTTCTACATCAAAACTATACATATTTCCAAAACCTATTTTCTACGTCAAAGCTACTCACTTCCAAATCTAGGGTTTCTAAAACTTTCTTTTCCAAATCCTTATCAAATCAAATCTTCCTACCAGAAAACCAAATCCAATCTCCGGTTTAGGAAACTAGATCCAATCCTCTGTTTTTGTAAACAAAATCAAATTTTCTCTTTTAGAAAGAAAATCTAATCCCTTCCTAATCATAATATTTCCTAATTCAACTCTTTCCTAATCTTCTACTTTTCTAAATCTTAAGTTTTCAAAACTTGAACATAAAAATCTTTCCTAAATTCTAAATTTCAATTTTCAAATCTTTCCTAATTCAACATTTTCCTAATTCTACCCCTTTTCAAATCTTAACTTTCCAAATCTAAGTTTTCAAATCTTTCCTAAACTCAAACCTTTCCTAATCTCAAGATTTTCTAAAACTCAAACTTTAAAACTTTCTAAATCTTAGACTTTCTAAATTTCAAATCTTTCTAAAATCCAAAGCTTTCTAAATTCAAAACTTTTTGAAGTTAAATCTTTCTAAACTTCCAAAACTTTCTAAATTCTAAACTTTCCTAAACTTTAAAATTTTCCAAATTTAAAACTTTTCTAAACTCAAAACTTTCTTAATTCAAAACTTACTTAAGTTGAAAACTTTCTTAATTTCAAACCTTTTCTAAATTTAAATCTTTTCTAATTTAAATTCTTTCTAAAATTCGAAGTTTTCTAAATTCAAAGCCTTCTTAAGTGGAAACTTTCCAAATTCTAAAACTAAACTTTTCCTATTTTCAAAACATTCCAAATTCAAAACTTTCCTATTTTGAAAACTTCCCTATTTCAAAACATTCCAAATTCAAAACTTTCCTATTTGAAAAACTTTCCTAATTCGAAAATTTTTCCTAAAATGAAAACTTTCTTAAAGCGAAACTTTTCAAATCGAAACTTTCCTAAATTAAAACTTTCCTAATTCGAATGTTTCCTAATTCCAAGTTTCCTAATCTTCCAAGTCCAATATTCAAGTCAATTCTTTTCTAAAATTTTTCCAAGTCAAATCCAATCTTTCTTTTCTAAGTTCCTAAGTCTAGGTTTCCTCAAACCAAGTCTTTCAAAACCAATCTTTTCAAATCTTCCAATCAAAGACCAAATTTCCCTACTCTTTCAATTCCAATCCAAATTCCAATTTCAACTCTTTTCTAAATCAACTCTTTTATTTTCAATTGGACTCCTGTCCGAACTACGACTGACCTGATTCCTCCAAAAGGATACGTAGGCAACCCTCATGGGTGCGGTCACAACTTCTTTCAAATTTCAAAGTCCACCACATTTTTCAAATTTCTATTTCCACAACTTTTTTTAAATCTCCAATTCTACAATCTTCTTCAAGTTTCTAAGTCTATGTTCTATTTCCAATTTCTAATTCTAAAAATCTATTTTCAATCTTCAATTTCAATTTTCAAAACCTTCTTTCCAATTTCAAACTTCTATCTCTTTCTTTCCAAATCCATTTCCAACTCTCTTTTCTTGCACTTGCATATCATGCATCATGTCTTTTTAAACATTGTTTTCTGAAGTGGATAAGATCGAACAATAGTTAGTTGAAGACTCTCAGAGGTGAATTTAGGGTAAATAGACATGTAGGTACCGTAAGGGCAGGGTAAGGTGATGGCTTAGTGCGTCTTCCCTACACGTAACCAACCTCCGAACCTAGATCACTGTTTGTAAAGACCAAAACGGAGTTATTTTTCAAAAAGGGTATAATTATATTTCAAAGGTTGCCAAACAACCTGTTTTGCTAAAAACCCTCTCTTGAGATGGTATTTTCAAAAACTTTTTCCAAAAACCTTAAGTGTAGTCTTCGAATTGTGCTTAGTTTTAAGGTGGCCTAACTCACCTTAGTCAAGTTAGGTGGCGACTCCAAACTTTTTTCAAAAGCCCTTTATTCAAATCTATTTTCAATTCAAATATAGTCGCACTCATTCTTCTAGGAGGGTGAGTTCTCACGAGCGAGTATAGTATTTTTCTCGCTTGTGTGTGTATTCCTCGAGTGCGAAAAATCTAGGCGCGACAAGTGGTTGAAATTGTTGAGAGATCCCTTCATTCCTCTAACCAAAATTAGGGTGATTTCACACCCCGAATTGTAGGTTGAAGAATAAGGGTCCCCTTGACCTCCTTCAATGTTATATGGCTTGTTGTATTAACTAATAGTGTTAATTTAGCCATGTAAAACCTCCCTAAGAACTGGAATTGTGGGACAATCACTTGTCCTATGATCAAAGTTCCCACACATGGGACATATCACCTCACTAATGGGCTCATTAGGCATAACATTACCACTAACCACAATGTTCACATTGTTCATATCAAGTGCCTCTAACTTCTTAGTTAGGGCATTCAATTTGGCACTCACGTCATCTACCTTTCTCAAAGTGAACTTCCATCCCCATTGCACATTCAACCAAGAGCTAGTATTTTATGTCCCGGTCGTGATCCAATCTCTTATGTTTTGGGCTACAAAGTTAAAAAACTCATAAGCCTCATATTAGGTTTTCTCATAGAACTTCCCATTACACATCGTCTCAACTAATCTTTTAAGCTCTGGAGTAAGAGAAGTGAAGAAATTACTAATCACTCTCTAGATTTCATGACCATGGTGAGGGCAAGAGTTTAACAACTCTTTGTACCTCTCCCAACATTGGTAAAAGGTTTCGTTGACATGTGGGGTGTATTGAGAAATTTAGCAACAATTCAACTTGATTCTATGCTCTGGGAAGTACTTTTGAAGGAACTCACCTTAGAGGTGATCCCATGACAATATCAACCTAGGATGTAAATAGTTAAACTAGGCTTTAGCTTTATCTTTAAGTGAGAAGGGAAAAAGTTTAAGCCTTACAATCTCTATCGGGCATTGGTTTTGGTCATCAAGGAATGTGACGCAAACAACAAGAAACTCCTTGAGATGGTTGTAGGGTCATTCTGTGTCCAACCCTCTGAGCTTTGGATTGCATTGCATTATACACATTTTAAGACTCAAAGCATGGTGGTTAGGAGGGAGGACAATGCATGAGTGTTGGCATTAACGAGCAGGATTAAGATAGTCCAGAAGCAATCTAAATAGAGACAATTATGCATTGCTATAACTATGCACACTCTCGTTCTTGTGCAAGCTCATGTCATCCTCTCTCTCGGCTTGAGGATGGAAATTTGGTAGGTTGAGAGGGAAATTCTCCGTATTCGGTGGAAGGTTTGTCATGTTACCTAAGTTCATGTGAAGCTAAGAAGCGTAGAAAGACAAATCACAAAAAAAAAAAAAAAAAATTCCTTCTGAGGCATCCGGTAGAATCTTTACCCCAATAATACATGCATAATGAATACAAGATGCTATGCACATAAAATTAGCGCACCGTGCCTCAACACATCATACACAACGAATTCTTAATATTCTTCTTTCTGAGCCTCCAATCTTCACATGCAAGCACCACTGATTTAATAATCAATTCCACCCAGTTGATCCTCTAATCTCCACATACAAAGCAATACCACTAATACACAAATAAGCACAAAGACCTAATGATTACACTCCAAAAGTGTAATCTTGTTGCCCTATTTAGTTGGTTGTTGGCCCTAAATTAGATTTAATATTGCTTTATTAGTTAGTTTTATGCCTAAAGTTGCTTTATCAAACCTTGTGCAGGAATTGGAGCTTAAAAGAACCAAAGTGAGCAAAATTGCAAAGGAGTGTTCAAATGGATGAGTCCACCATTCGAATGCCCAGCCCAAACGTTCAAACGGACCCAATGTTCGAACCGCCGTTTGAATGCAAATGAAGATTCAAAGAGCTCATTTTATCGTTCAAATCAAGTTTGATAGTGTGCAATAGAAAAAAGGTGACTCAAAGAGGTACAAAACCAGTTCAAACAGTAGTCCAAGGCGTGCGAACGGCCGTTTGAATTGTAGTCCAAGGCTTTCAAACAGTTAGCAGCGCCCCTATTTTATATTAGCTATATAAGGCAACTTTGGCCGATTTTTGTAAATTCAGGTTTTAGGGTTTGTAGGAGTAGTTTTAAAGGTAGATAATCTAAATTTCATTGCATTTCTTCACTTTCCTTATAATCAAACAGTTGGATTTATATTTCAATGCAAAATATTTTCATTTTCATACTCATGTCCATAAATTTTAGTAGCTAAGCTTGTCTTGAATGTAAATGTGATGATTGGCCAAGGGTTTTCAAATTTTCATGGAGGTATAATGTTTGTCATTGATTTTATCTCTTATTACTTGAGTTTATTACAATAGAAGCCTAGATTGGTTAGAAAACCTAGTTTCAATATTATATTTGGTAACTCATATGCACAATCTTAGGGTTAGTATAGGGTATGCACAAATCAATGGTTTGAACCTATGGAGTATTTATTTGTGGTATATCTAACCTGTATAGCTAATAAGTCCTAATTTCTATAGTTAAAAATCTTCTGAATCAAAAGTCCACAGAGAGATCTTTAATTTGAGTTATATATATACCTTTATTAAAGTCTTGGAGATTATATTGGCCAATTGAAGCATTTGTGTCCAAGCCCCTTTCCCTTACTTCTCAAATTTAGTTTAATTGTTGTTAATTGCTTTAATTAGTGTAATCAAATCAATTGTTCAAAACCAAAAAAAAATTGGTCCTTTTGTTACTTAGATTTAATTTACTTAGTTGCAATTCAATTCAAGTTAGGTTAGAGTTCTCTAATTGTTAGTAGCCTATCTTTGGCTTGCTTCTTGAGAAAATCGACTTTGGTACTTACCAAGTTTTATATTTCAATCACAACACATATTCTCTTGCAGGGAAGCTCAAATTTACATCATGTTTGAGAGTGATTCACCTAAGCACTTCTTGCGATACCACGTAAAGATGAATGCAATGCAATCCACTTAATAAACATAACTAACTCCAAACTTGTTATACTAAACTAAACTAAACTAAACTAAGCAAGAAAAATGATGAAACATCGTCACCCAAGGCCTAAGCCGCAGATACTGTCGTTGTTGTAGATGATGGAGAGGCAATCCATTAGTTGCACAATTCCCAAATTTCTTGAATATTCGCCTTTGCCTTCAATCCCTGGTTACGACACCAAAACTTGACATGACCAAAGTAGTGCTCACCCAAGAGTAGGTAATCACCAAGTATAACTCAATGAAGATTGAGATCGTATTCCACCGAAAATTGAGCCCAATATAAGTTATCGACCAAAGCTAACACTCAAAACCCTTAGTCCTTGCACAATTTGGTGAAACGATTCTCGAAAAGCGAAAATAAAAAATAGTTTGATTTGAGATGTTTGTTATTTGGATTTTAAACTAAATTTTTGCAAAAGATAATTGAACTTAGTTGAATTTAAAAGAATTAGATTCAATTGCTTCAATCTCTCTATTCATTAAAGGATTTTAACGAGGTCGATAACTCAACTCAAACTATATGATCAAGAGAGTTTGATTCGAAAGATTTAACTTTAGAAAACATGAATTCCATAGTAATTGATGTCAAATTCATCATCTAGTAAAGATCATTATATTAATCCCATCAATTTGGACAACATCAATGCGTAATTAGATAATTATACGTTGAAATCACAAAACATAATCAATAATCCAAGTATTCTAATGTATCTAACATTCAATTGCTAGGAAGTAGAGAATTAAGAAAATAAAGCAATGAAATCATATATGCCTTCAATAAAACCCTCGAACTCTTTGAGAGATTTTCATAATTGAACCCAATTTGGGGTCTAGCTACTCATTTCCATGATTGAATTGAAAGCTTTAATTGAAATCATGATGAAAACAAAGATACAAATGGAATTGAAATTAGAATTGGAATTGAAATTGCAATGAAATTACAATGTTTTTTCTCTAAATGTGACTACCTCTAAGCTACCTATAGACTGAAAATCGTACAGAAAAATCAGATCTCCAAAATTGGAGTACAATTATGAATTTATACCTGAAAAATAAAACAAGGATTGCATATGGCATTGGAATGGTCATCGAGCGGCCTGCTAACGGCCTTTGAATGGTGAAATCACATTTTAGTAATTTCTCACGGCTTTACAGAAGATTCATCTAGGCTCTAAATATGGAAAAGCGTTGAAGACCCATCCGAACACCCTCAAGGGCCGTTCTATGATCAATTGACCTTTTTGCCCTCAGCTCTTGTACTTTGCTTCATTTAAGCCCAAAACCTGTAAATCAGCCATAAACACATATTAGGATGAGAATATAGCTAAAAGTAAGAGAATACTACTAATCTAGGTCTAACTACTAGCTATTTAGAGGATGATAATTATACTTTTGGAGTGTAATCATACCTATATGTTTCAATGGCTAGGATAGGAGTCTTAAGTTTGATATGTTACCAATGATATAATTATTTCCCATTGATTGTTAAAAAACAAAAAGAAGATATTAACAAAACTCTTGGGGGATAATTAAGTATGCCTTTCATATTCATAAGAAAATCTGAGTAAAATGATATTTGTCTATAACCGTTACTTGCGGCTTTGCAAACGCTAAAACATATTATGTGAATAAAACAGAGTGCACAGCTCTGTTGATCCCCAATGTATCCAAAATGACTCAATACATGTTTGCGTGGAAACAATGAGAAATATTCATATTACGGTGATTTAACATACCAATTAAGAATACACACCAATCATTCTATTCTCGTTTAATGATCACTTGAATTCGAAAGGTTGACCAAAAATTGTGATTTAAAATACTATTATTTTAGGGTCCCAACTCAGACATCCAACTAGGTACCTTTTAAAAATATGCGATTAGCATCCTGAAATGGCATTCGATCATTAAATAACTTTAAGAGAAATGCTAGATCTAGTGCTTTCTTTCAGTACTGAATTTTCATCATGGATAAACGAGTTGATGGTCCACACTATCCAATCAATAATGGGTCTGAACACTCCACCTATTTGTAGACAAACAAGAACAGCAACAAAGAAAAGCAGTAGGCGAAGAAGTTATTCAATCCTCCAAACAACACTACGTTATCGTACTTCACATGATACAATTGATTGTGAGTCATGCGTATTAGATGGAGTGTTCAGGCTCATTAATAGGGTGACTATATTAAAAAGATCCATATAAATTGTGTCTGCTGCAGTAAGGGTACATAATGTTCACGGAAGCTAAATATTTTCAACCTCCATTGGATTACATGATTATTTATTTACGTATATTTTTTTTTAATGAAATTACATGAAAGTTTTTGACACAGGCTCTCTAATACCACATTAGAATCATTCACAATTTAAGTTTCTGGGTCTTAATTTAAGTAATTAAAGTATAAATCAGAAAATCCTTCTTCTTGTAGTTGAAAAACAATCTCTCTAGACCCTCACTCTTATGTTACACAACTAAAGATGATGTGTACAGTTATGTGTAAAAGAGTGTTGGTATTATATAAATATTTTAGAATATAAAAATCTAATTTAATTTTCATTATATCAGATTATTATTTCATTCTTTAATACGATTTATTCTTGTACCAGTTTTGGAGGTTATACATATTCATAACTTTTACTATAGAGTCATATGGGTGCTATTGAATAGCCTTTATATTGAATATACTGAAACCTTTTTATTTATTGGCCATTCATATTCTTTAACTTGTTTGATATCTCTTTTAAAAGGGTGATCTCGGTGCTTGAGGGAGGAGGGGTTTTCATCTTATGTTTATGTGTGGGTTTTGAAAAAATTCTGTCTCTCTAAAATGGATGTATGGAAAGACTCTCTATAGTTGGTTTTGGTGAATGTTTTAAAACGTGTTGTTATTTTTATTCAATCTTTGGGACGATCAACGAGTTGTTTCTTACACCTCTGCACTTGGAAATGTTCCCTTACGGGAAAGCAATAGTTGAAACCTGGAGGGTTGACCGCCATAACTTGTTGCACCGGGTCATGTAATTAGAGGGACACGATCTATTCTTAAGGACAGTAACTACACACATCTGTCGATAAGTTTTCTATCTACTTTGTTTGTAAAGTATTATAATATGAATTTCATATTTTGTGTTAAATTTCATGACAAGAATAATATATGTTTGACCCGATATTTTCTAACAATCTTAAGAATAGATGCCTGCTAAAATATAGAGCATGATTAACAATTAATAGTTTATTTTATTTTACTAGTTATTGAAAGGTTTTACACTTGAGACCATCATTAGCATGTAGTACGGAAATGCTTGCTTGATAAGAAAAATTGCATGTCTCCAGTATATGTCTTTACGTGATCAAGAATACCATTTGTATGTGTCCTACATGCTATGTATAATCTTATTGAATTGTCATGGAATATCTTGAACAATTTTATGCATGTAATTCACAGGACTCGTAACTTTCCATATTCTTAGTGAAATTTTAAGTGGAGGTAATAGATGAAGGTTGGTAGTTGAGTCTACTGGCTAGCTCTTGCGACTAAAGGAAAAGATATCTTTGTAAACTACAACTGTGATGGCTTTTCTTGGCATGATGGTGCTTGTAATGTGTAGATGGATGGTGGAAGAAGAGTATTCTATTTTGTGTTTGTCCCATGTGGAAGGATATGTGTATAGATCTAGTCTGTCAAGAGATATTGTTAAAACCAGATTTACCGCAGTGTATGTTAAATAGTGACCTGACCTTAGAAATGTTTTATACAATATCCTTTGACCAGTGTATCGGAGTTGAAACTGTTTTGAAAAACTACTAGTTCAACACTTTTTAGGACCACAAAGTGGTTTTCATGCATGACTATATACTCGTTGAAATGTGAGTCGAGTGGAGTATTATATTTTGTGGTTTTGTGTATTCATTTCAATTTGTGGGTCTCATTGCATGTGGCATATGTCAGTCAAGATTCACTACAAGAAAATTGGCCTTTTGCGGTGGTCAATTACCACCGACAAAAGGTGCACCAACTGCCTCTAAAGTATATAACGGCGGTTACACGATGAAAAAACCAACTGTCGTCTAGGTAGGCGTTGAGAAAACTAATACGGCAGTAAAGTTACCGCCGGTAAACAAAAACGGCAGTTCTAAAGGCGGTATTAACCCGCCTCAATTGATATCGACATTTTAAGTTCGTTTAACGGCAATTCAATGGTACCGCCGCTAAAGTATGTCTTTTATGGAGGTTGATTACCGCCGTTATAGGTTATATCATTATTGGTGGTAGTCATACTGCCGTTAAATGTTGTATTACTGCCGCTAAAGATAAATATTTATTTTGATCTATATTTTACACTAAAATCTTATATTACACTTTGTGACTTGTCCTATAAAAATACATACATCCACATTTAAACTGCATGTCATCTATTCATTATATGTAATAAATATGCAAAACAAAAAAATTGTCTCAAAAAATTATCAGACATCCAATACAAAAAGTTAAAGTCTTTTCATTACAAAAAAATGTCAACATACCAAAATAAGTCAATACACACCAACTTGATAAATTTCAAGACAAAAGAGTTATACAAGTCAAAACCAATCACTCCAAAATGTAAACCACTACAAAAGTTCAATAGGCCTTCAAAAACAACAGTCCCACGTGTCAAGCCTTACATATGCGCGCATCTATCTCCTCTCAATCTGCACACAAAGAAAAAATGACTAAGAAAATAAGAAATTTACCTATTAATAGTATCAAGCATTAGAAATAGGACAAAATATGCAATATTAATGTATTGTATCGTACATTATTAGAAGGTCAAGCTACACATTTGTTAATAGCATCTCCAATTGTGTTCACACCTTCACTTCGTATTATCAAATATTGATGAGGTTTTATCGCCTTTTTAATATGTACTTTCCAAAATATGTCAATGACAAATACGAAAAAGTTAGCAAAAAGTGCAGCAGGCAACAAAACTAGAACAGCAACTAGGGACATACACATCAGCAAATTCATGGAGTTCAACTTCTCCTTGAAACAGTAAGAAAAAGTTAGCTTTGATGCCAAGTAGAAACTTGATACCTCTATATATTTATTTTAAGGTGTATACTTTAAGAAGGAAAAATAGACACTGAAGATTCCTGAAACATCCCTTAAGTGTTTATGTTTGAAGCAGAGCAATTTGATTCAATTTAGTTCCATTCCTTTGGATGCTCCATTTTGAGAGGAAGAGAGAAACACTGTGTGCACTAAAGGGGGCAGCATGGCTAAGAAATTCCAAGTAAAAGAAATTGATTTCCAAAGCTAATTAACTCTCAGAAATTCCAAATAAAAGAAGGTGATTTTCATCCTTTTCTGTTTCTAATCTGCATCAAAACTTAGTACTGGGACCATTTACAACTCTGCCAAAGCAATTAATAACATGTTCATCAAACTATAGGGCCTTTTCTATGGAAGTGTGTTGGTCTAAAATATTATAGAAAAAGCTGACAACAAGCATCAAGCATTTCCAATCCATTTTTTCATACATAAATTTAGGAATCATATGATGTAGGCTGATATCAATTTGCAATTGCTCTCTCTTATCTTATACATTTGTCCATAAATCATCTTGTTATAGGGGTTGTTACTATCAACTGTGAACAAATGTCCTAAACTCTTACAGCTATACCAAGGAAATTATGAATCACAAGATCTCATGTATAGACTTCAAACTATAGAGTTTAAAGTCTCATTCTCCTGTGAAGCTAATGGCGTAAGGACAGTAAATTGTACGTACATTAAATAGTTGGTCTTGCCAATTTGCTGGCCAGAGTTGGAATTTTATGGATGTACTAGCAGAGAATATGTATGTATTAGTGATTAAGTTTAAAATGGAATAGAATTAGAGGGTATTAGAGGCAATATCAAAATGAGATTCTACATATGTACCAGCAGAGCATGTGAATAATGAGCAGTGGTATTGTCGTTCTTTTTTGATATTGCCTCTAATACCCTCTAATTCACATGTGAATATCACAGGTTCATTATTCACATGTTCTGGTTTGGACGGGAATCATACGCAGCTACCTAACCCAAACCATCAAAAGCGTCGCAGAAAGACTCAACCAAGTGAACAGGTTGACTAGAAACTCTGTGTGGGTCTTAGAGCATCTCCAGCCAAACTTTGAAATTGCCCTCCAACAAGCTATTCACATGTGTCTTTAAAATAGAGAGCCTTATTAAATATTCATACTTCATCAATAAAAAAGAATAATTTATGAAATGACTAGTTAAAATAGAGGTTAGTATTGCAGATTTATCAAAAAATAGCTAGCTAAATTAAAAAATATAATTTTTAAATATATTTTGACTACTTATTTTAGAGAGATGCTCATAGACTCTTATGTGTGCTTTATGCAATAGGCTTGGATTTATGCAACAGGCTTCTTAGCCAAATCCAATATCTTCTAATTACAAGCTCAACCAAGAATATTAATGCAATTGAATAATTGTTGTTGGGGCAGACAGAGATACAGTTATTTTTTGGACAAAGGAAGACAATTCTAGAGAGAGAAAAAAATCATCTGTTCCATCAACGTCTCAATAAGTTCTACTTAAACATGATACATGCTTACAGAAGGCCACACGCAAGCTGTCAGTATCCATGGATATCGAACAAAATGTGCCGAATTTTAGTGCTTTTCTTGGTAGTTTATTGGAATGCTCAATTTGGAAATAGAACAATTTATTGGGTAGAGATGTAATTTATGAATGAAGGAGTAGTAGCAAAACAGCTTTTGTCACTGTTCCAGCAACACACAAAAAGCAGCAAGTTTTTTATGTTTTCTACTTCATGTCCTAGCACCATAACAAAGGCAGTTAAAGGGATGAGGTGAGTTAGACTTTTAATTCTTACAGCCAATACGACAGACATGAAAGGAAACCAAGAACAAAAAAAAAAAAAAAAAAGAGAATGTTCCAGCAACAAAGACAGCAAATGCCACGTTAATGGGTGATTGATTTTGGAGTCCGATCTTTGTAATTTTGAGATCCCTTGAGAACTGAGGTTCATTAGAGTTATAAGCCAGAGAATTCAAGTTGAACTATAAATTTGTAATGAACAATGTCTCCTGATGTTTCCATGTAAGTAAGAAAGGATGAATGTTCCTTATATGTCTAATCTCATGGGTTCTAACATTTAAATGTCATTAAGAATAATGCCCTTTTCCTTTCCCCTTTTCTTAATGTCCTTTCTTTCTTTCTAATTCTTTTTGTTCTTTTTTCTTTCCTTTTTTTCTTTTTTTATGCTTGCACAGTTTGGGGGGAGGGGGGAATTTGAAGGGATTGTGGTAGAGGTGCATTATCTCTCCTCATTTCTTTATTAATTGAATTGGCAGCTTCTGTTCTAAAATTTGCTCGGGGAATACCTACCTCTGTTCTATACCACACTAATCTAATTTCATATTATCGTTCATTCTTTATGAAAAATGAGTAAGAAGAAAATTTATTCTAGAATTTTTACCTTCACCTCCTGTTATTTCAATTAGAGAAATTATTCGCTAACCTTCCCGAAGTCATTGCATAGTTTGATTAAATGACTGATGAAGGTAGCAATTGAACCAAATTCCATAAGTAGGATTCATGCTCAATGGACACTGACTATTAACAAAGATAAGCAAAGTCATTCATGTAAGCTCACATTAAATGGAAATTAACTTCTGATAGGTCCCAATTTCAAATCAGTAATAGTCTAACAGATTATTTTCCAGTAACAGTCTCACAAATCAGTAGCAGTTAGATTATTTTGACTAATGTCAGGACTACATTGCATCATATTGCAGCCAATTTTCCAGGTAAGAGAAATCTTTTGCAAGCACCACAATTCATGTTAGAACACTAAAGAAAAGTAGACAAATATCAGAATACATGCACAAACAGATAAGCAATTGCTCAGATAATAGGTTAATAAATGAAAGCAGTAAAGCATTTACCCTTCAGAGTTGGTGAAAAATTAACCCAGGTCGAATTTTGACCTTTGGCATCGACCTGCGACGAAACCCCCAAAAAAACCCCAACGACAAACCTTAAATTGCCCATAACTTGCCTTCATGGTGTCCCATGACCTTGCCTTTGCCGCTGGAATCTCACCCTCGGAGCCGCGACTTTGCAACCTTGCCCCCTCACCTCGGTAGCCCATCAGCTCTCACCTCAGTGAAGGCCTACTTTGACAAAGCTCCTCCTCTCTTGCGACACTCTCTTTTGCACAACACCAACGACCGATACACGTCGACGAAAACCCAGCCTATCTCGGCAAAATCTGTCGGCAAACCTAGCAGCAATAACAAAGCCACGAACAACTGTGTCGCTGCGGCAGAGCTTTAGCACTTCCACCTCCAGCATCCCACCGCGGCACAGGGGACCCCGGCGTAACCCCCACCTTCGGCAAACCCTCAGTAGACCCATGCCCTCACAGATCGGCAAAGGCAAAAATGCTAATAGATCACGACCCAGGCACTACAATTCCTTGGATTGGGTGTGAGTGGTCAATGGTGGAAGATGGTGGGAAAAATTGCAACAAAAAAAAAGGAGAGAAATAAATTAATGATGTTGTGCGCACGGAATATTATCGGCGGTTCTAAAAAAACCTGCCGATAAAAGTTTCATATAACCAATCTATCGTGCTAATTGGCATTTTCTTTTGCGGCGGTAATAATAAACCGCTTTTAATATACACTTATAATGGCAGTAATTTATTGCCATTAATAAACATTTGTAAAGGCGGTTTTGTAACCGCCGTTAAAACTACTGCCTCTAAAAGCCACATTTGGTGTAGTGATTCATAGAATAGAGCTATCAAGGTCACATTTTTTCATCTGCTCAGTTTGTTGTGATTGCAAGTGTATGAATCTATTGATAGTTTTCTGAGATGGTGAATTGTGGGGGCTTTTTGTTTGATGTGTCAAGAACTAACTGTTGAGTTGTGGGGGATAATTCATGTATTCAGTACATAGGTATGTGTCACGAGTTGCCATCCGTGGCACGTCTGGGGCCGCGAGGGACCTTGGCGTGGGGCATCTCTGAGCATGATTGGCCGGTGGTATGACAATCTCGTAATTTGTATTTTTCATATTTATTAGATTTATGGATTATGACTCCTCAAGGGGGTAGGATGTTTCTTCCTATCAGTTTGGAGATGGCTCAAAATGCTATTATAAGAGCGGGCATGGTGTTGACTCTACCACCCCCTGGTGCTACCGAAAGGGACAGCATTCAAGTGAGTCCCCCAAGGGAGTGGGCGAGACTTGGAGGCCGGTTGTGGCACGTAGCTGCAGTCCTCATGCTAGTCAAGGGGCTACATGGGCGGCATTGTGCCCGGTGAGGCAGATGTTGGGCATTAGCGTCGAGGATGGGGTTGTGGCATTCGCACCCGCTACGCCATAATTATAAAGTGGTGGGGCTTATGTCCATGACAGATTAGGTCTCGGTGTGCACACTTGCATGCCGTGTGTCTCGTGTGCACTTGCGCATTGGGTTCACGCTTGTGCACACGGCCGCTTGGTTTGGCTAGCATTGGTGTCGTGGGGCACAATGTTGTGGGTTTGTCAGTTGCTATGCGGTGCTGCCTTTCCTTGCGGGCAACCTTGACGCGGGGTGCTAAGAGCTTCAAGGATGGAGGCGTCGTGCCTAACAGGCGATGCTTGGCTGACGCGCGCATGTCTAGTTGCACATGGCCATCTGGCTTGTGTTTCGAGAGGGACTGGCGCTAAGCAAATTGCTTGTCATGTGTGCGCGCATTTGAGTATGGCGTTGCTATCGCCTATAGCTTGGGTTGCTTTATGGCTTGAGCATCAGAGGTCCGTGCTTAAGGAGTTATGCGAGGCATTACGGATGGATCCTGGACAAGCGCATAATCTTATGCCTTGGTGTTTGAGTTTGGCAGGACTATTGCTTGGTGCATAGTCGCCTCATGGGTGTATTCCGCTGCGTATGATCATGGCGGGTCGCATTACTGTCACCGTGTAGTGCCCAGCCTGCCAGCCCGTGATAGTATGCCTGTTGAGCACTTGTACAGTTTCTAAAATTCTTTAATTACAAAATGTTAGCTTCCGATGTTTTAACGTACAGGTAAGTGTATTTTAGTGGGCTACATATTATTCTAATAAGTACTAACTTATAAAATTGTTTGATTTTATGAAATTTGCAGCGATAACTGAGGAGGTGACTATAAAGTCTATTCACCTACCTAGATGTGAATTACCGTACTAAAACAATTATTGATTAGACAAAACGTCCATCATTGAAGATGTTTCATCGGTAAGATAAGTGAAAGCAAATTGTGTGATACCTTGGATTTAATCCAAGACGATCTATGTGATTTTCAATATGAACATTGTCAAATCCTTGGTTCCAAGATGAATTATGTAAACCATGAAATCATAGAAGATTATTTTGTGATGCCTTGAAATATCAAAGTTGATATATTCAGTTCATATAAGAACATGGAGATGATACCTTTAAAAAGGTAATGTGAAGCTGAAGAAACTATAATTTCTTAGCTTATATCTAACTATGAATGTGTTTATGATTAATACATTTGAGAAATGCTAACGTTATACTATATATTTGAGAAGATAGGCAAAATGTCTAAAAATATTATTTGGTACCTATGTGACATCAGTTAAAGAGATAAAAATGATTGTGTTAATCTTTGGCTAAGTTATTAAACATTGAGGGGAACGAGTCTTATGCCTATACAAGAGTCACAAGTGATGGGAATCTAACTTACATGAATGGAGATCTCAAGACGTAAGTTCATATGAGTACTAACAAGTCACTTAGTAGTCGTAAGCACTATCTGTTATTTTGAGAGTCCATCCCTATGGTGTGATAGTGTTACTCTCAATAAATACCATAGCTCAAAATGTGAGTGGTGTGTTTAATTGCAGTGCACACTTAATGAATTCAACTATATGGGTGTGGAAGGGGCGGCTTCCTACGAGAGTTTAGGTAGATTCTCTAGAGTACTCATAAATATCCAAGTAGGTGCAGGGCCTATAGCGCCAATCGACGTTGAACAAGCTCAAATTAGAAACTTTAATATGGGTGACAAGCTCAGTCATGTTACACAAAAGGACTCTAGTTCATAGAAGTTTTATATTTCTCTAGTTTTCTGTAACCCTGATTGGTTTATCCTAAGTGCTGATTCATAGTCCAAAAGACACCGCCATAATGCATTAGATGCTCATGTCCTTTGATCAGATCTATCTATTTATCATATCTTATATTTTGAAATACTAGGGGATTGTTGATATTATATAAATATTTCAAAATATAAAAATCTAATTTAATTTTCATTATATCATATTATTATTTCATTCTTTAATACGATTTATTCTTGTATCAGTTTTGGAGGTTACACATATACATAGCTTTTACTATGGAGTTATATGGGTGCTATTGAATAGTCTTTATATTGGATAAGCTGAAACCTTTCTATTTATCGGCCATTCATATTTTTTAACTTGTTTGATATCTCTTTTAAAAGGGTGATCTCGGTGCTTGAGGGAGGAGGGGTTTTCATCTCATGTTTATTCGTGGGTTTTGAAAGAATTCTCTCTCTCTAAAATAGATGTATGAAAGACTCTCTATAGTTGGTTCTTGTAAATGTTTTAAAACATGTTATTATTTTTATTCAATTTTTGGTACAATTAACAAACTATTCCTTACACCTCCACACTTGGGAGTGCACTCTTGTGGAGAAGCAATAGTTGAATATTGGAGGATAGGCCGTCATAACCTGTTGAACTAGATCATGTACTTAGAGAAGCGCGATCTATTCTTAAGGACAGTGACTACACACTTTTGTCGATAAGTTTTTTGTCTACTTTGTTTGTAAAGTATTATAATATGAATTTCATATTTTGTGTTAAATTTCATGAGATGAATAATATATGTTGGACCTGACATTTTCCAACAAAGAGAACCGCTTTACTTATTCGACTATAATTCCACTTACCATCAAAGTAAGGGCGTAGGAAATTGCTTCTCGTCTTAAGCAATAAAATTTAAGAGTCCAAGATTGCATGGTAACCTTATCATTGTCTAACCAAACATATAAATGATAGAACAAATCATATGTGCCACATTATGCGAGCCATTTTAATGTGCTACATAGTAAATTTAACATGTCTTTGTTATCCCATATAAGCTTGATTTGTCTATTTTTCCATTTTACCTAATACCAACCTTTGATTTTCCAAAATAATCCAGTTTCTGGCTTAATTTGTCACATGAAGTGGTTTTTGTTTTCAAAATTCAGTACTTACAATCATCTATGAGGCTAGCCTTCAAATTATTTGTCTAGGTTTTGGCTTAAACAAACATTCGTACTTCTTTATCGCAACTCCGGGATCAATATAACACGATCGGAAAAATTATGTCGTTGCACATAGTCCTAGAAAAATAAAAAATAATAAAAGAAAATCCTTCTACAAAGGTTGCTTTAGTATATTGCGGCAGTAAAAAATCCATTGTTGTATTACATTGTATGGTTGAAGAATAAGCATGGGAGATACATATATATATATATATATAAATTTCAAGTGTTCTTAGATCTTAATCCAACTTTAATCATTAACTCTAACATGCATTTGCAAATTAAATTCTCAACTCCATTGATTTCAAAATCTATCTATCTATCTAAACGTCTCATAAAGGTTTTTGGTGAGCTGTAGGAGTTAGCTGGAAGTGTATCTCCTCTAAACTCTTATTTTCATGGGAGTGGTTTTCTGTTATGAAGACAACTGTTAGGTATTTCATTAGCGGGTGAGTTTGTGGCACCTCTGCTTGCGCGAGGCTAGTATAGGGCCAAGAGGGGTTACACCACCCACCCCCCCCCCCCCCCCCCCCCCCCCCCCCCCCCCCCCCCCCCCCCCCCCCCCCCCCGGCGTCCTGGAAACCCATTAAATATGATATAGACCAAGACTCAAAAAAATTTTAAATGCCCAAAACAAATCCATTACATTTGGTACAGATTTAGACTCATAGCATTACATAATAAAATGACTCATTTACTTCTTAATCCACATTAAGTGATTGTTAAGTTGTAAATTTGTACATCCTGCAACAAATAAAATTGTTGCCAAAGGTACTTCTAATGTATTAGCGATTAATATATTTTTTGAAGCTAAAAGAGCATTTTGGTTAAAATATACTACCAATAAGTACATTGGAAAATATTTATTTTCCCGTACAAATATATACCTATAGATTCAATCACAACTATATCCATTCTACTAATAATTTATCAATCAAACCTTTAACAAAAATCTAAAATCAATACTTCTTTATTAAAAAACATGACATTTAAAAGGTCTAAATATAACACAATATATAACACCTTGAAACAAAATGAAAGTCTGAATAAAAAATAAAAAAAAATTTATTGATGTCTAAATCCATCTGTATGCATGCGTGAGTCCATCGTTTATTTGTAACAAATAAAAAAATTAGCACATGTCACTCTACACTGAGTTATTCACTCCTGGTCCGGTAAGTTAATCAAAAGCTACACATATATGGGATGTTTGGTTGCAGTTGAACATGACGTGATACCACAAATCAATGAAACAAATTTACATGAACATGACATGACAACTCTACTAATTTTGTTAGGGTGACGTGAGATTACAACCAATGAAATAAAGTCACACGAATATGACATGATAGATGTCACATCAATTGGACACTAAATTGTTTTTTATAGGAAGGTTTATAACTTCAATTTTTTAATAAAAAAATTTGCCTACAACATGCATAACGATGCTAAGTGGAAAGAAATTTGCAATTGACTCAGTCTCTAATTGTATGTTTGAGATATTTCTAAGTGCAAGTCGGTAAAGTAGTATAATTTGTAAAAACGAGGTTAATTCACATGGAGCAATTGATACAAAATCACAAGCCCTAAAACACTTCCCTCTAGTGTTTACAAAAATCTTACGACTTACTTTAAAAAGAGAAATGAAAAATCTGATTGTTTTGAGATGAAATATTTATCTAGACTAATACAAATTCAAGAATAATGAATGGGAACTCAATGTAGATTTTAACTATCAATAATAAGAGTCCCGAGATCATCTGCTCCAATCAATTGCATCTTTTAGGAATTCCGAAGAAGATATTTCGATAACTCAAATCCTTCGATTACGTCGCGAGTCTTGAGTTTGAAATATTTAGCGATAAAAACAAATATCCTTCAAAACTTCAACTCCTAGAATAGTTCTGGTTGTTTTGATCAAAGACGAGTACCATCGATTCGTGCAAAGCATACACTAAATATAGATTCACGCATATACATTACTGAACATAATCAAACGTTCAAGTTTTCAAAAGTTCTAGAACGAAGAAGATGAAGGGAGAAAAATTAGAAGATTTAACTTTAAAACCAAAACACACCTCTTTCATTCATTCCAAACATTCAATTGATCTTCGTTTTTGATCCCAAGATAAAAACTTAGCTACTCATATTCATAAGATAAATGCAAGTTGCATAAATATAAATTGAATGTATTGATCGCAAACTTGAGAATCTGATTACAGGAATTGTGAATAACTATGAAAAACCTTGAAAATAACTAGAAGAATTCTCTATCTACAGCTGCTGCTACGTCCTAAAACTGAAAAAAAACACGAACCCTAATATATTCCACAGTCCTAACTTATATAGGCTTCCAAGTCTTTACAGGATCAGAATACCGTTCGAACGCCTAGGCAACCGTTCAAACGCCACGGAGACCATTCGAACGCTACACCGAATGCACTTCGAACGGGAAAACCTGCTCTCTGAATCTTTTGAATGCACTTCGAACCTGGTTTTAGCGTGACACCGTTTGATGTGCCGTTCGAACGCAACTGTTCACTATTTGAACACACTCAAGGACCGTTCGAACGCCCTTCGAATGCCTACTCTAGGTCAATGCGATTTTATCCCTTCTTAGCTAGGAATCCTAAAAAATTAACATGAAACTAAGTTAGTTGACGGATTAGGGCTAAAACAATATAATTAAACCTATTATAAGACTAACAAATAATTAATTAAAGCATGTAAATTATACTTTTAGAGTACAATCAGTAATCTAATATTAATAGTTAAATAAGCGTCTTCAAATTTGAACTCAACTCGAAAGTTTGTCTTCACCAATTAGTCCTATGCCCCTACCCATTGTTGCATTCTTGGTTAAATCAAAGGGACAACTATGTTCCTTCTCATTGCCTCGTCTTAATTGAATGCATTAAATGGTGCACATTTGTGCATACCCAAACCATCTCATGTTGCAGATGCCGATATGTTATATTTGAATTTCAAATTTATCAAGCAAAAAGCAAATTTAAAAAAAAAAAGAAAAGAAAAAGACAATTAGAGATTCTATATTCTTACATTTTTTTTTATGTTCTTTTATCCTCTACTTTCTCTCACAACCAAACATAAAATACAATTTTATATCTTTTTTTTTTCATTTTCCCTCGATAAATCCGGGATCTAAACAAAGCGTTAGAGTTTCAATTCTAAGAATCCATTTTCTCAAATTTTCCGGAGATATTAATCCAGTACTACTGCAATATTTATGAATTTTCTGAGTCAACTCAAAAGGGATTGTATAATAGCTACAACATGTAGGAATTTCTCTGGGCTTTTGAGAGATCATAAGTTTGTGTCAGTGACTATTCTTGTTGATGTTGTGCAGCCTATAACTGGATATGGAGTGGCGAGTGTCTTGGATTCTGGACATCCAAACTTCAAGAAAGGTGACTTACTTTTGGGAATAGTTATTGGATGGGAAAAGTATAGTCTCATCAAAGCACCGGAGGCACTATTAAAAATTTCAAACACAGATACGTCTCTTTCTTATTAGGCAGGAATTCTTGGTAAGTTCGTTTAATTTGTTTGCTTCAAACTACTGCAAGTGCCTCTCTCTCTCTCTCTCTCTCTCTCTCTCTCTCTCTCCCCTCTCTCTCTCTCTCTCTCTCTCTCTCTCTCTTTTGCATCTTATCTACCATTAATTGTACTAGCCTTGGTTCTAATATACGGTCTTCGGGGGGTTTCTTTAGGCCCGATATTGAAGATTAGGTAACTTGCTACTAGATATGATGAATTTATGGATTCAGTTGGTATATGAAAAGTGAAATTTTAGGTTTGGTCTTGTGAGAGTACTCTTCTTTCTTTCTTTTATGAACAAGGTTACAGAGAATTGCAGACAAAACTCTAATTTTCTTTTGAGATATGGCTGGAATGACGGCCTATGCTGGTTTTTCTGATATATGCAATCCTAAGAAAGGAGAGCCGTTTTTATTTCAGCTGCCTCTGGAGCTATTATTCAGCTTGTTGGCCAGTTTGCAAAGCTATTAGGCTGTTATGTTGTTGGAAGTGCTGGATCCAAAGAAAAGGTGAGTGCCTTTGGCATGTTGCTGTTCATGGTAAAACCACCAGTCGATGGAACTATGTTGATTGTTCAACGTATACGGTTTTACACCATTTTCTTAGCATTTTTTAAAGGATAAAATACACTTTGCACAACTTTACACAGAATTTCACTTTAAAATTTGTACTTTTAATAGTAATAATTAAGTTTCTGTACTTTTAATTTGTTGCAATATCACCCTCCCATAAGCTTCCATCTCTGGAATTGATGGCCAAAAACCTTATGCTTCTCACATGACCCTTTTTTAAGGGTAAAAATATATTTTCACACCATTTTGATATCCAAATGTCCTCATCTCTGACCATTCTCTCTCAAAGTCTCCAAAAATTAGCTCATTCTATGTATAAAATGAAATTAGGGGGTTACAAAATACCCTTCAATTGTCTCATGTGAAGGAGGGCAGAAGGCTACTTGACAATAATATGTATTATTAAGAAAATAACGTTCATTATTTTTTGCCTATTCTATTTTTTTTTATATTATACCATCATCTTTCTCATCTTTATTTGTCCTGCTTTTGGTTTAGTTTATAGTTTATAAATTTTAATTATTATTTTTGTGATAATTATATCGATATATCCCATTATAATCTGAAACGTATATAGAAACATAAGATTAAAATGAGAAAACAATGCAAAGTAGGAAAGTAAGATCGTATATTATTTGCCTTGTCCTATTTTTTTATATCCTCCTTTTTCTTCCTTTTTTTTCCTTTTTTTTTTTTGTTTTAGTTTAAAATTTTTACTTTTTGATTATATTTTTCATCAAAAACATGTTTCTAAAAAAACATATAATTTTAAATCATGCTTAATTTATGCTATTTTGACTTTTTTTTTGAAAATCGTCTGGTTCTCTAAATACCGACTAGTTCATCGGTTTTCTAAAATACCGACCAGTTTTTTCGGTTTAACTCAATTCTTATGCATTTTTTGTATTTTAATTACACCGAACCGATTCAAGGTCTGGTTCCTTGTTCAACCAATTGAATTAACCTGTTCGATTCGATCCTATTATGATAACTATGGTTGAAAGCATAATACATTGTGTACTCTCTCTCTCTCTCTCTCTCTCTCTCTCACTTTTTGTTGGTGCATTTTATGTTTTAAAAATTAGATTCTTAATGTTAACTATCATGGTCCCTCTTTCTTTTTGCTTTACTTTGTTTATTTTACCATTTTCCAAAACTTAAGGTTTGTTGAAAGTATGAACTCAATTTTGGGCATTTTTGTAATGTATAGTTTTTGGCGCATATTGTAATATCTGTGTGTTTTTTTGTTCCTATTTGTTATACAGGGTAGATAGAGTCTACAATATGTAAAGTAAGTATTTTGTGTGGTTGAGAGAGAGCCACATCAGTGACTGGAAAGTCTGCAGGAAAAATAGAGCAAAATGTCACGGTCTTGGACTTTCACCAATGCAACCGTGTCAGCACTTAGCTTGAATCGCCCTCCTGGCAAAGCTAAGTCAGCCTACAACTTGAGTTAGACAAAGGTTAAGACAAAGGAAGGCTAGAAAGTTTGAGAGAATAAGGCTTTTGTATTGCACTAGAGAAAATAACAACTCACTTGGATTAGTTTGGCCAAATGAGGCCTCCCCTTTATATAGTTTTTTACCTCTTCAATGGACGGTGGAGATTGATTTAATCCTACGGTGGGGAGTGATCTCCTAGAATCTTCTCACCTCCTTTCCTACAAAATATCTAAGATATTTACATGGAACATTCTAGAGATATTCTAAAATATGTACAAACCTAGATTACTATAGAACATTCTAGAAAACTCTAGACTGTACAAGAACCTTCTAGAAAATTCTAGAGAAACCTAGAAATCTCTCCATAATTCTAGAAGCTTCTAGAGCCTTCTAGAACATTTCAGAACGTTCTAGAGATCTCTTCACTATTCTAGAATATTCTAGGTCTTCTACGTGCAAGGAATTTTGACGTTCACATATGGCGCATAACAAAAAGCTCTCGTTAGAAGCTAGAAATGTGTAGAAGAAAAGGAGAACAAAAGCAGTGGCAACTCTAGGAATTTTTTATAGTGGTGACACGCAAAAATATAAATTTTACAAAACCAAAAATTTATACTAATGATATGCATTACCTATTTCTAGTAAATTGACAAACTAATTTAGACTTCTGAAATCATAGACAAAGTTGGATTTCTATGTAGTGATACTATTGTTGTAACAAAAAAGATATGCAAATACATAAAGTTTGACAATTGACCTCAACAAGATTTCATATATTGAAATCGTTGCATAATATCCTCATTATTAATATTATCAAATAAATCATTTTCAATATATGTAACCAAACAATTATTCATCCAATGATCTCTCAATCAATTACGCAAACAATTCTTTATGAATTTCATAGCGAAAAAAGCCGTTCACATGATCAACCTAATGAATGAAGTCAATTTAGGATATATATTTATATGTAAAATTGGCTAAGTTATATAAGTCTCATGTCTCACAATTTCAATTGATTTGGTTGTATATGGCAAATACTATACGTAATTCTATTTTTCAATCCTAGACACTTATGTATGTATAAAATATGGGCACTGGGTTCAATATATGTTCAAAGGGTTCAAACACACTGCGTTCAATATATAGGGTCGGGAGGTTCAAATACTTTACAAAAAAAAATTTATACTTAGTAAGAAATTTTTTTATATTTTTAGTAGGTTCAGGTGACCTTACTGACTAAAAGGTGGAGCTGCCACTAATGAAAAGTGTTGTGTGTGGGGCTGTTTGGTGTGTGCTTTGAAAGAGGTTTGAAGGCTTTGTATGGCTGGTTTCTAGTGAAGAAAAGTTCAGTTTTTCACTCCAAATAAATCCCTTGTGGTGCTGAAAATTCTGCTATGTTTCTTGATGTAAAATGCATGCGTAAAATTTATGTTTTGGTGCAGAAAATTCAGATTCTGATGTGCCATGTTTATGCCCTGTTATTGCTTGATTATTGCATGATTTTGTGAATATATTTGTCCCAAATCCCCCAAACAAAATATGGTATCAGAGCCTAGAGTTTGTTGTTTAAGTTTTTTGTGGTGAAACTAGGGCTTGTATTTGGGTTTCTTGTGGCTTGATGGTGATGGCTGCCATGAACAGGTTTCTTGTGGTTTGTTGGTGATGGCTGCCACGAACAACTTCTTTCAATCTCAATTTTCCAGATTGAGGAAAGATAACTATGAGAATTAGAGTATTCAAATGAAGGTGTTGTTGGGTTCCCAAGATTTGTGGGATTTAGTTAAAAATGGGTATGAACAACCCTCCTTAAAAGAAGAAGAAGAGAAATTGCCAAAAAATAAGAAGAGTGCACTAAAGGAGTCTAGAAAGAAATATAAGAAAGCTTTGTTTCTACTTTATAAGGCATTAATGAGTCAAGCTTTGAGAAAATCTCCTCTGCCACCACCTCCAAAGAAGCATGGAAAATTCTTAAAAATTCTCATAGAGGCATTGATAGAACAATGAGAGTGCAGCTTCAAGTTTTAAAGGGTGAATTTGAAGCATTGCATATGAATAAGAATGAACCCATTTCGGATTATTTCACAAGGACTTTGGCCATTGTAAATCAAATTAGAAGGCTTCATGAAAAGCTTGGTAATGTGATTGTAATGGAGAAAATTCTATAGTCTCTAAGACCCAAGTTTAAGCATGTTATTGTTGTTGTTAAAGAGTCAAAGGATCTTAGCACCATGAAAATTGATCAATTGATGGCTACACTTGAAATTCATGAACAAAGGATAAACAAGAAATTTTCAAGTTCTCTTGAACAAGCTCTCAAATCCAAGCTTTCTTTGAAAGAAAGAAAAGAAGAGCAAGAGGTGACATCTTGAAGAGGAAGAGGAAGGAGCTACAAAGGCTGTGGTACAGGCTATAGAAATCGTGGAAGAGGCTATGAAGGCCATGGAAGAGGTCATGCAAATAGAGGAATAGGTGGCAAACATACAAGTGGAGGAGGAAAAAATCAAACTTTTTATGCTCCAAGAGGAAGAGGAAGAGGAGGAGGCAAACAATCGTTCATTCAACTAAAAAGGGTGTGATAAGAGAAATGTGGAATGCTATAATTGTCACAATTTTGGGCGTTATAGCTATGAATGCAGATCAAAATCAAATAATAAAGTTGGTAAGCAAGTGAACTATGTGGAGAAAGAGAGCAATGATGTTGGACCACTTTGTTGCTAGCTTACAATGGGTCCTGTAAGATCCTAATTTTTATTGGCTAAATCCTTGAGTCTAAAACTTGTAATAGCTTTAGATATTTAGATGGTTATGTTGTTAAAGGGATGGCAATTCAAACAAATGCTAAAGAGTATTTGGAATGCCCGAAGAAACTTCAAAGAATGAAAAAGTCATTAAAGCCGGTTGGCATTCCCTTGAAGCTATCTTGGCACTGTCGTGAGGTGCATGGAAGAACAATAGAGGGTGAAGCTACCTTGGTGCCCCCTTGAAGCTGCCTCGAGAAATGAATGAAGCAACAGAGGCTGGTGTTACCTTGAAGTTGCCGCAAAGGAAGGACAGCTAGTGGTGCTGCCTTCATGTTACCTTGGCACCGCAACCTCAACTGGTGAGAATAGCTCTTAAGGAACAGCTTTTGGTGTTCCCTTGAAGCTCCTTACTCGCCGCCACCACCACCGAAAAATTTGTTTGGAAAGTTCCTTATTAAGCTAGGATTCTCTCTCAACTCCTATATAAAGCAATGGTCGATTCCTAAAAGGGTTGGAGAGCTTTTAAAGAGCAAAAAACATATTCTAAAAGATCTTTGAGAGCTCGTATGAACCCCTAGCAAAGAAGAAAAATTTCAAATCTTCAAAGGTTCGAAAAGCTTGTCTTGGTGGTTCATTAAGACATCGATTCATGGTTTGGGTTCGTCGTGGTTCAAGCACAGGAGAACAGTGAGTTGCGTTGTATACAAGCAAATTCATATCAACTTAGATTTGTGGGTTTCAAATTGGTACAGTTGTAAGTCGTCCTAGTAAAATGTTCGATTAATTTTAGTGCTTGAAACTTAGGCTGGACTAGGTCCCATGATTTTTTCCCATTTTGGGTTTCCACGACAAAAATTGAGTGTCTATCGTGTGAATGCTTTACTTTTTGTGCATGAAATTTTAATTAGAATGTGATTGATTAGCTTAGTTAACTGATTTTAATCAAGCACACCTCCAAGCAGAGTAAATCTACGTAGTTCAGAAATTTCAATTGGTATCAGAGCAGGACACTTAAAAATAATTTTTATTTTTAAAGAGTAAGGACCTGATTATCTGAATACATAGATTTACCATGTGAAGACAGTTCTACCACTAGACCTCTATTCATTAATGGAACTAACTATGCCTATTGGAAAGTTCGTATAAGAGCTTTTCTTAAATTTATAGTTGAGCGTGTTTGGTTCTCTATTGTGAATGGTTGGAATCCCCCAACTACCATTACTGGTACAACCACCACTGTAAAATAAGCAAAGGATTGGAATAAAATTTATTATCAAAATAGTGGATGGAACAATAAGGGTTTTAAAGCTATTTTTAACGCTTTCACACCTGATAAATTTAGGCGTGTATCTATGTATGAGACTGCTAAAGCGGCGTGAAATATTCTTAAAGTTACCTATGAGGGAAGTACTATTGTTAAGATTGCAAAACTTCAAAGGTTGAAAACAAATTTTGAAAACTTGAGAATGGATGACCCGAAAAATTTTAAAATCTTTGTCAGAGAGATTCCAAGCCAAGATTACAGCTATAGAAAAATGTAAGGATGTTGATTTCATAAAAGTTGAAAACTGAGTTGGTGCCCTTCAGACCTATGAGCCTAATCTACATTGTTTTAAAAATAACAAAGATCTTGCTTTTAAAACTAGTAGGGAAGACGTACATGATACTTCTGATGATCATTCTGAAACAAGTCAAGAGGAGATGGATTTTATTGTCAAAAATTCAAAAAATTCTTAAACAATAAGAAAGCCCAATCTCTTAGTTTTGAGAAAATTAAAGAGAAACAATTTGATAAGAATAAGTTTAGAGAGAATCTTGATAAGGATAGAGGAAAACAATCTCAAAAACCTCAATGTTATGAGTGTCATGGATATGGACACATTGCACAAGAATGTCTAAATAGATTGAAGAGAAAAGCAAAAGATTTTACTGTGACTTAGGATCATTCTGATCCTGAACATGACAATGAACCTGAAATCAAACAAGAATCAAGTAACTTTATTACTTTCACTACATCTATACATGATGGTTCATCTCATAATTTGCATGAAACTGATAGTCAATTGAGTTTGATTAGTTGTATTCTCAATATTTTAAACTGACCAAAGTCAATGAAAAACTTGGTCTCAAGTTAAAAAAAAAGTTTTAGAAGAAGTTGATACACCGAAAAAGGAGGTAGTTAAAGCTCAAGCTCTTGTTAGTCAGTTAAAAACTCATCAAGTTACATTATTGGATAAACTGATTTTTCTTAAAAAAGAACATGATTCTTCTGTTAAAACTAGAAAATGACTTGAAGATAAGATAACAAAACATGAAGCTAATCGTGCTCAAGCTAATGATGTTTTCAAGAAGTTGAATGCAGGATCAAATAAGATCGATGAAATCTGGAATGCTCAAAGGCATACTACAAACATGACTGGAATTGGGGGTACAAATAAAGTATCATCTTCAAAGCAAAGACCCAAGGTTGGTAAGCCTCAGACATCATCATCTAAAGGTAAGAGTAGGTAAGTTACCCTCGCGGTGCAGCACAGTTGGTAAGTGCGAAGGAGGGCAGACATAGTGCATGCGTGTGTCCCGAGTTCGAGCCTTGCCAACTGCGTTAGCCTTGCTATTTACATGTGGGTGGGTTGCTAAGGGGGTCCCACTTCCACCCCAGTTTGGGTGGCTCTCTCCAGTGTTGTGTTGGGTCGGGTAGCTGTTCTGGGTCACTAGGGAAAAAAAAAAAAAAAAAAGAGCAGGTATGTTCCCCCAAATAATAGATATGATACTTTTTATGAGCATTATTCTTCGCATACCACACAATTTGTTCCTACTTGTTATTATTATGGTATTCGAGGACATACTAGACCATTTTGTCATAAGTTGCATATACTACCTTGTGATTATGTTCAGACTCAACCTAGAAGACATGTTAGGACACAAAGAAGCAATGAGTCAATACATAATAAATTTGATGTATTTGGATGGAATTCACATGCTCAAAATTTTAGGTTTAGAAGACCACCACAACAAAAACATGTTCAATGGAATAGGAAAAGAATGAATGTGAACCGAAACTCCAAAATTCACCTAGAGCTCATCATAAGGCCCATGCAATCAATGATACTCCTGAATATAAGACCACTTGGGTTAGGAAGTCAGATTTAAAAGCTCTTAATACCCCTAGAAAATCTACAAAGGTTGATCCTCTTAGATGAGGAATGATTTGTTTAACCTAGGGTCATCTTTCGTTTTCTTATCTTTTCCCTAGTGTTATCTTTTTGTTTTGTTTTGTTTTTTTTTTTTTTCTTTTGTTTTCAAAAGAGTTTTGAGAAAATACAAAAAGATTTTTGATTGTCTTAGATAGTCTTATAATTTGGAGCTTCATGATATTTGTACTCAAATTGTTGATGATGATCTTGTATATCTTGATTGTCTTTGGTGTGCTACTTCGAATTGAGTTATGATATGATAACTTGAATGATAATTTTCATGCATTTGGGTATCAAACTGTAAGCACTTATGCTAAGTCTTATGTAGTTTATTTGCAATTGGGATCATTCTAGATTCTCCAATTATCTATGTCGTGAGACTTTTATATGCTAGACTGACCTATGGTTAGATATGCACAATGCTTTTGGTATCTCTCTCTCTCTCTCTCTCTCTCTCTCTCTCTCTCTCTCTCTCTCTCTCTCTCTCTCTCTCTCTCTCTCTCTCTCTCTCTCTAGCTTATTGGCCTTGTGTCAATGCTTCATGTTGAAAAGGGCTACCTTTGATCTTGTGTGAAAGCTATTACTAAGGTCTATCAAAATACGCATCCTATGGATCAATCAGTAGAGAGGGCTACCATTTTCAAAAGTGTGAAAGCCACCTCATGTCTCTAGTCTTTGAGAATCAATCTTCACCATATAAAAAAAAAATGGTGTTGCTTTTGAGGGGGAGATTATGCCTTGCAAATCTTTGCTTTTCAATTGGATCCTTACTAGTCTTCTTTCTAGCTATTTAATGAGTTTCTTGACCTTAGATAAGACTAGACCAAGAGATAACTACTTGTATGTCAACCCATGTCAGTAACATCACTTCACACCACTCACTGATATGTCCCTGTTGCATAAATCTTTTATCATTTCATGGAAATTAGCTCTAGACTTTAGTTTTGAAGTGATTGATCAATAGTCTCTCATTTATTCAAGATTATCTCAACAGGCTTGGTTTGAATTGACTTGAGCTCATAATTTTTTGTATATCTTTGATGCTCTCATTTTATTTCTTATATTTTTATATAGTTTTCTTTGAATCGGCTTGGCTCTATGCTTCAAGATCTTCATGCTTGATTTTCATGGTTAATGTCTTCTTATCCCTGTCTAGTTGATCTTGATGTTGCATTCTCTATTTTTGGATGACTGTTTCCTTGGCATTTGTTTATGTTTGTGGATGATTATTCTCTTTGGATATTGGTCATGTTTTGGATGGATGTTAATTTTTTTTGGATATTTCTATGGCTATAATGCATGATGGTTTATTAATTGCTTATATTGTTTCATTATCATGCTTCCTCCCTTTATATTGCCCCACTTACACCTCCCTTTGTCAACTCATGACAAAAAGGGGAAGAACTTTAATGTGTTTGTTGATATGTGCAGTTGATAGCTATCCTACCCTTCCCTAGTACTTTTGTTGTATATTGAATTGGGATGAAATTGCAAGGGTAGTTAGGTTTGTGGGGGTTTGGTTTTTATTTTTTAGGAGTTGGTTTTTGTCACCGATTTACCAAAGAGGGAGATTGTAAGATCCTAATTTTTATTGGTTAAATCAGTTAGTTAAAAACTTGTAATAGCTTTAGATGCTTAGATGGTTATGTTGTTAAAGGGATGACAATTCAAACAAATGCTAAGGAGTGTTTGGAATGTCCGAAGAAGCTTCAAAGAATGAAAAAGTCATCACAACAAGTTGATGCTCCCTTGAAGCTATCATGGCGCTGCTGTGAGGTGGATGGAAGAACAGCAAAGACTGAAGTTGCCTTGGCACCCCCTTGAAGCTGCCTCAAGAAGTTAATGAAGCAACAGAGGGTGACAATGCCTTCAAGCTCCCTTGAAGTTGTCGCGAAGGATGGACAACAAGTGGTGTTACCTTCATGCTGCCTTGGCACCACGTCCTCAGTCGGTGAGAAGAATTCTTAAGGGACATCTGTTGGTGCTCCCTTGAAGCTTCCCACTCGTCGCGGCCACCACTGGAAAATTTGTATGGAAACTTCCTATTCACCTAGGATTCTCTCTAAACTCCTATATGAATCAAAAGTCAATTTCTAAAAGGGTCGGAGAGTTTTTAGAGAGCAAAAAAACATATTATAAAAGATCTTTGAGAGCTCCTATGAAACTCTAGTAGTTGGTGGTGCCTCCTTAGCAAAGAAGAAGAACTCCAAATCTTCAAAGGTTCAAAAAGCTTGTCTTGGTGGTCCCTCAAGACATCGATTCATGACGTGGGTTTGTCGTGGTCCAAGCACGGGAAAATAGTAAGTTGTGGTGTATGCAAGCAACTTCGTATCAACTTAGATTCATGAGTTTCAAATTGGTACAATTGTAAGTTATCCTTATGAACTGTTTAATTGATTTTAGTGCTTGAAACTTGGGTTGAACTAGGTCTCATGGTTTTTTCCCATTTTAGGTTTTCATAACAAAAATCATGTGTCTATTGTGTAATTGCTTTACTTTTCATGCATGCAATTTTAATTAGAGTGTGATTGACTAGCTTAGTTAATTGATTTTAATCAAGCACACCTCCAAGCGGAGTAAATCCACGTAGTTTGAAAATTTCAGGTCCAATGAAGATCAAAACAATGTCTGATTTCTTGATACTAAGGCAAGCAACCACATGTTACAAGAAGCATATGTTTTTGAACTTGATGAAGCGATGCAAGGTCAAGTTACATTTGGTAACTCCTCCAAAATTCCAGTGAAATGAAAACATAAAATTCTACTTAAATTCAAAAAAATAAATCATGATTTTATTTCCGTTGTATGTTATATTCCGAAGATGAAAATACTATTTTGAGTTTGTGTCAACTTTTAGAGAAGGGCTATGATATTGTTATGAGAAGGGCTACGATATTGTTGACGGGCCTACATTAGCTATTTCACTTATCAACATAGTCAATTGACGCAATATGCCATATGGAGCTAACGGCGGGGGGTGTATTTGCCGGATTAGAAAACCCCCTAACTGCTTATTTTTTTAAATCAATGAAGTCTACTTGCCAATATATGAAACTATAGGAATAAACAAATTATTTGATCCACAAATGTAATATACAATTACTACAAATGTGACCTATTATTACTATATATATATATATGAGCGGTAGTTATCACAAATTTAACCCATAAGTACTAATGTAACGCAGTCTCGTGAAAATCGCCTCATGCTACCAGAGCCATTCCACAGGAAGAAACAAGTTTTGTTTAGGTTTTTTTTTTTTTTATTGGAGCAGCCATATGGTACCCAATGACCCGTACAAGAGACTTCATCCGCTTAGCTAAGCTCCAAGAGAGTGGGGAAACAATGTCTTTAACTTTTCTCTCTCGTCTCTATCTAACGATAGAAACAATCGGTTGTGTTGGGCCCGATCAACTCGCTCTCAGCGTCTCTTTCCCACCACAGCCCCTCAATCATAATTGAACCTTTCTCCCCCTGCACATTATTCACACATAAAGTACGTACACGTGTTTATATATCTCTATATCTGTTGTGTACATATTTGGCTAGAGAGTGAGAGAGGGTTCTAGAGAGAGAGAGAGAGAGAGGTTCAGAGTGTTTTGCTATGGCGGAGGGAGAGGAAGTGAGCAACAGACAGATCATTCTGAGGGACTACGTGAGTGGCTCCCCCAAAGAATCGGACATGGTGGCGACGACTGGTACCATTCGTCTCAAGGTTCCGGAGGGTTCGAACGCTGTTCTGGTGAAGAATCTCTACTTGTCTTGTGATCCCTTCATGCGTGGCCGTATGAGCAAGGTGGAAGGCAGCTATGTTGAGTCCTTCACTCCTGGTTCGGTAAATGATTCAAAAACTATATATCCTACATGTATATATGCAAATATAGTCTCTGTTTGGGTTTGGATTTTCAATACTATGACAATACCTCATTGAAACTAGGGGTACAAATAAACGAAATCAATACGGCCTTCATGATTGGGTTCGCTCTGTTTTAACAAAGTTTGGGTCTAAGGTTCAAGAAGAATTTTAGTATCGATCAAATTGATTCGGTTAATCATTGATTGACCCGAATCAGTTCAACAACCGGCCCACGCCTAAGAAACGGATTTTTAATCTTTTATACGTATTTTACAAAATCACACAAATTGTGTAAGCTAGTTGACATGTTTCAAGATTATTGGTTATGATTATAATATTTGTCATTTTGAATTACAATGATAATTAAATACAGTGTAGTTAAACCTTGGAGTCGACCTGAATTTTCTCAAGTTGGGGTGGTTCCGTTTAAGATCAATTTGATTTTGGGTTCAAAACTATGGAACCAATCAAAATTAGTTCAATTTTACATTTGGTTCTAACCAAATCAAACCAAACCAAACTAGCTTATGAAGACCACAAGGAGTGTAAGATCTAGAGTGGTTTGATGATTTGATCATGATGGCTTTTGGAAACAGGGGTCTATTAATTAAGACTCTTGGAGAGGACATTTGGTTAAAAATTAAAATCTTATATTTATCTATATACATTTCATTAAGATCCCAATACTTGATGCCATTTTCTTGTTTTCCATTTGATGGGTTGATCTTAATAATTATGACAGAGTAGAAGTGGAGATGTCAAACCTTACAGAAGCTGTTGAAAATTAGGGAGTTAACCATTGCACAAAATTCTCAAATTACTCTCCAATTCCTCATCTTAGTCTCACAATTTTGAAAATTTTTGGGTATTACGTGATCCCCAAATTGGTTTTTAACATAATTTCCAAACCATCTTTAACATTCATTTTTGTTCCTTCAGCAAATAAATTTTATTTGAGGTGCCCTTTTGTGTGTGTGTGGGTGCGCTCAATAGAGGGAAGCAATGGCCTTTCTTTCTTCTTTTTCTTTCTTATCCTTGGTTTGGACAAATTCACTGAGATGTAAGTATTACAGTGTGGGACCCATCAAATACATAGAGGGTAATAATAATAACTGATGTAGTATCCTAAAACCATGAGTATCACCTAAATATTGGATTGGATTTTTTCCCCTTTGTCTATTCTCCCTTTTTCTCCGGGCTCAAATATGAATTTGTCTAATTAATGCACTTTTAGGCATCACAAATATTTTGCAAAGGTCTTAGTTCCTTGGTACTTATGGCACTTTGACATGATATGCAATCCAATACAAGGAACACTTTCATTCCAACACTCAACTCTGTTATTTCAGACTAAATTGCTTTTGATAGAACATTTGACAACTTCAAATTTAACTTCATTATTTTTTTGTTAAAAGAATCCGTTACAAAATGTTCTGAATTTAAGGTAAGAGAGACATAGCAATGCTTAGTGGAAAGTGGTTTTAAATTTGTTGTCCACTGTATAATTTGTGCTTGAAACTTCAACTCAACTCGATAAGCCTTGATCCTCATTACTTGGGGTTAGCAACAGGGGTTTGATTTCACCAGTTAGGTCTATCCAATGTTGTATTCTTGGTCAAAATCAAAAGCACAATTATTTTCTTTGTCATTGCCTCAGCTTGTGTCCTTGGCCTTCCTATTATCTTCTTTGAACCATCTCATAGGTCGCAGATGGCCCTTCAATTTTAAATTCTAAAAATCCATCTACTCAAATTTTTCCGGCAATACTAATCCAGTACTACAATTTTCGGGCTACATATTTTAGAACTACATTATTTAGGATTGTATGATAACTACAATCTTCGTATTATGTATCTATCCTTATTGATTGTTGTGCAGCCTATAACTGGATATGGAGTGGCTAGAGTTTTGGATTCTGGACATCCAAACTTCAAGAAAGGTGACTTAGTTTCGGGAATGGTTATTGGATGGGAAGAGTATAGTCTCATTAAAGCACCAGAGAAACTGATTAAAATTGAAAACACGGATGTGCCTCTTTCTTATTACACAGGAATCCTTGGTAAGTTCGTTTAATTTGTTTGGTTCAAACTACTGCAAGTGCTATATATGATCTTCGGTAGTTTCTTTTGGTCCGATATGAGGTAACTTGTTATTAGATATGCTAATTTTTTTGATCCAGTTGGTGGCTGAAAAATGAAATTTTGGATTTTGTCTTGTGAGACACTTCGCTTTCTTTTATGAACATGATTACAGGATTTGCAGAGAACCCTTCTTTTCTTTTAAGATGCTAATAAGTAGCTTCCTTAATTGGATGCTCACCTGGTTGCTTTGAATTTGAATTTTATAGGTATGCCTGGAATGACGGCCTATGTTGGTTTTTATGAGTTATGCTCTCCTAAGAAAGGAGAGTATGTTTTCATTTCAGCTGCATCTGGAGCTGTTGGTCAGCTTGTTGGGCAGTTTGCAAAGTTACTAGGCTGTTATGTTGTTGGAAGTGCCGGATCCAAAGAAAAGGTGAGTGCCCTTCACATGTTCATTATATTATGCTAAAATCACCAGTTGGTGGCTGCTAATAGAGTCAGAACTATATTGATTTTATGATTAGATTGTCAAATGTTAAATATCATGTTTGCCGAGCTGTCAAAAATTTTACGAATGGAGTATATAAGCTGGACCAGAGTGGGAACAGTCTCTGACTCGCTTCGCTCTTTCTTTTTGCTTAATTTTGGTTCTTTATTTTACCATTTTCCAAAACTTAAGGTTGATCTGTTGAAGAACAAATTCGGGTTTGATGAAGCTTTTAACTATAAAGAGGAGCAGGATTTGGATGCAGCTCTGAAAAGGTGAATATTCCATTTTCTCTTAGGCAAATATCGCAATAGAACTATGAAATTTCTGAGTCCGAGTACATAGCATTGATAGAAAGGCTGCTAATTTGGACAACCTTGTTCATTTTCATTTTTCTAGGGATTTTTTTTTTACCAGTCTCAATTTTCCTAAGCTCAACAGCCACCATTCTGTACTCCTCTGTTTAATGTTTTTTTTTCCAGGTGCTTTCCCGATGGCATCGATATTTACTTTGAAAATGTCGGAGGAAAGATGCTAGATGCTGTGCTCCTCAACATGAGGCTCCGTGGTCGCATTGCTATGTGTGGGTTGATCTCCCAGTACAACCTTGACAAACCCGAAGGTGTAGACAACTTGATCTGTCTTATCACAAAACGAATCCGTATGGAGGGGTTCATTGTTTTCGATTCCTATCACCTGTATCCTAAGTTTCTGGAGATGATTCTGCCGCAAATAAAACAAGGAAAAATTGCATATGTTGAAGACATTGTTAAAGGCCTAGAGAGTGGCCCGGCAGCTCTCATCGGACTTTTCTCTGGCCGCAATGTTGGCAAACAGGTGGTGGAGGTTGCTCGCGAGTGATGTTATCAAATGCCCTGCCTGCATTTTCTGGGGTTTTATGCTTCTTGCTGGGATGATGTTGGTTTGGAACTTGGAAAATGAAGAATTTGACTAGAGGCCATATTATAAGTTTTAATCAATAAGATTTGTACTTGAAAGTATCTTATATTTCTTACCGCTTTCAACTTCTCAAAATATTTCAGTAAGATCTTTGTCACTTCTTAAATATTTTTGAAATACTTCTGAAACGTCTAATACATGTTTCTGTTTCTGTGCTTTTTGAAATAGCATTCCGAACTGAAATTTTGATCCTTAGCGGATTGAACTGCAGTCATGGGATGGCTCAGTTCATGTAGTTCATTGGTGGACTAGTTTGAGGAACAGCCCGAATTCAGGTTAACCGGAAAACATTCGTCTCTTTGGTGTTCATTCTTGTGTTTGTGACCGTTTGAGGAAATTAAAAGCTAGTTCTTTTTGGAGCTATAGTAAATTTTACGCTATGTTTGAATTTAAGATTTGTTGATGGAAACAAAATGAAAAGGAAATTAAAATAGTTATGTGTGTTCATTTTTTTTATAAATAATTAAACCAAACAAAATAAAATTTTTGAGTAATATCTACTCATTTTTTTGTCATTTAATTTTAGTCCAATTAAATAAAAGCAAAGAGTTCTCTCCATTTTTCTTTTCGTTTCTTTTTGTTTATTTTACTTTCTGTCGACTACCAAAGCAACGGGTTAAGGTAAAATGATTGCCATGTAAACTATTTTTCCTAACAAAACTTATTGGCGTTTCATGAATCGAATGAAAAGGATCATAGTGTGTGTTACAGATGCGTATAGTCACAAGTTAAAGAGACTTTTCATCACAAGAGGTTTTTTCAAAGGTTCCATAAGACCGTTCTCATAAAAATCTTTTTAAATGCTCATCGTGACGACATTACAAAATTCTTGGCTTTTAAGGGACTCCAATTTCTTCCTATTTCTCCTCAATTTTCCCCTTTAAATTATTCAACACTGATTAGGTGGATTAGGGATTAAGGAAAGGGGAAAAAATCCAATAGAAAGATAGCAACCTGAATTCTAGATGCTACTACCGTTGTTGTATATTTTTAGCTTCGAGGTCTACTACACTATGTCTTAAGCTCCGTTTGGAACCTAAATTTTTTATAGAAAAAGTAAAGAAAAATGAAAAGGTGAAGGAAAAGAGAACAAAATAAAATAAAATTATTTTCTATTTTTTACTCACCTTTTCCTTTTCCTTTAACTTTTCTACCGAAAATTTAGGTTCCAAACGAAATGTTAAAATTTCAGTGACAATGATTGATAATGCCATAATATTGAATATTTGTCAGAATGAGAGAATTATGTTTCTTTTACTCTAATCACCTAATCCAAAACCCTAGTATCAATCCTAATATCGACCAGCATACTGTTTTTACTATCAATGCAATACATACAGATACTAATGCATTTCAGTGTACCATGTCAAATTTATTTACAAATATTTATCCAAAATATATTATTATTAGCCTAACTACATAATTAGCCAAACAGGTTTACCCCTACGTTTTAAACAAATTTAATTAAAGAATATAAATTTTGACATGCACATCCCAAAAGTGAGGAAAGCTGAAGGTACTCTTAGCAAAATAAATCTTTTCACATAATATATTCCAATAGAGCATACTTGAGCATTATGTGGCCAGTTATTATTCATCCAAAATTAAAATTTTATTTAGTTTATGTGGATGATAATCTTGCACGAACTTGAGAAATATCTAAACACTATCTTGTAAAAAATTAAAATGACTAAACCACCATTTTTTGAAATTTTTTTAGCATCCTAATTTTGATTGGATGCACTTTCGGCTCTACCCTTAAATATAGCAATCTAACGGCTGGTGATCATGGAGACCCACTGGGGGCAAACTATTTCATAATTCAATTATGTAAGGTTTAGATGATGATTTATGCTTCAAAACTGATGTAATTATCTTATTCCCTATAAAAGTTTAAGTTTAGAACAATATGATTTTTGGTCAATAAGTGATGACTCTAGCCATGCAGACGATGGCTCTAGCCGTTGATTTGGAGATGATGGTTTGATGGATGGCTCGACGATAGCTCTAGCCATGATGGCTCGAGCCTACCTACAATGGCTCTAACCATTGCGATAGGATTAGTTCGAGCAAGAGTCCTGAATTGGTAAATCTATTGCATATCTAAAGACTCCAAGGCAGGCATTATTCATCCAATGGAAAGGATGTTTAGGCCTATACTTCAGGAGCAGAGAGAAACTATAGAAAATATTGTAACTGTACAAATTGAATATATCTCTGAAGGTCAAACATATAGAAAAAAGAGATACGCATAGAGAGATAAATACGTAAGATATTCAAGCATATAAGCAGAAAAAATATACAATGAATGGTGAGGAACTAGATTATGAATCTTTGAGCATTTAGATCATCCAGACTATTGTTACTTGATTGAAGAATAAATCATAGAGATCATATAGGTAGATTCCAAGGATGAAGAAGAGCATTGTAATGATTCAGTGTTAGAATCAAAGGCTAAGAGAACAAAAACTTAAGAAATTGAGCAAGAAAACTTTAACTAGAGTTCGTGGGGATTTGAACGACATTCATGGAGTTTCAATGTTATGTTTGTAAGTTTGTTTTGTGTAAACTGCTGATTAATAATGCATGACTTACGAGACGTGATTTTTTCTTGAGCTAGGTTTCCATCAAAATTTTTATCTCTCTTTCCTTTATCGCTTGTTCATTAATGCTTTGTGATGAATGTATATAAATGATAGGTTAAGAGAACTAGTCTTATAGTTCATAATATTCATTACACATCCTCAAGGTTAGTAATCGAGGATAAAGGAATTTTCAATTGGTGTCATAGTAGGTCACTCTGAGTCATTGTCGAATGTGATTCTAAAATTTAAATTTCATGGATTTGTCCAAGGAAGTTTTTATCAAGTTCATTGATGAACGAGCTTGGTTGTCAGTTATTCATGGTTATAGCACCTCTACCACCACTATAGGTACTGTGACTTCTAAAACTTATGACCAGTGGGATGCCACTGATTTTGCTAATTCCAATT
This sequence comes from Euryodendron excelsum, assembly GCA_033060915.1. Lineage (NCBI taxonomy): Eukaryota > Viridiplantae > Streptophyta > Magnoliopsida > Ericales > Pentaphylacaceae > Euryodendron > Euryodendron excelsum. The sequence continues at coordinate 44,044,028 of CM065387.1, read as the reverse complement.
GGAATAGCAAAGCACTTGACACTATCTACAGTGCTTTCACTCTTGAAGAATTTTGTCAAGTATCCAATTGTGAGAACATTAAAGAAGCCTGTGATATCTTATAAATAACCTATGAGAGCACCCCTAGTGTTAAATTGTCGAAACCTCGATGGTTAACTACCATATTTGAAACACACTGAACAGAAAATAATTAGACATTCGATGAATACTATGCCAAATTGAGTGACATAGTTAACAATGGCTTCAATTTTCTAGTTGCATAGCACTATTCTTTTCTACCATTCTTTGTTTTTTCAGTAAGCAAGAGAGAAGCCAAAGCTTAGGTTTGGCATGTTTGGAAATTGAAAGGACCTAGTGGCCTGGTCTTCATGAATGCCTGTAGGTTTCTTTGAACGCTCCATCTTTAGGTTTTTGTCTTTTTTATACTCAGTACACATTTAGAGTAATGCTATACAACTAGAAAATTTATTTACACAAAGTTTATCACCCAAATAATGTGCTTGAATGCGAATCATTTACTTTAAAACGTAGTACTTTTTATGATAACTGTTAGTTAAAAAATGTCATTACCACATCATTATGATAAAGTTTTTTGGATAAATATTTTGGAAGAATAGAATTTTTTATACATTTATTATAGGCCGAGTCTGACCGACCTATGTGGTATATAATTCATTACGTGTGTTATCTTGCAAAACATTATCACCCAAAATCATATGTAATGTCAAACGTATAAGTTAAGATATTCAACAAAATTCCATACTTGTAGCTATAGAAAATTGCACACCAGTAGGTACCTGTGGGCCTGAAAGAAAACGTATTAAAATGAGACCACACATAAAAAGGATCAGAATTTCCTTTAACCTGGGTTGAAAAAATTCCTCATGCCTTATATATATGATCATATATTATTTAGCTATGTATTAATGTTTAAATTTTTTATTTGAGTATCTGTTACAATATACGATCTCATGAATGGTAACTAACTTCTAAGAAGAGATTAGTGACATCATTGAAGTAATTTTAATACGTGACAACTTAATGTTAAGCCACATACACATGGTAACAGGCATTGTCCAAGAAATCCTTGTCCTAAAAATTATCAGCTAATTAATTTTCTACATACGATATTACTCGGAGCTTAGTCTAAGAGAAAAGAGAAGAAATGTTTTACCAGTGCATTTGATCTATTGGGCTTTTCATATTTGACTCTAATACCACTTGGGTCCCATATCCTCTCCATCCATTGGAGATCGTCATTTCATTAAGTAATCTCCACTTCATGAAGCCAGTGTTAAAATTGTAAACAATCATATCAATCACACAATACGGATTTTTAGGTGAAATTCCTTGTCAAAAAATTAGTCATTAGAGCATGTGCCCAATAGTTTCTTTAAAAGTTTCTTGCTGTTGCAGGGCATATTTGCTATTTCACTTGTCAACATAATCAATTGACACAATATGGCATATGCAGCTAATGGCAAGGGGTGTAATTGCCAATATAGAAAATCCCCTACGCGCTTATTTTTTTAAACGAATGAGGTCTACTTGCCAATATATGAAACTATAAGAGTCTATATGAAATTCATCATCTATTTATACTATATATTATGGCAGAATGTTATGAGATCTTTACTCTTCATGTATAACCCCAACCCAATTTTAGAGAATTTTTATTTTTTATAATATTAAAATAACACATGTTGCAATTTGATTGGTTAGTTAAAACCTCTCACTAATAAAATTATATATAGTATATAAATTGACCTTTAATTCCTATTTTTAAAGTGACTCTCTTAAAATTTCTAGAAACTATATTTTTCGTCATATTAGAATAACATTGTTACAATTTGGTTGGTTAACAAATATAATTTTATTACTTTCCTGAAATCTTACATTTATTTCAAAATTTAAATTATTAGATATTTTCTAAAGTCGCTCTCAAATATTTGGTAATATTGACATAACAGTTATTACTTTAATAATAAATTTTGACATATTATTATGTAGACTAACATAATGTGCATTTATACCTACTTATTTATAGCAATACGTTGTTGAGTCTTTAATGTTGAAAGACCTAAAATAATTTTCTTAGTTTTTAAAATTTTAAATTACTAATACTAAGCCTGTTATAATAGTATAGGTTTAACCATAAAATATAGGAAAATTTTATTTTTTCATGACTAATAAATCTTTACTAAAATCTCATCTTATTTTGGAAAGTTCTACATAAAATTAAAAATATTAATATTCTTATTTTTAAATTTGCGTATGCTCTTCCTTTATAATTTAGAAAGTTCTTCATTTAATTCAAAACAATGAAATTTTCTATTCAAATCCCTTTAGTTTTTTTTAGAAGGACAAATCTATCCATTATACATATTATAGCAATTGGTTGTTAAGTGAACTTTTTAAATTTTTTAAATAAACATCTTATAAATTTCATAATTGTATTAATCTAAGCATAAAATCCCAATCCAATTTTTCACAAAATTTTTATTTTTTGTAATATTAAAATAACACATGTTTCAATTTGATTGGTTAGCAATAACCTCTCACTGATAGAATTATATATAGTATATAGATGAACCTTTAATTCCTATGATATATTTTCTCAAGTCACTCTCTTAAAATTTTTAGAAATTAAAGTTTTGGTATATTAGAATAACATTGTTACAATTTGATTGGTTAACAAATATAATTTATTACTTTCCTATAATCTTATATTTATTTCAAAATTCAAATTATTAGATATTTCCTAAAGTCACTTCCTTAAATTTATGAAAATTCAAATATTTGGTAATATTGACATAACACTTATTACTTTAATAATAAGTTTTGACATATTATTATGTTATGCAAACTAATATAATGTATATTTATAGCTATCTATTTATAACAATACGTTGTTGGGTCTTTAATGTTGAAAGACCTAAAATGATTTTCTTAGTTTTTTAAATTTTAAATTACTAATACTAAATCTGTTATAATAGTGTAGGTTTAACCATAAAACAAAGAAAATTTTACTTTTCTCGTGATTAATAAATGTCTACTAAAATCTCATCTTATTTTGAAAAGTTTTACATAAAATTCAAAATATTAGTATTTTTATTTTTAAATTTTCATAGGCTCTTCCTTTATAATTTCAGAAGCCCTTCATTTAGTTCAAAACTCTAAAAATTTTCCATTCAAATCCCTTTAGTTTTTTTAGTAGGACGAATTTATCTGTAATATATATTATAGCAATTAATTATTGGGTGAGCTTTTTTAAATTTTTAAATAGTATATATATCTCATAACAGTATTGATCTAAGCATAAAATATTTTTAAAAAAATTTACCCTCTATTTATAATTAGAACATGTTTAATGAAATTGAAGTAATCTAAGTAAATCAAATCTCCCAAACTTAAAATTTTTAATTATTCGTTAGTTAATTTTTATTTTTAAGTAGATATATATGCATTATAAATATACTTATTAAATGAAATTATCTAACATGTGTAACATATACATTTGATCGCTATTGGCCCTTAGCAAGATTTTAGGGTGAAAAAATAATATTTTAGAATGTTCACAATAAACTTAGTTTGTTATTACAAGTTCAGTTTTTTTTTGTTTATTACAACCAACTTTTGATTTCTTATTTTAAGACTATATTATATTATTATAATTTTGTATAATCTTATAAGTTGATAATTTATTTTTATAAAATTTTTGCATTTAGGATATATTATTTTCACTCCATGCATAGTACGAATTCACTGTTAGTATCACCTTAAAAATAAACAAAGGATTTGATCCACAAATGTGACATGCATGATTGTACTCTAAAACATACAATTGGAGTTCCTAATTGTAAGCTATTATTAGCAATTATGTATATATTATTTATTATTTGAATATAAAATTGATTTTCTTTTACGTTTTTGTGTCGTGTGCAAATTTAAAGTTAAAACCTAGCAAAATAAAGTCGGCGTGTACACACACATTTTTTTTGAGTGTTAATTTGATGTAATATATTTATTATATTTATACATATGTGTGTGGTAATAGGTGTAATAGATATGTATATATATATGATGGTGTGTGCAGGTGAAGAAAAAAGGAAGACTAGAAGGGGGCGGCTGGGAAAAAAGAAGAAGAAGACAAGGAAAGAAGGAAAAGAAAAAGAAAAGAAGAAGAAAAAAATCATATAAAAATAAATTAAGTTGGCTATAAATAGAAGAAGGGGAGAAAGCCAGGGGGAGGAGTTGGACGAGAGCAAATGATAGAGATTTTAAAGAGAAAATTTTAGTGTAGAAAATCTTCTTAGTGATTAGTTTGTTTGTATTTTCAATTTTGTAGTTTGTTGTACTTTATATTATTAGTAATAGAATTATTTTTCAAACCAAGTCTTTTTAATAGTATGAGTAGCTAGTTTAATTCTTGGAGCCAATTGTGAAGATCATCTGAGGATCTTGAAATATCAATGGAGGTAATTGAGTTTTCATTATTTATATTTAAAATCTTGTAATTCTTAGTAATTAAATTCTACATCTTTGAAAAAACTTAAATTCTTGATTAAGTTTGGTAATTTCTATACACAAATCCTACTTTGGTATAGTTATTGCACAAATTAATAATATGAATTTATGGCTTTAATTTTATTATTCTAGATTTAATTATTATAATTTTTCTTTCCTAAAAGCTAAATCTTCTAAATCAAAGGCTTAAGACGAAACCAATGATTTGAGTTATAAACCTCCATTTGAAATTTTGGATGAATCAAGTAATCGAATCAATTGGATTCAAGACCTTTTTATTAAATTTTATTTAAACTCTAGTTCCATAATCATCAAACCTTCCAAAACAAAACATTTTTTCTTTTGGTTACTATTTTTTCTGCACTAACTGTTCAGATCTCAGCGGTACAATTCTTGGTCAAATTCAAACAGATTGGCTTATGTTCCAACTAAAGCCATTGCAATACTATGATACTTAGCACGGCTTAGTCGGTATCTAATCTTTTACCATGGGTGAATTTTTAGCTCCAATTTTGCATGGTTTGTTAACCGTTCCCTGTGGATTCGATCTCGACTTACCGAGTTATTACTGCATCACAACAGCACACTAATGGATTTCAATCACATTATTTATAAGTGATCAATGCATGTTACACCTATAATTACTACAAATGTAACCAGAGCCATTCCACGGAAAGGAACAAGTTTTGTTCAGCGGTTGTTTCTTTTCCGAAAATGGTCCTTTCAAACAATATAGTTCATCTATACTATATATTATAACAAAAAGTTAGGAGGTCTTTGAGCATTAACCTCCTAATCCAAATTTTAAATTTTTTTTAATTTTTGTAATATTAAAAAGCACATGTTGCAATTTTATTGGTTAGCCTAAAAAATCTTCCTAATAGAATTATAGGTAGTATATAGATGAAACCTTCAATTCCTATTATACTTTTCCTAAATCACTCCCTTAAAATTTTTGAAAATTACATTTTTGATAATGTTTAAATAATATTGTTACAATTTGATTGGTAAAATATATAATTTTTATCATACTTTTCTAAAATCTTACATTTCTTTCAAAATTGAAACTATATATTTCCTAAAGTCATTCCCTTAAATTTTTAAAAATTATATTTTTAGTAATATTGACATAACACTTATTACTTTAATAATAAGTTTTGACATATTATTATGTGATTTAGACTAACATAATATGCATTTATAATTATCTATTTATAGCAATACTTTGTCGAGTCTTTAATATTGAAAAACCCACTATAATGTTTTTTAGTTTTTTAAAATTTTAAATTACTAAGATCACATGTGCCTTAATAGTATAGGTTTAGCCTTAAAATATATAAACTTTTATTTTTTTACGATTAATAAATTTTAGTAAAATCTAATCTTATTTTGGAAAGTTTTACATAAAATTCAGAGTATTAGAATTCTAATACTTACATTTCCTTAAGCTCTTCTCTTATAATTTTAGAAAGTCCTGTGTTTGATTCAAAATTGTGGAATTTGTTATTCAAATCTCTTTTGATCTTTTTTTCAAGAACAACAAAACTATCTATATTATATATTGTGGCAATTGATTGTTGGTTGAATTTCTAAAAAATTTTAAACAAGAACATTACATATCTCATAATAGTATTGGTCTAACCTTAGTTTACCTTCTATTCATTATTAGTAAATATTGACTAAAACTTGAGTAATCTAGGTAAATCAAATTTTCTTAACTTAAAATTTTGAATTCTTGCTTTAAGTAGATATATTTTCTCTATTAAATGTATTTAATAAATAAATTATCTAAAATGTGTAACATATACATTAACGTAGTCCCTTAACAAGATTTTCAGGTAAAAGAATTTCTTTAGAATGTCACAATAAAACTTAGTTTCTCATTGTAAGTTATGGTTTTTTTATTTTTTTAATATTTTATTTTAAGACTATATGAACTATTATAATTCAGTGTGATCAAATATTATTAGTGTATAAAAATGATAATTTAATTTTTATAAA